>VSDK01026364.1:92436-134207 GCA_009767595.1 Symbiodinium kawagutii | reverse complement strand
TCAGGGGGGGGCATTTGCCCCCTCTGCTTGCTGCTTTTGCTGTTCTCTTTCCCACGGATGACGATTGTGCTCTGCAGTGGCGACGACAACCATGTGAACAACGGCTGCAATGTTGAAACGCAAGGCTTTCATGTCAAATTCGCTGGCTTATGTTGACACTTGAAGGGATGAATCGAGTCCATCGGTGCGCTACAATTGCCTGGTGCAAGGTAACAAAATGCAAACTGCTTTGCTGGACGATGAATGAAGCCTGGATCGTCGTGTTCTGAGAGACAGTGAGAGCGGTAGTTTCACCTTGTTTCACTTAGTTAATGCAGTCGGATTGAAGTGGCTTTGCTCTTGGGTGGCTTTTTTGGTTGGTTTTTTGTTTGTTTCCCTGGCTGTGTGTTTGCTTTTTCTGGTTTTTGGTTCTGTCCGCCACACTTAATCCACCGGCATGTGAACTCACATTGTTCTACTGCCATGAATTAGTGAAACACTGATTTCTATTGCAGCCTTTTTGGACAACTAGTGACCTGCATTCTGTGTGCAATAGGCACTACCCGGAAAAAAAAATTGCTTAACTCTCACCAAACGTCATTGCTAATCATTGGCGGCGTTTCAAACGGTTGAAACCCTCTCAGGTGTTGCTTAACCCTCACCAACGTCATTCCTAATCATCGGCGGCGGTTCAAACGGTTGAACCCCTCTCAGGTGTTGCTTAACCCTCACCAACGTCATTCCTAATCATCGGCGGCGTTTCAAATGGTTGAACCCCTCTCAGGTGTTGCTTAACCCTCACAAACGTCATTCCTAATCATTGGCGGCGTTTCAAACGGTAGAACCCCTCCCATAGAAGCTAGCCAGGCGGAGCGTTCGAAACCTTCGCGAGAAACAGAAGTTGACCACGTGGAGCACAATGTGGAAGCAAATAAGGAGCAGAGTCATGACTGAAAACGAAATGAGATGCCAGCCATTGGAAATGTACTATATTAGGCTACATATTTTTATCGCATCTCTATTCACATTTTTCGATATGTCATTTCTCATCTTCCCTAGGTTTCGGCAAACTCTTCACCCATTGGAACAGCACATGAAAATGTCCAAATTGAGAAGGTCTGCAAAAAGCTGAACAATAGAGTCCACACAACTACCAACTCCGGATCACATTGAACGCGGCCATTTTTTGAAACTCCCACTTGGCTCAGTCGCCATTCCGAGTCTCCTTCGCTCACCTCTGCTGGGGCTCCTTGCGGACAAAATCCACTCAATGCATTCCACAAGTCTTCTACCCCTGCACGTCCTGCTTTTCGCAGTTCGGAAAAAACAATCCAAGGACCCTCCCCAGCAAACCAATAGAATCTCGAATCTTCAGCAAACTCAACTCCCTTTTTTGAGCTTCCGCAAGAATCTCCACTCTTGCCCGACTCTTCCTGCTGACCCGCTCTTAAAGGAAGCAAAGCCACAGTAAGACATAGGCAGTTGACTCACAGGTGTTTTCTGCATCCTTCTCAATATCTCTCCCACGTCCCTCTGAAAGTGGAAAACACCGTGAAGTTGGCAGAAGCAAAGGGATGAATCGACTCTTTTTTGCTGAACGATCAATGAAGTCTGGATCGTTGTGTGCTAAGAGAAGGGAAAAGCGGCAGCTTCACCTTGTTTCAGTGAATGCAATCGATTGAAACGGCTCTGTCTTTCTATTTGGGCCCACAACCCTTCGTTGAAGGGAGACTTGAAGGGGGATCTTAAAAGGGCTTAAGGAGGGACTTAGAGGGGCTTCGTGAAGGGACTTGAAGGGGGGCTTCAAGGGGGAACGTTAAGGGGGATCTTCAAAGGGGACTTTAAGGGAGCTTGAAGGGGGGCTTTAAGGGAGGTTTGAAGGGGGGCTTGAAGGGGAGCTTCAAGGGGGGCTTGAAGGGGGGCTTGAAGGGAGGGTTGAGAATAGGTGCAAAAATGATTTTGTTTGTCAAACAATTTTCACATAGTTGAATTGTTGTTGTCAACATTTCCGGGGCCCATGGTGTTGATCGCAAAGCCCAATGTCAATGTGAAGAAAGACAAATATCGATAAAATGTTGATTTAGCAGTAGTAAAGTTAAGTTTCCCGGCTGACTAGTGCTGTCAGTTCACCGGCCCAACAACTTTCCTTGCAAAATTTGGTGTCAGATTTTTCAATCATTTCAATGATATTAAATTGTTCACATATTAGGAATATCATTGTTAAAATTTCCGGGGCCAATGTTTTTGATCGCAAAGCCCAATGTCAAATGTTAAATCATTGCAATATCGATAAAATGTTGACGTAGAAGTAGTGATGTTGATGACATTGGTTTTAGATATTTCATCATTTGAATGAAAATAAATCCTTCGCATGGAGCGACAGGTTTTGTCAACACAATGATTGAAGTTTCGCGGCCCAATAGCTTTGCTTGCGCAAGTTGATGTCAGGTTTTGAATCATTTGAATGATGTTAAATTGTTCACATAATAGAAATATCATTGTTAAAATTTCCCGGGCCAATGGTTTTGATCGCAAAACCCAATGTCAAATGTTAAATCATTGACATGTCGATAAAATGTTACGTAGAAGTCGTGATGTTAGTTTCCCGGCCAATTAGTTTTCATTGCAAGGCTGGATGTCAGATGTCAAATTATTTGATTATCGATTTGCCGTGTAAAAATAACGATTCAATTTTCCCGGCCCGACAGCTTTGCTTGCAAAATTTGATGCCAGATATTGAATCATTTGAATGACCGTTGTTTGCGTTGATTCGTGACTTGCCTTGATCGATTTTGGTCCAGGCAGGCTATTCTGTTGACGAATCGACTTTGCAGGGCCCGCTTGAAACCAATCGTATTCTTTCATTCGTTTCACGCTCGCTTGTGACAAACATTTTTTTGGTTTTCATGAACTCCAGGGGTGGCAAACCTGCATGTGAACATGAAATGTATTTTTTCCGATTTGGTTTGGTCGATTTTTTGGCTTTGACTTCATTTTTTTTTGACATGCATTGACATTGTATTCACATGGTCCTTGCTTGTTTTGATTTTGACTTGCTCTCTCCCTTGAAGGGGTGGTGCCACGGCGCACCTTTAGGAATTGAATGCTGGCATCATGTTTTCCGATGGCCGCAAATTGAAAAATGCTGGGAACCTAGCATTGTTGCCTTGGCATTGGGAACCGGAACGTAATGTGATGTTCTGAGCGTGATGCCAGCGTGTTTTCTATTTTTTCCCCTGGGACGTGTGTTCACATCAAGAGTCGCAGGCGCACAAGGGGACCATCACCATGTGAAATTTGAAGAGTGGCAGGCGCAGAAGTGGCCAAAGTGGACTGTGGCCACTTCAATCTTCGGCAGTGCCAGCTGCAGAAGTGGACTGTGGCCACTTCACTCTTCGGCAGAAGTGGACTATGACCATCTGAAACTTAACCGCTGGCAGGCCCAGAAGTGGACTATGACGATCTGAAACTTGAAGAGTGGCAGGCGCACAAGGGGACTATGACAATCTGAAATTTGAAGAGGGGCAGGCGCAGAAGTGGACCATGACGATCTGAAACTTAACCGCTGGCAGGCCCAGAAGTGGACCATGAAGATCTGAAACTTGAAGAGCGGCAGGCGCACAAGGGGACCATGACCATCTGAAACTTGAAGAGGGGCAGGCGCACAAGGGAACCATGACGATCTGAAACTTAACCACTGGCAGGCGCACAAGGGGACCATGACCATCTGAAACTTGAAGAATGGCAGGCGCGCAAGGGGACCATGACCATCTGAAATTGACCCCCCTTCAAGCCCCCCTTCAAGCCCCCCTTCAAGCCCCCCTTGAAGCCCTTGAAGCCCCCCTTCAAACCCCCTTGAAGCCCCCCTTGAAGGCTTCAGACTTTCGAAGGGGGGGGGTGGGAGGGAAGCCCCATTCGTCGACCTTTAAGCCCCCCCTTAAGCCCCCCCTTAAGCCCCCCCTTCAAGCCCCCTTGGACGAAGGGGGTGGGCCCAGTCTCCTGTCTTTGGGCGGCTTTTTGGTTTGGTGCTTTGGTTGTTTCTCTGTTGTGTGGTTCTTGTTGGACTTGGTGCGGTTCTTAATGTCATTGTTTCACTTCTTCTCCTCTCTGCTTGAGCCTCCTCCTTTCCCTGGCCTGTAGCTGGAGATTGGTTGGTCGCTCTCTTTCCTCCCTCTTCCTTTTCTTGGAATTGCAGACGCTATAGGCTTTATTCTTACATGGACACAAGTTGAAAAACGAGCTGCGCCAGACAGCAAAAGCACCATGTACTGCTTCACCCAAGCTTGAAACGGTTCTCCTGCAGCTGTTTTGAAATTTTCATTCATCTCGTGCCTTGTAAGTTGGAAATTCGTTGAGTCACTGTCTTCTCTTGTGTTGTCGGAGACTCGTTGGAGGCACGAACCTTTCTTCTCTTGTCGTCCTTCCAGCTGGAGACTCATTGGAGTCACCATCTATTTTCAAGGTCTCCACTCCTTCAATCCTAGTGTTTCTTTACTTTCACTTGGAGACTCTTTGGAGTCACCATCTGGTCTCTTTTTTACTTCTTCTCTTATTGTTGTACCATAATGCCACGGGTTGATGTCGAGAGGCGAAAGAAGGATGAAGGAGCGGTAAGTAATGTTATATTTCAGATTTTCTCATCAAGGTCAAGTCCCATTACTCATACGGACTTTGTATTGGATACTCGTCACACTGAAACCATCCTTGTTGTACCTTTTCCGAGTTTAGTCAAGACTCAAGGTGATACTCTTATCCGCGTTGTCAGTAAAGATAGTTTAGGTGATTTATTGGTACCTTCTGACAGTATTTGAATCTTTTTGTTTCATCTTTTACAAATGTAATCCAGGCGAGATCAATGCTGCAGTAAGATGTTTCTTCAGAGCCAGACACCAACCCCTTGGCAAGCATTGTCATTGTTGAAGAAGGACATATTGATATCTTGCCTCATGAAATTTTAAGTCACTACTTTTCCCACTAATCAGAAATATTTTCCGCGAATCGAAGCAATTAAGACCATTGCGCAAGGAGATGCATATTTTGTCAATAGTGGACGACTGTATTGTATTTGGCTGAAAACATGTGAGTCTGATCTTGCCAAGTACTGTCAGTGGCCTCAAGAAGAATATAAAGAAGTATGGCTGGGTCGTTGTTTTTTCTCTTGTGTGTGTCACGTCTCCGCACTCCTGGCCGGGGGGAGTGCGGGTTCGTGTGGGTGCTCGTGCCTTGCTGTGGGTATACCCCAACCCTGCTCACTGGACACATCTTGAAAAGATGCTGTTCATGTCCGGCCAACTTTCCCGTCTGTCTCACTTAGCACGCCCAATGTCGGCGGATTGTGCTTGATGATCTCAATGTACCGTTCCCCTATCATCGAGAAATTCTCACAGGTGCTGTCACAAACAAATTTTTCATTCTACCAGCAGTGTATAGTGTTGTGAATAAAAGAACTTCGCCATTTATCTCGATGCGCTCCTCTCCCGATCGTCAGTGTTTATATATGTTTGTTAAAGACTTGCGGAAAAGTAACAGTGCTGAATTCAAGTCATTTTTTCAAGAAAGTCAACAAATCTCCAGCAATATTTGTTGCGTGATCGCAACTTTGACTTTCAGAGAAAACCTTTATTCTTACCACTGAGTGCTGTCACCATTGCTTCCTTACCTTCTTCCCTTGAGCTTGGTCACAAACTTTGTGCTCTTGATATTCGTTTTTTGATCCTTCAGTCTATCCTATTCTCTTCTCAACTCTTAACAAGTCAAAGCTTCCTCATTTCATTATTAATCGAAGGATCCTTTATGTTCATGAACATGGGGAAGTTATGGAAGCACTCCGTGCTATTTGCCTTGAAGCTCGAATTCGTCGTCGGTTTGGCAGAAAACAGGGAGGTATTCAGCTTACCATATCTCCTGCCACCAATGATAACAAGAGCTTTTCGACTAAACAAGAACACATTGGAGTTTTTTTCAAGAGAAAGTGTTCAAATTGTTGACAAAAGTACCCTGTTTCAAGCGTGTGGTGCGCCTATTACTCAGATGTTTGAGTTTCTTAGTGCTCAGTATGGAGGACTCCGTCTCCGGCGTCTTTACGTGCAAGGAGAAGAAGGTGCGGTGATCTCAGTTTTGGCCTTCGACATTTCGTTAGACTTGTTTCCTTCTCTGCCTATAGTGTTTCAAGACATTGCAGGAGTGTTCCATTCGATCGAATATTTGAATGCGCTTGCAAGGGCTCTGGAACCGTCATCACTTGTGCAAGTTTCGGAAAACAAATATGATGTTTTTGTTAATACTGTTCGTGCTGTGAATCAAACTGGCTCCAGAAACAGTTCTGTTGCTGCTGTTGAAAACAATCAAACTTCTTTTGACAGACTTAAAGTTGGTTATGGTTATCTGCGTACTTTTGATGATCCGCACATTGCTTGCACTGTTTTCGACGAGGCCGTTCCTTGGATCATGGCTTCATCTGAAGTCAACTCTTCGTGTTTCTCTTACCTTCTGCAAACTTTTGCTACTGAGGACCATCTTTTTCAACATCACACTTGGATTGAATCCTTTGTCGCAAAACAGGTTAACGCGACCAAATATTCTGGCCAACCTGAGTTTGGCATCTTTCAAGTCGCTCTCACTCCGAGAACCAAGGTGTTTATCAAATCATCCAGAAAAGAGGGGCATAGATTTGTTTCTAGCGTTAGTAATGTGCTCCAGGTGTTAGTTTACAAACATGCTCATATTATTATCTTTGTTTCTAGAGGTTTTTCTTTATTGCATTTTTTCGTTGGGGAAAATGATTTCGCTGTCATTAGACGTATTTTTTTGCCTGTTGAACCTGATGTGTTTGACGCTGGTTATTCTAACAATCTTCTTTTTTCTCGTCAATCTCAAGAACCAGAAGGCACCGACACTGCTCAACCTCCTCCACGTCTGCCGGGGGAAGATGTTGACATGCCACCTGTTAATATTGCTCCTGTGTCTGCGGCTACTGCTTCTCCTGTCACTTCCCTTCCTCCTCCTCCCTCCCATGGTCACATATCTCAGCCAGCTCCTCAACCTGATTCATTTCCTCCTGCTTCCTTCGGGAGTTCCGCGCTTGCTGACCTTCCCACTCAGCCGTATCAACCTTCCAGTAATCCTCTTATCCTTGGCCCTCCTCCTGGTCTCCTTGGCAGGACAGCGCAACCCTAGCGCTACTGCTCCTTGGTCGCAGTTACCTTCTCGTAATGACCCAAATCAACACAGTCAGCCAAATACGCTGAACCTGGGAGGCATGATCAACAATCATAATAGTTCTAGAGCTGTCATCTTTCAACCTGCGGTTGCGCCCCCGGTTCCTCCAACGTGTTTAGCTAACCTGCAAACAGGCCAAGCTGTTCAAGCTGGAACCGTAGTTTCCTCACCCTTTGTTGGAGAGGCGGGTCCCACAGTCACAACTTCTCACACTGTACAAGGTGAAGATACCCATGTTCCAACTTGGCGATGCAGTGAGAAACAGCAACAGCAGCAGCAATCAGATGGCAATCAAGCCCCTGCTGCCACTACCAGCAATGCTGGCCCTAGTGCAGCTCCACCTCCAAAAGACATTGTTCAAACACGTCATACAACGCCTGAATCTGAGCCTCCCAAGTCAAAGGATGAACAAGGTCGAGACGATACGAAGGATCCTTCCGCTATTACTGTCACAGACTTAAATAGGAAGACACAAGCGAAAGCCTTTGTACCACGTGCTTATGTTTCGCAGAGCAAATTCCTTCAAAATCATGAGTTTGACAATAGAGATTAATTATGAGAGAGCGGCTACTTTCTTTTTAGTTCTCTCTCAAGTTAGTTGTGCATATGTTTCTGCTCTCAGGTTAATTTCCAAAGCCTGGTGGACGGCTGACCATGACCTTGCTCAACCGCATCTTCAACACGAAGCATTGGCAGAAATTGCCAAGGGTTGAACTCTAGCCAGAGGCAGAGCACCATTTAACTTCACCCCAAATGAAGTTTCGTTTGTGTTAGGTGCCTATAGAAATCTCGATCCGCTCCGAATGTTCTCAGTGACGGATGCACTCACTGGAATATTCGAACGTACGCACTCAGAACAGTTGCGCTCTGTCTTTTCCACGGGAGTGTTTAGTCAGTGTACCAGCTGTCAGACCAACATCCAAACAAGACTTCCTTTCTTGGACAGCCACCATGCTGACTTCCATAATGCGACCTCCAAGCAAATCTTTGAGAGTGTCCAGACTTCAGCTCATTGCCTTCCAGTAGCAGGTGAATGCTGCTCCTACAATCTGCAGTCTTGTATCAACTCGACAAACGGTTTTCGATCTTCCTAGGCTGGCCTTTGTCTTTCACCCCTCTGGCATCATTCTTGACGGTGCCTTCATCCAATCTTACCAGATGCAAACGGACTCGTCTGCTCCAGTGTGAGGAATTGAGGGGAGAAACATCTAGATGCCTGAGCAAGTCCCTCCTGAGTCAACGGAAGAATTCATTGGCTTTGGAGCACTGGCTTGCCTGCTGCATCCGGTGTGATCCATTGCTCTCCTCCAGACAAAAAGATACAGCAAGTATACAGGCACGGCAGGTAAAGATGAGCCTGCCCTTGCTGTTCCAAAAAGCAACGGCAGCAACATGGTGGCCAGCGGCCTGTCGAAGCTTGCCTGGCTTGCCGAAGGCGGGTAGAAAGGCTTCTGCATGCCCCTGGTCTTCAGTTGGCCACCTACACAGCTTCCAGCAAAATAGTTTTCAGTGACGGCCTGAAGCTTACATATTGCAACAACCTTTGCTGTGAAGGTTAAGTGGATACACTGCTACATGCCATCGTCGCGGGTTTCCATGGGGCCCTACTAAGAAGAGAACGTGAACAGCGGAATTTTTTGGAGTCAGACTTATTCACCAGTTAATGAATCGTCTCTGGCAATTTTCAAGCAGATGCTTCCAAATTCAACATAACACTCACTTTGTGCAATTTTTTCTTTCTTCTTACGCTTCTGATTCATTTTTGTCGACCTTGGCAAAGTGCCCCGCAGGCGACTATGACGAGGGAAAAAAAACAACCAGGATTGAGCCCCGATGACACCGTGATTGCCTAGAACGCAGTCGAAGCAAAGGGAAAAAATGGAACTACTGAAAAGAGGGAGGTGGCCCCAGCCCCCTCCCAACAAAGGGTGTTTTCGTTATTGATGAGCATTGAGATAATTCATACAACCTTTTTCACGTCTTTGAATGTTTTCGTCTTAGTTGAGCATTGAGAACATTTTTTGTTAAATGAATTATGGGTTCCCATCTCCCGTCGTCCAAAAGTACACTGTGCATTTCATGAGTACTAAATTCATTCATATCTTCAACTTTGTTGAAAAACCATCATGCACACATGAGTTACGTCAAAAACCATCGAACAAACAAGTAAAAAAATATGAAACCGTCCATCACTTGTGTTGTATCTTAAAACAAAAAATATGAAGGCAAAAGGGAAATGGTTCACCAAAAGAACCCTTGAATTTTGATGTTCGGATCACATTGAAATCAAAAAACTGTCAAATTGGAATTACTAAAACAATGTTGGAAATATTTTTCCCTGACACCTTGGATCTCAAACATAAATGGTCTTTTCCACAGATCTTGCAGCACGGATATGGTGTTTTTTTCTGTTAATGTAGAAATTTGACAAGGGTTTGTACAAAGATCTCCCACAATGCTCTTGCCAAGAGATTCCTTTATTTTGCACAGAAACTTTTGCACAGAGATCTCTTGCAAACATCTTGCCAAGAGACCTTCTACACAGACTTTTAGAAAGTTCTTCTACAGAGATCATGTCACGAGTTGTCCTCAACTGATTTTGCCAAGAAACATTTTTCACCCTGTGCGGCCTTGCGCGAACTGCAGAGATCTTGCCAAGAGACCTTTTGTAGAGTCTCTTGTTACTGTAGAATTACAGGGGTTTTGTGAAGAGTTCTCTTAGGATTTTGATCTTCCCAAGAGACCCGCTGTAGAGAACTTCTATAGGATCCTGTGCAAGAATCTTGTCAAATGATCCAAAGTGTTCTTGCCAAAAAGTGTAAAGATCTTGTACAAAAAATTCTAGATGAAGTCTGTGAATGATCCATTTCCCCAAACTGGCAGAATAGGGTCCTTGTCAGTTCAGGCTCAATTTCTGGATGAGGTGTCATATGGTGTCATGTTCCCGTGCGATTCTCCGTGGGCACTTGTCTCCCCACTTTTCTCCCGCTTGTCTCTGTCACGCCTTTCATACCAAATTGTTTTGGCACAAAGGGTGTGGGGTCAACATTGGTATTTCAACACGTTTCGACTGGACGCACCAGAGGCTTTCACTCAGAAGGCATTTCTTTGAGGTTTGAATTGCTTGCGTTGGAGGCCTGTTGCAACGGCGTTCCAAAGATCGAACAGTTTTCGAAGTTGGAAACAAGTTGGTGTGAGTTATCGACATTACATTCTTCACAAACCACGCGCACATGTTCATGACACCGCAGTATTTCTACTTCTTTTGCCCTATTTGTGAAAGAACCGTACTTTGATCAGAAATTGAACAAAAAAAACCTCTTGAAATGACAGAAACTGATAGAAACTCTGTTTTGAACACGTGTCCAAACAGCGTGCTTATTTTTCTAGGCAAAAGGATTCGAGTGATTTTTCATTGGTCTGTGGCTCAAGTTACTTTTCCAGCTGCTGTGCTCACACTTGCCTCGTTCTGCGCGGGATCCTGGCTGCTGGAAGGAACGCATTGAGAAGAATTGCGGAACACTTGGAGTCTGAAACACTTAGAGAGAAGAACCACGTAACTGTTGAGACATGGATGTGACATGATGCAAGCCTGAAACTGCCATGACCGAATCCACGGAATTATTGAAAGCTGAAGGAATTAGATTCATAAAGTCATAGGGGTATTTATTCCATGTGGTAGTCATGGAGGCAGCTGGTGAGGGAAACCAGTGGAGTTTTGAAACTTTTTTCATAGCTGTCGCTCACTGTCGCTTACTGCCATTGCTGCCGCTGTCTCAGCTTCGAAGTGATGAGCAAAGTACAGCAAGCAGAGACCCAAAAGATCCATCGCAAGCATTGCAAGAACCGCCTAATGAAAGTTAGTGACAGACACAATTTTGGAAAACTAGGTCACAGTAATTCAAGGTGCGAAACTTCAGAACATGCCTTCTCTAAGTAGTGAGTTCCCAATGCGAACAATATCTTTGACTGCAAAGGACAGGACATAAACTCAGCTAGCTCAGCTTCCCTGCGCCCTTGAGCACTGACAATGTAAAGTAAATCAAACCACAAGAGCAGAGATTCACTCACAGTGACTCAGAGATGTCTGGCAGCAAAACCTGCTGGTGATCGAATCAGAGATGTAACATCCATTTCGTAAGTCGAAGATTGGATCTTTGTTTTTCAATGCTTGTGTCTTGCTTTTTGTCACACTTGATTCACATTTTCTCAGTGAGAAGAAGAATCACATCTTCTCCTTTTTTCTTCTTTTCTTCTCCTCTTCTCATGTCGACTCGTTTTGTCTTTCAGCGCATGGCGTCAGCGTGACATGGAGAATTCGACTGACAGTCGACCGACGGAGAAGACCTCAGCATCGCTACCGATTCGCTACCGATTCGCAACGGTCGTTGAGTCGCTGCTTTTGAGGCGCGAAGTGTCACTCCGTTGCGAGCTCGGCAGTGCGGCACTCAGCGTGAGAAATCTTTGGAGAAAAAAAAATGAAGAAAGTTATTGAAGAAAAAATGAAGAAAAAATGAAGAAAATTGAAGAGAATGGAGAGATTCTGCCTTGCCATGCAGGACAGTGACGTCCAATTTGACCACCTCTATCGATTTTTTGAAGTCCAGGGCTTGGAGGTTAGACAATTTAGAAGTGCTCAGCCGCTCTACAAAGTCAGCAGCATGTAGTCAACTTGAAAAAAATCATGGCTGTGGACGAAGATCATTGAATCCAGATTTGTAGGTTCTCCATGCAAAGGTCAATAGATGTCAAAGAATGTCAAGGTACTTCCAAAAGATCATTGTTGGTTTGTGGCATTTGATTGAATCCTTCGTTTATCATTTTTGTTCCATTCATGCAAATTCTGGAACAGATTACCGGGGAGAACTTCTTTGAATATCGGGTTTACATGTCACCTGCTGTTTGTATGTCAAACGAGGAGCGTGTTCTAACTTCATTCTGGGCAGACATGTCAAGGTTCAGAGAACTCAAGGATGTAAGATGGGTACCTACTTATTAATTTTGAGATTATGTTTTGCTGACTTATCACAGAGCCTTCAAGAGTGTGACAGTTGCAACTTGTCGACCGCTTGCTTCCCGTCTCAAGATTGTTCAGTCACAATTCCTCCTGATTTATCGGTGGTCTTGTCACGACATGCCGCAAACAGATTTGAACTGCCCGGCCGCGGCAACAAAATTGAAAGACCAGAACCTGCACTTTGAAGCAAAGGTTCTGGTTCCAAATTTCGCCCCTTTGAGAGGACATATTTCAACAAATTCGGATCTAGCAAACAGTGACATGAAGGTTTTCTTCAAGCAACAAAGTCAAAGCGAGAGAGCGCAATGCATTTCCAAACCTTCCAAACGTCACTGTTCAGAATTCATTCGGAAGACAAATCAGCCTGATTACAACACGCAGTTTTTCAAAGTGTAGAAATGTGTTGGCGTTTTCCTTGAGCATAAACAGCAATGTATACTAACAAAATCCAAGTTAGATATATCTGTTTCAGCAAGCAATGCTCCTGCTAAAATGCGCTGCACAGCAAGCATGTGTTTCACGAAAATTGTATGATTCCTCATTCACAAGTAATCCTGGTTTCGCAAATTGTTTTGACAGAAGGGGAGGAAATGAATCTTATTGTTTGCTTCCCTTTGAAGAAGACAGACGCACTTGGACATTGTTGCCATTGAGGAAAATGCAGCTGTTCTTGAGCATCATTGCCTTTTTGGTGAACTTGATCCATTTGTTGTATTTGTCTTTCCAGTTTATCTCCTCGATCTTTTTGAGTCTTTCAGATGTCTCTTTGATGTTTCTTCTACTTGTCTTTCAGCATCTCTTCTACCCAGTCTTGGCTCACTTCCCAGTTGGCGTCCACTGGTCTGACATGATTCGAAAGTTGCCGCATGGTGTCAAAGCAGATGCACCTCATAAGTGCTTTTCCGGCAAGTGACTAGCTTTGGTTTAGCAGGGTGTAGCAGAAGAATGTAAATTGTGAATCAAGCTGAAAAATTAACTCAATTGAACACAAATCATTAGATAAATGAATTTGATTAATTAGATAAAATTGATGCGATTGATTCTAGAATCCAACATATTAAATTGATGTATATTGATGTAAATCGAATGGATGCTTTGACAAGACTTTTCAGAGAGTCCAGCTGTCAGGTGCTCTCCAACACCACGAGTTGCCCGAGATGCTGCACACGTAACATGCGATGTGCTGCTCGGTGAAAGAAACTCCATGTTTCGAGTGAAGAAAATTCAGAGCTCTACATATCTTTACCGTATGACATATGTCTCTGCATGTCACTCTTCTTGTAGCAATAGTTGACTCAAGTTGATTTGGGAAGACGATGTTGATGTCGACTTCTTGCAAGTGACATGATGCCTTAAACGCGCACTGAAGGTCACAGGATTTTGGATATCCGCACCCTACAAGAGGCGTTGCAAGGTTGCAGAAAGCGCATCGCCATAAATCATGAGACTGGCTTTGCAGGTCACACTTCCCCAGTAGTTACCCGGTGCCAAATGTGCCAAGGACTTGTCGTGCAAGTCTTCCCTTGGACCTTCACCAGACGATAGATCTTTCGACACTTGGCAAAGCTGAACATTTGCATTTTTTTTCCTGAGGATGTTCTTTGACGCCCAACTGTCCAGAGTCAAACGGAATTTCTATCTTGTTGGGTCTTCTATTTCATGCTTGAAAATTGGTGGTGATTTTGGAGTGTTAGGTGGATTTATTTATGTTGTGATTTCATGAGGTCAGCGAAGCATCTTTGAGTACGCCCTTGAAAGCTTCCTTTGAAGAAACTTGGACATTCTCAGCTTCAGATTTTTGCTGTTGTGCATCTCATGATACCTTTCAATGGGGTGCTTAGTTAATAGATATCATGCCGGGTGACTGATGGACCGTGGCAAGCAGTGACAATTGCTGACCATGAAGATTAGAGATGCAGTCATCCATTCATTTGAGATTTGTCGAGCAGTTGCCAAGGCTGTCTACATCTACTGCATTCAACAAATGAGTCTTTAGAAATATCTACTGAATTTACTGTCTACATGTAGGAATGTCTCAATGAGTTACGAGCAGCAGATTGGGCTCGGTCAGGAAGAGCTACGTTCGGCCACAGCATGGACAGCCTCACCCTGGACCCCAACCACTGCTCCAAGCGTCACTTCAGAGCGCCTGGTTTGAAGCACTAGCGGAGCAAGCCAACAATTTATGAGTAAGGTAAGGAAGTAAGTAAGTAAGTAAGTGAGGTAAGGCAAGGCAAGGAAAGGAAAGGAAAGGTAAGGTAAGGTAAGGTAAGGAAGAAAGTCAGAAAATGAAATGGGAATTTTTACCAAGTTGCAGAGTGCAAGGCCCATCCGAAGTCTTCGCTTTCCAACTCCTGCACCGTGCTCACCAACAAGTGCCATGAGCCCTCTACTTCGACGGAGTCTAGCTGAGTCCCATGGAGTCCAAAGTGTTTCGAAAATCCTCAAGCGGTATAATTAGTTTTAGACAGTTTTCTTTGAAGCGATTTGTTTGTCACACATCTTTGCAAGTGCAGTAATTGCCTAATTGAATTTGCAAAATCACCCACTTACGCTTTGAAGATTTTCCGTGTTCTTGTGGTGGGGTACGAGTAATCCGGAATGAGAAGCTCCATTTTCAGCACAACTGTGTTTTTTTGAATCACAGTGATAGTAGCATGTCATCTCACCACAATTGTGTATTTTGTCAGAAAACATGGGTTAGGCAGACATGTGACAAAGGTCCTTATAAGGGATGGTCCTTTTCTTCTACAAAGTGGGCTCTGTAGCTTGCGTGGCTTTTGCAACTTCTGTTGCTTCTGTGGATTGAACAAGTTGAAGAACGACCTCTACTACAGCGACTGATCTCAGCAACAAACAGCAGAAACCGCGACAGAAAAACTTACATGAACAAAGGGAACAGCTTCAAAAGCAACAATCACAACGACAGCAGCGACACCACATATTTTTGCACATGTACTCAGAGGTTCCAGTTCCAACTGTTGCGAGCACTCGTACCATGCGAATGGCGGGTTCTAATTCGAAATGGTTCAGTTTGATTCACAAAAGAAAACAAAGCAATCGTTGTAGGCTGGACATGTTGCTTAGAGGTTTCAATGGGAGGGTGAGCTGAGTTGAGCTTGGCTACGTCAGTTTAAGCTCACCTTTTGTAATTCGCAACTTGCAATGACCGTCCGATGGCACGATTTCTGTTTGGGAAGATCTTTTGCATTTCTTTTATTCGTAGCTTCTAAAGGAAACTGCTTCTTATCTGAAGACTAGACGGTTGAACTACAGTTTGCGTACACAGAACAATTGCAGCACTGCATTTGCTTCGTGGTAGCTGCAGCGCAGTAGAAGCTGCAACTCAGTAGTTCATTTCCATTATATAGTCTTTCTGTTTGCAGAAGCTCAAAGCAAGACTGGAACTGGAAGTGGTTCCAAAACCGAAGGGTGAAAAAATGAAAAATTGTTGAAAAAGGTTGAACACAAATTCTCTATTTTACTTTAAGGGTTCTAACCAAACCCAGCTGCAACCCCCACAAATACATGGCTTTATCTTATTTTGTCTTTCCTTAATAGCAGAAAAACATCTGTAAGTTCTTCATTTAATGAGCTTTTCTATATGCAAGAAGAGAGGCTTTGCAAAGCTTCAACCGGAACTGGACAACCGCAGCGGTAGTAAGCCATCAGTCATTCAAGAAGAAATGAACTAACTAATCCAACAGGTAGCCATGAATCAACGTTGTAGGCAGAACTTAGCCAATCCCATAGGTAACAGGGCACGCTGCCAAGGACACGGAATTCTTGGCAGATCGTTTGCATTTTACACATTTTGAGAGAGCTCTTGCAGAGATCTTCTCTCTTGCACAAGCTCCCAGGATATGCCAGGATCTCATGTATGGCTCTTGCAGATCTTGTGCAAGTCCTAAGATAATTTTTAGCAACAATCAGGGGATCTTGCGCAGTCTCAGACCATCTAGGGCTCTTGCTCCTTTCAAGGGATCGCAAAACTTTCTCTCAGGAAGCGCTTTCTTGCCACGCGATCTTGTGTAAATTTCGAACCTCATGCAGAGCGCTGGGAGACTGCGTGCAACAGGGATCTTCCCAGGGAAAAAAATATGACAACATGTCTCACAATGTTATCAAGTTCGCTCAAGTTCTCTCACATCACTCTGCTGACATGCGGCTTTTGCACAGTGCTGCCTTTTCGGTCGGAAGCCTCGCACGAAAGCTGTGCGGGAGGGCCCCCTTCCCTGCGTTCTGTGCTCGTTTTGAAGCTACGTTTTGCGTGCCAGTCTGGGGATGCGTTCCAAGGATTCTACTTCGAGACAGACACTTTTTTTCACATGTTTAGATATGTTTAGCTTTATTGGAAAAACAATTGGAGCAGTGGCTTGTTTTGGTTCTCTAGACATGTCGAACATTCGAACCATGTGAGAAAAATGGACTTCTTCATGTCCAACGTCCAAGAAAGTGCTTCACCTAGTCAAATACCTATCTAGTGCCCTTAGGAATCATAACTGGAATGAACGAAGGGCATGTGACTGGTCCTTTGGCGGCACCAAGGTTGGACTTTTTGGTGGTCGAGGCGAGGAAGTTGCGAAGGAGAAACGGAGAATTCAAAGGAGAATTGAAAGGAATTCAAAGAAGTAGAATTCAAAGAATTCCTTTGGAGGAAGGTCTTAGGGAAAGTCTTTCGTCCAGATATCGTAGATCCCGTTGCACATTCCATTGATACATCTGACAAGGCAGAGAGCGCGATTCGGAACTTGGAACAAATTGCAGATCCCGCCCAAAGCATCTTGGCATGGATAGCCTTTCCGGCTTCTGAAGCAGCAACAGTGGATGGCACCTTCGGATGATATTTCTCCCAGAATACCTTCCCGAAATCACGAAAGCTAGCGTCAGCTAGCTCAAGTTGCTCTTGCTTTAGCAAGTAATGGGCAGGGACAGGACTTCCGAAAGTCACAAATAATTGAATAATTCAATTTTGCCCCGCCCTCCCTAGGCTCAATTCCTAGGGCTGTTTTTGTCGCGCTACAGTTTCTTTTTGTTGCGGTTTTCTTCAACAAAAATTAGTGCATGCTTTGTCGTTGTTTGTTCTTCCAGTCAGGCCAGTTGCCATGCGGATCGCATTCGCCACCCTTGGCCTCAAGTCATCTTCTAACTTGCCACCTACCCCTGGTATCTTCATCATGGAAAAAACACAGCCTATGATGTCTCTGATCCCAGGCGACATGGCCAGCAGCCAGACCGACGGGTGTTTTGGTTGCAGAACTGGACAGATGAAGGCAATCAGTTTCGGATACCCCTTGAGGTCATCGAGATGTACTACTGACAAAATTTGGGCTCTTAAAGGAGAAGGGTGGGCCTCATAGGCAACTGGACGTTTGGTTTGTTGTTCCATAGAGGAATGCTTAATATTTCCTTTCGATTCTTTTTCAAATACCTTTATTTGAGCAGAAATTCAGGCTATTGTTTGTTGTTTGCTTGTTCCTGCCGCTACAATTGCATTCTGGGGGATTGTTACGACCATTTTTGAAGTCCTTTTCTTCCCAAAAATGTCTGGGATATTGTTGGCTGAGAGATGACCGACAAAGCAACCGCACATGCCTTGCCCACGTCATTGCTGGATACTTCGACCTTTTTCAAGAGAATTTGCTCTGCCGGTGAAGTTTTCAAGGTACTTCATGCACGCCGAGCGGGCGCTCCATCTGGCCAAGCAACGTGCGAGGGCAGTGAACAATCTTCATCAGAATCTGGTCAGAAGTTTGGCAAAACATGTCATGCGAAAAGCGGTTTTCAGTATTCAGGCTTCAGCAGTTTAGTCCATGGCTAAAGAAAAGACTAGAAGCAACTTGGAGAGGGACGACTTTCTTTATTCACCTCAGATAGGTCTCTTGGTGTCATCTTTCTTCGCTGAGGGATGTGCACCGCAATGTCCTGGCCCCAGCGACGGTCTTCCCAGAGTGCAGTTATGGTTTGCACACAGATATCATTTGAAGTGTCCATCGCAACATCTACTGTCCTACGGGACGCATACATAGATATTAGAATATAGAAAATAGAATAGAATATAGTATAGACTATAGAATGTCTAATAACATTTGTTCATATACTGTATAGATGTGTATAAATGATGTACATACTGCATAGTTTTTGAGCAGGAAATTGAACTGTTATGTTTTTTTGTGCGTGGCGGGCAGTTGCGGAATTGGTTTAAGAAGGGTCATATTGGATTTAGATCGCTTGTGAGGCATTTTTGTGAAGGATAAATCAGGGGTAAAGCAAAACAGTGTTACACAGCGTTGGAGTGAAGGCAGCCCTTCTCATGGTGAACAAAAGTCTTTCGCGGATTCGCGATGCCTTGGAGGAATCAAAACGCAAGGATTGACAGGCAAACGCGCAAATCAATGGCGTCGAATGCACAGCATGTAAGAACCCAAATCCATCTTCCTTTATTAAAAAAGTATTGCAGGCTGGATCCGGCGAAACAGAAGTTGCAGTGCCTGTCTGAAACCGTTTCAATCACAATAGGATATTGGCAGGGTCAAACATACTTAGAGCTTTCTTTGGCAACCACGCCAGAGCTGGTTGTCTTTCGTCCCCCGTTCTCAAGCACGTGTATGTATTTGCAACAAGGGCATGTAATCCGATCTACTGCAATGGGATGTAATGCATGTACGTAAACCGTTTGCAACGTGCCCTACCGATGCTTCAGCGCTGTGCCCTTAGTGCTGTCGCTAGGGCACTGAGAGGATGCAACTGGCATCCCTGCGAGCTTCCATTGCCGAGTTGGATTTGAGGCACAAAGCTCGACAGATTCAAAGCGTGTTCCGTGGTCATTAGATTTAAAGCTACAAAGAAATACACAAACACATCCGGAAATTTTTGCAAAGATTACACAGACTTACGCTTTTCGTGCATTTTTCTTACGTACAGATTTACACGTGTACTTAATTTCTTTACTCTTAACTCACACTTTAATCTCTTTACTCTTAACTTCCATAGTCTCTCATAATCTCTCTCTATATCTCTCTATTTTTTCTCTTAAAACGTTTGAGAGAAATCAGACCCTGAAGGCTTGAGCGCTTGCTTTGCTTGCAGTACCTGGCCGTCATTCGGTGCCGCTGTAACAACTAAGCACTGTCGCACCACAGATTCAGCTTTTTCTGTGGAACATGGAACCGCTGGACATTTTTTTCAGAATTGCTCAGCAGCGCAATTTGATTGTTTAAACTTACCCTGTGAGACACGCCTACATCACACTTGTGGCAGCCAAGGTCTGGTTCCAGTGCAGTTGCTTGATTCTGAGAAAAATCCGGAAAACTCGACAGAATCATTGACATGTACTTGTAGCGATACTGTATCTACATCTTAGTCTGTCTATTTCTAGCTCTAGTGTTTTTTGGAAACCTTTGCATGCATAAATCGATCTATATATATATATGTAATATATTTACATATACAAATAGGCATTGACATATCGATACATAGATACATCTATGCGTCTATACAATTTTTACAGCTGTGTTCATGTGTACATATTGATTCGTCCCAAATTTCATTTACATGTCTAGAATTGATATATACTCATTCCAGCAAGAGGAGAACTTGCGATGGACGAACTGATCCTGCACTATTGCAAAGGTCAATCTTTGCGTTTGAAATAGTTTAAAGATTTAAATTCAAAAAACAAATAATGAACATGCACATAAATGAACACACACACACACACGCATAATAGATATGCATATGTATTTGGATGTACATCTTATATACACTCATTTTTTGTCAAGCCATGAATGTCAAGAATGACAAAACTTGGATTCTGCCGAGGAGCTGCCCAAGCTTCCAGCTCAGCCTTCGTCACCGTCCCAGGACGGTGCTCCTGGATCGTCCGAAAGCACATGAGAAACCATCAGAACATCCGGAACAACCTACTGTAGCACAAGCGAAAGCACAACTCGGAGCGGATGATTCAGACTGGACTCTGAGGTTACGGCAGTGCTAGTTCTTATGTTGCAGTTGTTGGTCTCCAAAAGGTACAAGGTCATGAAACATTGAAGTTTGCATGGTGAGTCCAACTTGAAGGAAGTTCTCCAGAAACTGGAGCAGGAAAGACAGACACCTGAGGCAGGGGCAGGTGAGTTTTTGCTTTTTGTTTGGTTCCTTGTTTGAAAGAAGCCGACAGAGTGACGTTTGGAGAACTAAAACCAGCTAAAACTTCTCTTTGGAAGTCACAGCTTGCTGCGAAGGATCTTGTGAAGCTTGCCACGTGCTCAACTTGTGTTAGGCAGAGCAAAGCCACGTCCAGCTGCCCATCCAGGAACGATCACCGCCACCGATTGTGCATCCGTTGTAATGTTTGGCATTCGGCTTTCGTGCTTTTTTTTTGTGCTTTGATGACTCTGCCACTGACCTTGCTATCAAAGTTCCCCACAGAGTATCGGCGCTGCTCGCCCGCTCCCTCTCTCTCTATATCTCTATTGCACCCAGAACTAGGAGTCATGCGCCTGTGTCTAGATGGACGCTTGCTAGTCTTTGCAAGCCTTAAACATGGACAATTTGCTGGGATGCAAGGTCCAGAATGATGAGATTGGCAGTCGAGATGAAAACCGGTCTTTTTGCACGGCTAGGATTGTAGAAACATACAAAAGTCAACCTGAATGGTAGCGCTGAGTTTGGCAAAGCAGAGATCTTCTAAGCGAATTTGAGGGGCGGTTTGCTTGCAGATGGGTATTCTTGAGCAGGCAAACTCTGAATAGCATCAGGATTCGGTCAAAAAAAGTTTTTCAGCATTTGGCGGGCTGGCATTTTGTTGTTTGCTTTGTCCTTCTTTTCATCTTTTCTTTGATAAGGGTGTTGCAGGAAACACTAATTATACAAGGCTTTGAATGTGGCATGGTTTTGTTCTGATGTTCGGGAATGCTGCAAGCCGCTTAAATACTGATGTACCTGTGCATGAGGTGCACGTGAGGTGCATTATTCAAAATTTCTGCAAAGGGGCATTGGAGCTTTTGCAGTTTCATCTTTTCTCTTGGGCCAACATGCCGTCGTATTGTCTTGAGACCCAAATGTCTGCGAAGTTACTGTGGGATACGTGAGAGTTTAGTCACTGACAGGTCTTGCTTTGCATATTTCCTTAGCAACCCTCAGGGGGCTGGCTTTCGCCCTTAGTCCTCCGATCTCAGGTCTACGAACACGTAGAGCCCACAACGCAAAGCTGGTTTCACTCACCTGGGGCCCTGACTGTGTGTAGAATTTGTCCAGGCTGAGTTGAAAGAAGCCCATGCTCAGATTGCTGCCTTGAGCAACTCGACATTGCAGAGAAAACTCAATATTGGAAACTTAAGTGCGGCCAGTTCAAAGCCTTATATATTTTCCTTGCTGGGCTGTGGAAGATGTAACGAACAATTTTGAGGACAGGGTGGTTTATGTGAATGTGGCCAGTCTTCTGCTGGTTTTGATCGCAAATTGTGTCATTTGAGAGCTGAGTGAGGCGAGCAAAATAAAAGACTCGAGGAAGAGAAGGACCAGCTGCGCAAAGACCAGGAGCCATGTCCCAACAGCCAAGGGGTACCATAGATGCCATAGGTTCCAGCGCCCAAAGCCGCCTATCTTGGGTCAAATTTCGAAGAGGTGTAAACTCACATGTGAAATTGGAGAAGTTCATAGAAGTTCTAAAGGTTCCGAGTCCCAAGTGAATCCAAGTAAGAAATTTCAGGCAGAGCAGGCTCCAAACATGCTCCGAATAGAAGTTCCCACGTTCGGAGGGTTCAGAGGTACCAAATGTTTGGCAAATTCCAAGCCAAATTGTTTCAGTCAGAGTCAGCTTTGAGCTGTAAAAAAGTCGTCATTGTGCACAAGCTGTCGGTGTTGCACATGAGAAACCACCAGAACATCCGGAACAACCTACAGTAGCACAAGCGAAAGCACAACTCAGAGCGGATGATTCAGACTGGACTCTGAGGTTACGGCAGTGCTAGTTCTTATGTTGCAGTTGTTGGTCTCCAAAAGGTACAAGGTTATGAAACATCGAAGTTTGCATGGTGAGGCCAACTTGAAGGAAGTTCTCAAGTGTCTAAACATGCAGTCTTTGGATCTTGGGGTGGTCATTTCGTTTTTCTATCTGTATTTTAGCCGGGGAATTTGCACGAAAACCTCTAAATCATTAGGAGTTTTGCAATGTCACATGTGCTGTGTCGATATTGAGGTCATGCACAGGACTACCCAATTATCGGTGCTTTTGCACATTAGCGGCCAAAGAAGCCTTGCAAATAAAATGCTTTTGGACACTAGGTATTAAAAACCAAAAACAGTTTTTTTGACTCGTGGTGGTTTTAGACCACTGGGATTTTGATTTTTTTCGCTGTTTCGTTGGACAGACAAAAACGATGCAAACAAATGTGTTTTTGCACAGAAAGTGCTAGAAATGGGACACGCATCAAACTTTTGGAAAGGAGGTGCAGAAAAATGTTGAATAACATAGTGCTTCTGAGGTTCTGAGAATTGAAAACCATGTTTTTTCTTCGCGCCTTTGGAACGGGCAGAGCAATCTGTATGATTGTACTGTCACTTCTAGTTGTTTGTTCCGTGTAATTGTGTGTGGGGGCGCTAGAGTTATTGCAGTTTCATTTTTTCTCTTCCGCCAACATGCCGTCAGCAGAGTCCCTGGTGTGCCAAAAGGGGGAGTCAAGTGAGTGATTCGCAAGTCGTGCAGTCTTGAGAACTAAATGTCTGCGAAGTTACTGTGGGATACGTGAGAGTTTAGTCACTGACAGGTCTTGATTTGTATATTTCCTTAGCAACCCTCAGGGGGCTGGCTTTCGCCCTTAGTCCTCCGATCTCAGGTCTACGAACACGTAGAGCCCACAACGCAAAGCTGGTTTCACTCACCTGGGGCCCTGACTGTGTGTAGAATTTGTCCAGGCTGAGTTGAAAGAAGCCCATGCTCAGATTGCTGCCTTGAGCAACTCGACATTGCAGAGAAAACTCAATATTGGAAACTTAAGTGCGGCCAGTTCAAAGCCTTATAGATTTTCCTTGCTGGGCTGTGGAAGATGTAACGAACAATTTTGAGGACAGGGTGGTTTATGTGAATGTGGCCAGTCTTCTGCTGGTTTTGATCGCAAATTGTGTCATTTGAGAGCTGAGTGAGGCGAGCAAAATAAAAGACTCGAGGAAGAGAAGGACCAGCTGCGCAAAGACCAGGAGCCATGTCCCAACAGCCAAGGGGTACCATAGATGCCATAGGTTCCAGCGCCCAAAGCCGCCTATCTTGGGTCAAATTTCGAAGAGGTGTAAACTCACATGTGAAATTGGAGAAGTTCATAGAAGTTCTAAAGGTTCCGAGTCCCAAGTGAATCCAAGTAAGAAATTTCAGGCAGAGCAGGCTCCAAACATGCTCCGAATAGAAGTTCCCACGTTCGGAGGGTTCAGAGGTACCAAATGTTTGGCAAATTCCAAGCCAAATTGTTTCAGTCAGAGTCAGCTTTGAGCTGTAAAAAAGTCGTCATTGTGCACAAGCTGTCGGTGTTGCACATGAGAAACCATCAGAACATCCGGAACAACCTACTGTAAAGCACAACTCAGAGCGGATGATTCAGACTGGACTCTGAGGTTACGGCAGCGCTAGTTCTTATGTTGCAGTTGTTGGTCTCCAAAAGGTACAAGGTCATGAAAAATTGAAGTTTGAATGGTGAGGCCAACTTGAAGGAAGTTCTCCAGAAACTGGAGCAGGAAAGACAGACACCTGAGGCAGGGGCAGGTGAGTTTTTGCTTTTTGTTTGGTTCCTTGTTTGAAAAAAAGCGGACAGAGTGACGTTTGGAGAACTAAAACTGCTTTTCGGGAGTCGCAGGTTGCTGCGAAGGGTTAGAGGTTGGAAGTCAATGTCCCGGCACCACAGCTGAGATGGCTGGGGGACGGGGCACAATCGCCAACTCAGAGTGTTGAGAGAGGGAGAGCATTTTGCTCCTTCGGTGGTTGAGAGTCGAGGACTTGAAAGTTAAGGACTTAAGTAGTCTGATGGGATTCCAGCTGTCCCCAAGAGTTGTGAAAGGTTAGCGAGAGGTTTCTCTTTCAGCGCAACGGGGCAGAAGGATGGTTTGCAGATTCTTCCAACTGCCCATCTCCGACTTTCTATGTCTGTGGGGTGTTCCCGTTTGTTCCAACACCTTTTCATCATTGAAATCATGGTGGGATCGTCTGCAACGGTGCCGGTTTTTGTTTTTTCGACCCTTTTGTTTGGTGGCTCCATATATCTCAGTGTCTTGGATTGCTGAGGATGCGAGGATGCTCCAGGGTCTTGATATCTGAGAGCAGTTGCAGACCGTGGGATGTGGGTAACCAACTCACATGTCGAGAAAGCTATGGTTGCTACCCATGCGGGAGAGACATTTGGTCAGGGAGACAGCCGTGATCAGGAACCCCAACACGGAATGTGTGTCCCGCACTGCAACATTATCCATCACTCAGGTTGTTGAACCTATTCATTTACAAGTGGTATCCGCACAAGGCGGAAGTTTCCAAGCTAATAGAAGCCAATAGGGAAGACATTTGTGTCTATAGGATGCAGCGCAACGAAATTCGATCACAACAAAAATTCCAGCACAAAATCACGACAAGAAAATCACCAGCTCAACAAAAACACTGCAAGTAAAGACACCAGAATAAAATCACCAGCACAACAAAAACACCACAACAACAAAAACCCAACTTGTGCAAGTTCGCAACACAGGACACGCTTAGAGTATCATATGTCTCACACAAATTGAGATCCGTCGTCTTTCCAACATCACCTCGCCCTGCGCTACCATTGCCGAAAGCACGCCCAGAACAGCTCCAGATGCACCAAATACCACGCCTGCCACAGAAACTGACGATTCTTCATTTCTGCAGCATCACCTCGCGCAGCGCTACCACAGAGAAATCCACTTTGATCATCAGATTCTGAGTGCTTGCCACAAGATTTTAATATGCTTCAGCAGACCTGCCCGGATACCTACCAAAACTCAACGGCGACTGATGAAAAATGAACCAAAGCGAGACCGTCTCGAACCCGTCTGATCCGCAAGGCCACCTTGGCGATCAAGTGTAATTTTTCACAAGAAAACATATGGTTTCTTGACCGGTCCAATTACGAAAAGCATCTTTCCGAGACTTCCTCCATTTTTCGAATTGAGACAACATCAACACGGTGAAAGTGCCACGCTTCTCACACAAAATGACGATTCGGCATCTCTCCAACAGCCTGCAAATGCACCGAAGACCGCTCTTGTCACACAAAATCCGTTTCGCAGCCGATATGTTATGTTTGGATTTGAGGTGTTATTGATTTGATGCGTTCATTTGTTGTGTTCTTAATTTGATGTGTTGATTGGATATGTAATTGATTTGATGTGCTAATTTATCCTATTATTGATTTGATGTATTTTTGATTTCGTGTCTTATTGGTTCTGATGTGTTGTGTGGATGTGTTTTGGGTTTTGATGTGTTGATTGGATGTAATATTGATTTGATGTGTTGTGGGGATGTGTTTTGGGTTTTGATGTGTTATTGGACGTAATATTGATTTGATGTGTTGTGTGGATGTGTTTTGGGTTTTGATGTGTTGATTGGATGTGTTATTGGTTTGACGTGTCAATTCGTTGTACTATTGATTTGACGTGTTCGTTAGTTGTTTTTTGAATTATGTCTTAACCGATGTGTTATTCATTTGTTGTGTTCTTAAATTGATGTGTTCATGGATGTGTTGTTGATCTGATGTCTTGGTTCGATATGTCATTGATTTAATGATGTCTTAATTGGTTTTCTAATTGATATTGCACGTTAATTGATTTGATGTGTTGATTTGCTAACTTATTGATTCGTGAGGTTATCCTGAAATTCTGTTTCACGGAAGTTTAGCCACTTGGTAAGTGAACTTCCTTCAATAAATCATTTATTTCACATGTATTTAATTCATTTACTTTTGCCTGATTTCAGATGTTTGGAAAATCCTTGACAGCTAATGTTTCTGTGAGCAAAGTGCTTGGGTGTGTTTAAAACACCCCCAACCATGCTTGCGTTTCGGTGAAGGTTTGCAAGACCTTCACGAGTCGCTGTATAATGTACCCTGTAGTCCTGCAGCCAAGACCTATGATCTCACAAAGTGGAGAAACGCTTGGTCCACCGGATCAGTTCCATTCAGTTCCTGCTGTTTTGGAAAAAGTGCTGTGAACTGCGTTTGCTTTACCATCAGAGCTGCAAGCTGAGACACACGGCTTCTTTCACGCAGAGGGAACGCGACGGCCACACTCGGATGTTTCACCCCCCTACAGATTGGAATTATGGAATTTGCCCTTGGGCTGAGAGACTTTGGGGATCTTTGGGAGGATACTTTGAAGATTGCACGGTGCCAACGTTTTTGAGACAAACTTTGGGATGTCAACAAGGTCCTATCGAATCCTATCGATACGATGGGAGGTTTCAGCCAACGCCTCGGAGTTGGCTTTTTCAACTTCTCTCAACTCATGTCACCTCATCTCACCTCACCTCTCAACTCATTGCTTGCTACTCATTGCTTACAACTTATCATTCCTTCCTTTATTGTTCCTTTATTGTTCCTTCATTGTTCCTTCATTGTTCCTTCATTGTTCCTTCATTGTTCCTTCGTTGTTCTCTTGCGCTAAGTTTTTTGTCAGCTCCAAGCTGCGAACATGAGTCGCTGTCCCGAGACATGATTCTTGCGCTCTTTTGCGCTGGCTGCTTGTCATTGGCCTTCGTGGCCCCAACCTCAAGCCGCCGGGGTCTCAAATCGCCTGCCATTGGATGTGAAGAGATGTGAAGAGATGTGAAGAGATGTGAAGAGATGTGAAGAGATGTGAAGAGATGAGAAGAGTGCGGTTTCCAAAGTGATGATCTCATCCCAAGAATTCAAAAGAGATTTCTAGTCAGCACGTTTTTTTCGCACTTTTTGATGGACACACCATGTCTCCAAGTCCCGAACTTTTCTCGAGGTCCAAGTGTGCCTTCCCAGGACAGCGAAGCTTTCACACAGAAGGAACAGCACATTTCGAGCATTGAGTGCTGTTTGGAACAGGGAGCTCCAGCCATTGAGAACATGAAAATCGAGGCCTGAGAAAGTGATGTGGTAAGCCGTATGCAAAGACACGTTCCAAATTGACACATGGATTCAGACCAAGTTGAAAAAAGACTCGCCATCAAATACGAACGAAATGGTCTAAACTCTGGGCTTGGTCTCCGCGTCCCAGTCTGCAACTGAAAGGTGAGGGGTTGCGAGAGCCTCACTGCAGGGGTCAAATGCGAAGTGTTTTGAAAGTTGTTTTTGTGCTTTCAGGTAGAGCCAAGCACCTCTGTGGTGCTGACTGGATTGAGAACACATGCTTCAGATGCTTCAGATGCTTCAGATGTTTCAGATGCATTGTTTGGTTTGTTTTGTTTTTTGTTTCGTTTTCTGTTCCGTTTTGCCTTGTCATTGAGCGGCAAGTGACACTTGTGGCGAATAATCTCTCCATCGCGGATTCGATGTTGTGCCTTTGCCTTGCCAGTCTTGCCTCCTAGCGGGTTTGAGCTTGGGTTACGCGACTGCCGCAACGTTGGTGTGCTTCTCAGCTCAAGCTGAGGATGGTATCAAAAATGCCGGTACTATCCCCAGCCCTCAATAAAACCAGTTGGACATAGGTGAACGATCGAGTTCTGCATCGTTCTGCCCTTCAAGTCACTTTGCAACTTTCCGATACTTATTCCATAGTTTTTCCAATACTTTCCCACTTCCGAAGCAGCAGTTTGCACTCTGAGAATTTGAGGCATTCAAGCGACAACCCACAGCTTGCGCAGCGGAGCAGCCTGACACCTAAAGTGGCTCTCCACTTGTTAAGATGAATTAATTTAGGAGCGAGTTCCCAAGTTGCAAGACACAGAAACCATCAGAAAACACTGCTTCGGAGTGTTTGTCAAGAGATCGCATGCTTTTGTTTTGCTCCTTACAATCGCTTGCAATGCGAAACTATGCACTGCCATGCGCTACCATGCACTGCCCAAAGAAGTTCATGCTACGATGGTGACGTTCTAAGGACTCCTGCAGCAGTTGCCAGGAGCACTCCTCCCGTCGTCAAACTTCGCTGCATCTTGAGCTATCCTTTCCTGTTGGCAGGACCCCTGTAGCATATCCCATCTTCACATTCCGCTGGTTGGCCGTTCATGCCCTGGTGGTCGGGGTGCCCAAAGCCATCGGAGCTGAAAGTGATGCAAAGATTCAGGTCCTTTGCTTCGGTTTAGATCAGATCCTTTGGATGGGGTTTTGATATTGTTTGATAGTGTTTGATGTTGTTTAATGATTTCAATTTCCATGCCCTTGCGGATGCAAATCGGTGTGGGCAGACCGAGAGTGGGCAGGACCGAGCAGACTGAAACCAACATGGGGCAGGGATGTGCTGCACCCCAATCCCCTCCTGCTTTCAACAGACCCCACCAGGCACCCCGTGACAGTTGCAACGCCAGTGACCAGAATTCACCAACGCAGTAGCATGAACAGAGGATTGGGGATGGCAGAATGCACAGAGGATGCGCAGGATGCAAAGTTTCCAACCGTTCCAATGCCCTTCCTTGCAACGTTGCACCTTTCTGTGTCAGCCCTCCGGTAGCTCTTGTACCTTCTCCTGTATGTTCTGCTCCATGAGGAAACAGCAGAAGTCCGTGAAAGCAAATCTCCGCCCTCAAAAAGATAACAAATTATAACAAGTTAGTTTCAAGTTATGTTTCAAGTTTCAACTTTCAACAAGTTTGCATACGAAACGTAGCCTTGGCTCTCCCTTAGCTCTTGCCAGGGCTGACACCGTAAAAGAGATTCTGAGTTGGCTCAACTTCCCCCTGGTTCCCTTCATGCACGGGATCCTGACATTTTACCTCCAAAGTACCTTCCCAGTGTCCAGTTCTTCGCCCTTTCAATCTCCTGCGCTTGCACTGAAGTATGTCAATAAGTATGCACTGAAGTATGCCAACAAGATTCAATCAGTATGTCAATACATATGTCAAAACCTGGTTGGCCAGTGGTGGGTGTGTTTTGGGCTGCCGTGGAGCTGTGGATTCTCTGGAACATTACTGTCGTTGCAAGATTTTCTGGTCCTTCGCGACTTCACGCCAACCCTATGGGTTAGGTATTCAGTGCTCTCGCTCTCCGACATCATTTTTCCTGTGTGAAGAAGTTATGACGCAACAAGAAGCCTGTCGTATGGCCACTGGAATCCACGTTTTTTACACTTTGATCAACGGTATCCGCCATGAGGGTAGAAGCGAAAGTGTACCTTTGGATTGGAACCAAGTTTTACGGTTGCTGGCCAAGCAGTCTGCTGAAGGATCACGTTCTGCCAGATACATTTTTCTAACCTTTTTTTTTTCAGGGTCCGCTGTGTGAACGGTGAACGAGACAGGTTCCCACTGTGTTCTTCTTGGGCGCGATCAGCTCCATGCAGTTCATCCAGCGTTGAGGCTGTGAAGTTGACAAAAGTCCAGGTGTAGCATCAATATAAAGCATAAATAGATGAATAAATACATAAATACATAAATAAATATATATATATATAGATCTATATATAGATATATTCAAAATATTTATATAAGCATAAAATAGATCTAATTGAATATACATACATATTTTGATAAGGTAGATATATTAGCATACAATAGTGTACAATTACTGTGTACAAGCATAAACAATGTTTGTTTTTGGGATCACAACCTGAAATGGCTGGGTTGCTGGTCACTTCTTGCCATTGTTTCGTTGCAGTTTGCATTGGCAAGATGCGTCATTAATTTTCTGCTTCCTTTATCGCGCAAGTCATCTGCCAAAATTGCAGCACTGTTGGTCTGCAGCAATCAGCGCCCTTGACCATAAGCCTTCCATTCTGTGGAGTATCTTGATCCAACACATTGTCATACAGTATGAACTATGTAAATGTATGTAAATGAGTCTATTGTCATCTAAATGTAAATGAAATCATCACTGTAACTCCATTTCCATGTCGTTCCTTTTCCCTCTCTGAGCTGTGCAGGTGGCAGCGCTACAGTTTCTTTTTGGGAAAAAATGCTGCTGCGTCAGCGCTCCAGGTTTCACCGTGTCACGCATCGGACGCACGAAGACTTCAAGTCATTTCAAGTCTTTCCACCTGCAACGGCTCAAGACGTCGTGCTAGACGTCAGCACAGTGCAATTGCGACACTTTGATAGACTCTCACTTCGTCATCGCATCGCAGAGTCACTTGAAGCCCCGGGTTGTCAACCTTAGGGACCACATGCAGCATCCATGCGTTTCAAAGAAGTCAAAGTTCCAAGATCTTCCGAAACTGTGGGTTCTGTTCGTATGCCATGCCTTTGGACCTTGGCTGCTAGGGTCGATGAGTGCGTCGACTTTCGAAAGGCCGTTAACACCAGGCCACTTTAGCAGCACTGCGGCATTATTGAGAGGTTTCTGAGCTTCAGCATTAGGTTTTACTTTATTGGTTTTAAGAAAAAGACCTATGTATAGTTTCACCGTACATCATGGCGCATCATGGGGCATGATGATTCTTTGGTCTATGGCTGTCTTCGGTCATACTAAAGCCAATGGCGGCAGTCGTGTGCTTTTGGCTGAAGCAGGTGCCACAACGCTGGTGATGAGAAGTACCCACTTAAAGCTGACCACCCAGGAGCGAGGGAAAGCGAGGGAAAGCGAGGGAAAGCAGGGAAGGATTCAGAGTATTCTGAAGACATTTTTTTTCAAAGGTACGTCCCAGCTTGTGCAATCTTGAGCCTTGAAGCTACGTGTGAGCCAAGCTTAAAGGTGACAAATGTATGGCTGGGTGCTGTGAAGAGCTGGTCTCAAAGATTTGTCTTTTCGAGTTTTCAGATTTTGGAGTTTGCTCTTTGGATTCTTTGGTCTTTTTGCATCTTTTTGCATCTTTTTGCATCTTTTTGCACTCTGCACATTTGCAGGAGATCATGACTCTGCTCAATGTTTTGTCGTGCGTGACGCTCGGTCCCTTGGCAGCACCCCATGGATGGGCCCATGGATCAAAACAAGTCCCCAGAGTGTCCAGCGGTGTACAGATCTGTGCGGTGTGCACTGCTTCCGCCTCACACTATTCCCTTTCTCAATTGCTCCCAAAGCCTCTGTTGATTGGTGTTTTCTAAAAGAAATATAAAAGAGTATAAATATATTCATATTCCTTTCCTTCTTACCACAACTACAATTGCACTGACAAAGTAGCTACTTTCCGTCCACAGCGCAGGATACAAGAAACCTATGTACGACTTTGTGCTGATCCCAGACGCTTCACCTGACTGAACAAACGGCAGTCAAAAAGTTTGGAGAGCAATGCAATGAAAGGTTGCGGGTTTCGGTAGGGCGGTACATGCCATGGCCAGGGGTCTGAAATTGATTAACATTGGATACTGTAGTTGAAGTGGTCCGAGATCTGGAAGTGCAGAGATGCGAAAAACAATCTGAGAATCTGATATATATATATATATGTATGTATATATTTGCAAAGATATACATATATATATATATACATATGCGTATATGTATGTGTGTATATATATATATATATTGAAATATACATATATATATTTATGCTACCCCCCCCCTGAAGAGTCTACCGGTTATGGTTGTGCAAGGCAAAAATCAAGCAAATATATTGTACATACCAAGGTACATGTGAAACAGGTAGGTTTTGGAGGGGGGGATAGCATATATATATATATATATATATATGCTAGCCCCCCCCTCAGATCCATATTTGACGTGGGTTTTGCCAGCAAATGGTTGAGATACATGTGCTGCCTATGATAATTTCATTATGGCCTGATTATTCCCTACTGAACTATATCTATTTAGTTATGTATTATTTCATTATGTCCTATTTGATTGTGGCCAATTACAATTTATTCTTCAATTATACACATGACTTGACCTACCTTAAAATATTTTACTTGATTTTGACCTTTTATGGGGTCTAACTATTCATAAGTTCATATGTGCATATTAGATAAATTTGTGTCATTCCATAGTGCTATCTTTGTGTATTATTTGAGTGTGGCCTATTTAATCTGTTTGAATTTGGCTTGTTTAATTATGGCCTACTCAATTCTGTTCTATTTAATTGTTGTCTATTCATTCATGGTCTATTCAAATTTGCAGCCCTATATTTAACCTATTTGACTATGCCTTATCACATTATAGCCTGCTCGTGCCCTGTTTGATTATTTCTCACTAATCAGAGTTTGATAAATAATGACCTATCTTTAAATATGTTTTATCTAATTATGCCTTATATTTACCCCATTTGTATTCATAAAAACCTTTTTAATCATAGCTTGGTGGTGCCATACTGGAAGACAATAAAATACACAAATTTCAGTTCAATAGATTGCGCTGTATTTGACCTGTCAAGAATATCTTATTTCATTATAGTCTTTATCGGGATTATTTGATGATTTCATATTTATGCGTTGTGTCCCAATTGTGTGTTCTTTAATTGTGCCCTGTTCAATAGATTAATTACGGCCTATTCAACTATAGTCTACTTAATGTTGCCCTACTTTATTGTGCTCTGTTGACTTATGGCCTCTTTAAAGATGCTGTCCTACATTTGGCCTTGCTAGTAATGCCCTATGGCATTATTGCCTGACTGTGGTCTAGTTGCTAATTTCCCATGTAATTATGCCTTATGGCCTGTTTTTGGTCTTGCTTTGTGCAGTTATTCCTTACATGTACCTTATTTACAATACTTTGGGCCTATTTAGTTATGGCTTCATGGTGCCATACTAGAGCATAATTGAATATACTATCATTCAATATCCCACTTGGAGACAAAAATCATGATCCAATGCAAGATTGAATATAGTAAAATCAAATAGTAATAGCAACTATGAGAAAATAAAATAGAGCACATGTGAGGCATTAGGCAAAATTGAATACAATATGTTTGATCATGAGCAGGCAAGGCATAACTGAATAGAGCATGACTAAATGAGACATGCTTGAATCTGGAATAGAAATAGTCACATAGGGTAAATTCAAATAGATGGTGTATTTGCTAGTGCTCTATTAATTCATGCCCTACCTTTACCATACATATATGCTCTGTTTAATTATGCCTAAATTATTTACACAACAAAAAAATCATTTAGGCTTTAGGGTTCAGGTTTGAGAATTTGATTTTTCCCTGTACTTAGGGCATTTGCATTCACAAAGAATGCATTCAGAATGCATTCTTCCCCAAAACCAAGATCCAAGATCCAAGATTCCCAGAAGACTCCTGACCAAAATCTTGGATTGGAAAGTGTATTCTGGCAAGTCCTGAATCCAAGATTTTGGTCAGGAGTCTTCTGGGAATCTTGGATCTTGGATCTTGGTTTTGGGGAAGAATGCATTCTGAATGCATTCTTTGTGAATGCAAATGCCCTAAGTACAGGGAAAAATCATTCTGAATGCATTCTTTCTCAATGCATTCTTTCTGAATGCAAATGCCCTAAGTACAGGGAAAAATCAAACTAAACATTCCAAAGCCTAAACCCTACATGGCACCCCCTTTTCATGAAAGGCCATACCGAATGCTCAAAAGAATGCTTCAAAATTCATACCCAAAAATGAGCATAAAACATCGCAAATACTGTGAAAATGATATCACATATGGATCTCGGGGGGGGGGTACCATATATATATATATATATTTATTTATTTATTTATTTGAACAAATGTATATGCATATATGTATATGGTCCACCCCCTTACTTCGGTAATCATTCCCAAATCTATTCATCAATCAATGAAAAAAGGTAGACTTTTTGGGGGGGTACCATATTTATATATATATATAACTATAAATATTATGTATATATATATATAAATGCATACATATGTGTATATATATATATATGTATATATGAATGCAAAAATCTAACTGCATTTGTTTTGGTAGCAGTACATTCTGTATGCGTCGCTGCAAGGTCTACATGCCATGGGCAAAGCTTGCCATTGTGAATTTTGTCGACCATGGGTCATGCCAGGCGATCCGATGGAAGGGCTTAAGATTGGACTGCCATGCAGTGCACCATACCCCTGTCATGCAGTGCAATGCAGACCTTTGACTTCTGATAGCTGCACTCACCCACGGATGCGCTGTGGCGCAGATTCCGAATACTGGACCAGTGGACCAGTCATTTGATCATCGCCTCGAAGTTTCTGCAGTGTCGAATTCTGTCAGGCTCATTTTGACAAGATTAAGGAGGTCTGCGAGTTGGGTTCCATCCTCGGGTCGCCACTTTGGGTCTTGTCAGTTTCGATCCAAACGCAACTTGAAAACGCATTCGTTGGGAAGTAGATGTCAGATGATGCAAGTGGGGTAATGGTAATGTAACCGAATCTAATGTAATGGTAATCGAATGGTGATATAATGATGCAATGTAGTGTAGTGTAGTGTAGTGTCGTGCAGCGCAGTGCGTGCAGTGCTGTGCAGGGCGGTGGAATATCTTGTGTCCATGTATATATGTAAGCATGCCTTTAAATGTGTATGTATGTATGTATGTATGTATGTATGTATGTATGTATGTATGTATGTATGTATGTATGTACGTATGTACGTATGTACGTATGTACGTATGTACGTATGTACGTATGTACGTATGTACGTATGTACGTATGTACGTATGTACCTATGTACCTATGTACGTATGTACCTATGTACGTATGTACGTATGTACGTATGTACGTATGTACCTATGTACCTATGTACCTATGTACCTATGTACGTATGTAAGTATGTACGTATGTACGTATGTACGTATGTACGTATGTACGTATGTACGTATGTATGTATGTACCTATGTACGTATGTACGTATGTACGTATGTACGTATGTACGTATGTACGTATGTGCGTATGTGCGTATGTGCGTATGCACGTATGCACGTATGCACGTATGTACGTATGTATGTATGTACGTATGTACATATGTATCTATGTATCTATGTATCTATGTATCTATGTATCTATGTATCTATGTATCTATGTATCTATGTATCTATGTATCTATGTATCTATGTATCTATGTATCTATGTATCTATGTATCTATGTATCTATGTATCTATGTATCTATGTATCTATGTATCTATGTATCTATGTATCTATGTATCTATGTATCTATGTATCTATGTATCTATGTCTGTATCTATCTATGTATGTATGTATGTATGTATCTATCTATCTATCTATCTATCTATCTATCTATGTATATGTGTATGTGTATGTGTATGTGTATGTGTTTGTGTATGTGTATGTGTATGAGTATATGTATGAATGTCTATGTATGTATATGTATGTGTATGTGTATGTGTTTGTGTATGTGTATGTGTTTGTGTATGTGTATGTGTATGCGTATATGTATGAATGTCTATGTATGTATATGTATGTGTATGAATGTGTATGTATGTGTATGTATGTGTATGTATGAGTACGAGTGTCTCTACGTGTGTCTCTACGTGTGTATGTACGTGTGTATGTACGTGTGTATGTCTGTGTGTATGTACGTGTGTATGTATGTGTGTATGTATGTGTATGTATGTGTGTATGTATGTGTGTATGTATGTGTATGTATGTGTGTATGTATGTGTGTATGTATGTGTATGTATGTGTGTATGTATGTGTGTATGTATGTGTATGTATGTGTGTATGTATGTGTGTATGTATGTGTATGTATGTATGTGTATGTATGTGTATGTATGTGCATGTACGTGTATGTATGTGTATGTGCGTATGTGTGTATGTATGTAGGTTTGTAGGTATGTAGGCATGTAGGTATGTACGTATGCAGGTATGTTGGTAGGTATGCAGGTGTGTAGGTATGTAGGTATGTAGGTACTTGTACGTGTGTATGTGCGTACCTATGTACCACCGTACCTACGTATCCCCAATGCGATATGGGTCAATTTCATGATATGTCATGCTCTGTCATGTATGCAGTTATTGTGTTGTGTATGTAATGTGCGTATATTATGGCAGCTGCTGGCTAGTCATGTATGTGGTTATCTAGGTGTGTATGTTTGTTATGTCCGCATTTTATATATGTATGTTCTGCATGTTTTCATGTTTGTTTTTATATATGTATGTGCGCTTGTTTTGTTTGTAGGTTATACTATGTTGTGCTGAGCTATGCTATGTTATCACATGTTATGTTGTACTAAGCCATGTAGGCCATGCTTTATGTATATTACCTTTGTCATGTTGTGCCACATTATATATTTTGTATCATGCTATTGCACATCATATGGTATCAAATTGTATTACATTGTATTGTGTCGCATTCTGTTATATTGTATTGTATTGTATTGTATTGTATGGCATTGTACTGTACTGTACTGTATTGTATGGTTTTGTACTGTACTGTACTGTACTGTATTGTATTGTATTGTATTGTATTGTATTGTATTGTATTGTATGGCATTGTACTGTACTGTACTGTATTGTATGGTTTTGTACTGTACTGTACTGTATTGTATTGTATTGTATTGCATTGATGAAAGTATGTACCATTGTAATCTGATTAACATGCACTACCATGTAGTGCAATGCGCAATAGCGTACATACTGTGTGTCATGTACTGCAATGCTCGCATGAATACACAACTCTACTACCACATATTTAATTCAATGAACCGTAGCAAAATGTACGCGATACATCGCAACACATATGTATATATATATATACCATTGTCAGATATCATGTCTGTAGAAAAAAGTTTGACATCGCAAGGCAGTCGCAAGGCTGTCAACGCTTGCTGTCAAGATCTGTGTCGCAGATCGTTCTGAGGTACGGAGCATCCAGCGATTCGCAACGTTGCACAGGCTTACATCCAAGGCCTCGCGCAGAACTTGGCCTTCTTCTTGGCCAAGTCTGGACAGCAGGTTCCGCAGAAGTTGTCCGCTGTGCTGATGCCATCCGCTGCCATGTTGTGCAAATCCGACAGCGCAATGCTCAGGCTGTTTACCAGCCACATGCCCCAGCGGTATTCGCACAAGGAGCGTTGAGAGGATGTCCCATTCAGAGGTAGACAGTCACAAGTTGTCACAAGATTACTTGTAGATATTTTTAGACAAAGCTGTTTGTACTTTGCTTTTAGTGGGCCTACTGTTCATTTGTGCAATACTCTCCTTTGCATTTCTTGACCTCAAGTAAACCTGAACCTCCCCCAAGCATTGGATTTTTGAGGCTCAAAACTTTATTCAAAAGATCCAACCGTATCAAGAAAGGCAGGGACAGGTTTCCCAGCAGAGTTTTTAGAGGCAAATGCAGGCTTCTGAACAACTTGAAATGAAGGACAGTCCTGCAATTGATTTTGAAGGCAAGCCGACTGGATTTCAGGAAAAAACGTTTGGCGCTGATAAAGCCCAGGATTGTTCGGTAGCATCAGTCAGCATTAGTGGAAAGGCCTTAGCATATTTTTCTGCAGCGAATGCTGTCCGCACCGCAAAAGGACTGCACGTCAGCAGTGCATGGAAAAAGCGCACTCACTGCGAGAAAGGGGAAGCAATCTACTATCATAACCGAAGATTCATGCACTAGCATGGACCCCTTTTCGGAGTCGATGGCACCATGCTGGGGTGAAGTTCACAATGCTGCCGATGAGTCTGCTGAAATGAACTAGAAAGTCAACCCTTTGGTTTATTTCTGTTTTTTCACCTCCAGGAATTTAATGTACAGAGAAAACACCGAATTGCAAACATGTGTTCAGATGCCGAAATTTTTGCAATTTGCCCGTGAGTGTTTGGCCGTTTTGGTTCTGGTTGAATTTGACTGTTATATGGGCGTTTGTGGATTCAGACGACGGTAACGATTTCAAAGTAGACAAAAACCAGTGTCTCAGTGTAACGCGACGACATGACAAATTTTCGTCAAAATACTGATTTGGTACCGTCCCAGTCCCCCGCGTGGAGGGTGGAGGGTGACGTTGGGTGTGCTGGGGACTAAAACGCTTCTTTTAATGAGGTAGGTCAGCCAAAGAAGCAAACCTTATAAGGTGAAGTCAATCCAAGTGCTGCTATGTATGTGCTACAAAGTTGGATTGGTCCACGCTTTGTGTGATGTAGCAGGTGTCTTTTCTTCCTGGCATATTGTTACATGTTTTTTTTTTTTTTTTTTTTCTCTCTCTCTCTCTCTTTTTTTCGTAATTTTGTTTTTGGGAATTGGAGGTACTTCGGGTTCTGAAACTCAGGAGTTCAAGTACCACTTCAAGAAGCCGTGAACAAGTGGTAGCCCCAGGTCTTGATTTGATCAGCATCGAGTAGTGTCGTGGCCAATCACGTAATTTGGACATCAAAAACCAGTTGCATGTTTCCATTCCAGTTGCTTGGCAGGTTTGGGTTTCAGTCGCAGCTGTCCAGAAATGGCAACATGAATTTTCATTAGCACTGGTTCCATTATTGGAAATCCTGCACTGGCACGCAAAATCTCACATGGGTCCAGGCACCATGTTGGTAGCATCAATGCCCAGCAATATTGTCGAGAGGTTGTTGCTGACATCTACCCAATTGAACACCACTGTTCTCATATAGCGGAGAAAGATGTTCCGACAAATGAACGAGAAAATGTTCCGATAAATCAGTTAAGCCATCCTTTAGCAGGGATTGCGCACTCGATTGTGTAATTTGTGCATCATCCTTGTATCTTGTTGTGGTTTTGCCAATCTTTGTAGACAAGATCCAGACACTATACACAAGCACGGTACTCCTAGTCCTAGTTTGCTACAATAGTTCATGTTGTCCAGCAGTCATTCGGCCGGCTTGTCCAACGTTTACAATGTAATTTTTGATGTTGCAAGGATATTCTTCGGACTTTTGCAAATTAATTTGGTGTCTGGACGGCGCTTCGTGTAGCTGAAGGTGGGGGAATGTAGGGCAGAGGTAAAGGCTTCTGAAACTTGGGGCCAGTTGAACCAAGCGTTCGCTGATGGTCCCTTGATGCGTTGCAGTGCTGCCTTTCTTTGGTGACAGCCAAGTGGGTGAGGTCCCAAAAGGCTCTTGAAACATAGGCTTTCGACATTTTCTGCAGTCCATCCTCTACAGTGTCCAAAGAAGCCACAGTAGAAGCGGATACCGCGGATCACTCTCAACGTACCTGCCATGTTGAACTGTGCTTCTTACAGTGATCCAACGGATCCAACACCAGACACATTTCAGGTTTCTTCCGCTAGGGGAACGACAACAACTTTGAACAAGAACATGAGAAGAAATAAGAAATAAATGAAGAAACCAGACGAACTTGAAATAAGAAATAAGAAGTAACTTGAGGAAATGAAATAACAAGAGGAAATTTGATTTGGTTCACATTTTGGCCATCGGGTTGAGCTGCAGAATTTCGCTTTTGTCCAGCCAACTGAGGTACGTCTCTCCGGACCTTTTGCTGTCCATGGAGCAGACCCTAGCAGCGAACGTCCATAAGATGGGCCTGCAGAACAGCTGGCCTCGAAAGGAAAAAGGTGCAGCACCGTACCAGGGACGGGCAAACCTAAGACATGCGAATACTATAGGTGCTTTAAGTAAGACACGGAACTCTAGTTGTTCTTGATTTCTTGATGGTCTTGAAACGTTTTGAAACCACTCCGTGTGACCTTTGGAAGTTCGTAGCTCTCAAGGAATGAAACCACAAAACGAGATATTACGAGGAACCTATTCCTTGCACGGTGTCACCATTGGCAATCCAATGGGTGCAAGTCTCAAGCCGCAGGGAAGGGCAAAGGACGGTATGGAGGCCCAGACGACTCCAGAGGATACGCAAAGTATCTACTGATATCTGGTGTTTTTGTTTTTCTTGTCTCAGTAGTTCTGTACTTGTCAATGGGAGGTGTGGGAGGTCTTGTTAGCCAAACTTCTCAGGCATAACGAGGGGGGCTAAATTACTGAACTCTAGTCATTCGCTCCCTCTAAACTGCTTAAGCATATGAGTTTAGCAAAGACATGAATCTGAGTCACATCATCAAGCAATCAGCAGAAGTGCTAACCGAGGAACAATTACAGAGGACAAACCATGAAAGGAGGAGCAGAGAGTGACTATTCTGCTTTCCCAGAAAGCACAGGCCGGAGATGCCTAAGCGGCAAAAAGCAAACGGTTGAAGGCTATGTCTTTGCAGAAATTTACGCAGCCGAGTAGCAGATCTTTTTAAGAAAAGATTGCTTTACAAGATCGTACAAAAAGTCGCAGAACAAGCTGCACTTGCCTTTGCCTATGGCACGGTCGGCATTGCAGCAAATTGTGTAATACTTGTCGCCTCGCACTCTGTAAAGCATTTGCAAGATACATCTGTTTTTTTCGCACCTGCTTAGCGTCTGCAAGATGTATTTGCTGAGCATGCATAGCATCTGCATAGCATCTGCATGGCATCTGCATTTTGGATCTGATGTTTTCTCTACTTCGGCAGGCCTCAATCTACACCCAGATGGCTTGCCCTTCATGGAGGCCGATCCAAATGTTTTGCTGCCCTCAAAATGAAACCAGCTCTTGGGTGACTCTGACATATGACTCGAATTAAAAAGATTTACACATGTAAGTACAATGTAACTTAATGTAAGTCAACTCGCGAGAACTATTCAAGAGCAAGGTACAACTTGGCTCAAAGTCTTGTTTGCTGCAAAGTCCTCCCCAAGGTCTCCCACGGCCTTCCTGTTTGCATTCTGATCGCCAAGGTCCACTCCTCTCCGAATGCCCCAGACCATGTGGTCTACACTCTGTGACCGAGTGTTCGATGTGAGTGCAACGTGAGTGCAACAGGTTTGAGTCGGCTGTCTTCATGGGTCGGCAGCCGATCTGGCTACGATGCTGTCCGTGAGATATGCCGCACACCTGCGAGCGACCTTCGTAAGTGTGTCTATACTACGATACTCGCAGGTCAAATTTCCGCTATGCAAGGCTGATAGTCTTTTAATCTTCGATATTCTTCGACATTCGGATGGTGGATGGAAGCGTGACGGCTTTGAGATCGAAACTTTAAGCAGTTGTTGATGTTAGAGAAGATGACATTCTTTTCGATGACATCTAAACGATCCACCCCAATTGTCCAGGGCTCGTGCCCTGGTTTCACTCTCAATTGCTTAGCTCGGGTGTGTTTTCTGGCCTAAACCAGTGAGCACGGGAGCAAGCAGAGCACAGAGGATGTGCTTCTGGGAAAGCAAAAGCATCCGCATCAGTCCCCCCCCCCCGCCAGTACTGGCCATGGCACGGCCGCCCAGGGACCCAAATACAAGAAACGTCAAGAAACATCATGAAACAAGGAGATCTAAAGGATCTGTCTTTGGATCTGTGATATCGGAATCTGTCTGTGCTAATAAACTAGGCCCGCATGCACATGCTGAGCATGCTGGTTCCAGGAAGGGTTGACTGCGGGAAGGGTGGTCACCTCATCGGGTCCCTGGACAGTCACAACTTGCTGCAGTCCTTTCTTGTCGTTTCCACCGTGAAACCGCGAGCTGCTGCAGCTGCTGCCCAGCTGCTTGCGGGGGGTTGGGCAGACCCCGGCCCCCGCCAGATGGCAAGGGGGGCTTT
>VSDK01026364.1:81762-92401 GCA_009767595.1 Symbiodinium kawagutii | reverse complement strand
CCCTACAGAATGCTGACCCAAAATATGATTTGCTGATTGTGAAATCCATTTTTTCTACGGCACATGAGCTCCAAAGCAGACTTTGTACACAAGACAGTTCCTGGCGTCTCCCAGCCTGGGATCGCCAGATGTTAAGGGAGGACTTGGCCAGTTGAGAGCCCTCCCCTTCTCATGGCTTGGACGTGGTGTATTCGTTTTGCCCCAAAAGGGAGCTTCGCATCAAAGAGCACACATCAATTGGTTGAAAGATGTTATTTTCATGCTCTCTGCATCTCCCTTTCATTGATGTGTTTTTAATCTTTTGACATCATCGTGAACATAGAACTCATTTTTTTTCGAGCTTTTTGTTTTTTGTTGCAACTTCCAACTATGACAACTTCGTTCACCCGTTCACCTGCCGAGCTTCCGACGTAGCAAGGGCCTGAATCGCGACAGACTCCAATGTGACCAGTGTCGAGTAGCACATCGTTATGTTAGTGAATGATTCAGTGAATGATGTGAATGTTAGTTAAGCGATTGTTCCATTCTGCCAAGGGACGCCTCAGCCAGGCAACAAAGGCAGTCTGTATGTCTTGCTTCTGTCCAGATGTGTCTTTTGAATTTGTGGCATTGCTTGTTGTTGCAAAACTGGCGTCGCTTTTGCTTCATTGAATGGTCACTTTTGAAGTTCATTTTGGAATTTCCCCAAATGAACCAGATGGAGTCTGTTGCAGCCAACAGCGACGTGGCTCGTTACGTCTTGCACCAAAGAACTTTTTAAGTTCGAAAACCTCACATTTGTCAGTCTCATCGCGTTTGGAAAACAAGTTGTATTTGACAGAGAGTATTGGGTCGGACAGGAGCTTGAATCCGGATCTTGTCAATAAAACTAGATGCAAGTGTTCACAAGAAGATGGGCCGTTGCAGCCCTGTGTATGAAGACAGACTCCTTGTCACGGAGTAGATGTGGGACCTTTACATCTTCTCTCACAAAAATCGGGTCATGGTTCAAAATGCTATATTTCTCCACCTGTGTACGTTTGGCTCACCCTCATGTGGCACATTGTGTAGCATGCTGTGAAATGACTTATGTAAAACAAGTGCTGGGATTGTAATGGCTTGAGCAAGGACGGTACCTCGGGCTGAAACTTTGGAGCAGGTTGAGAACCTGACACTTCAAAAAACACTTCTCTACACTTCTCTACACGTCTCTACACTTCTCTTTTCTTCTTACAAAAGTTGCAACTTGTTGGATACTCTGTACTTCGCTCACAGAGTTACTGAGTCCGAAATCACATCCAACTTAGCTCAGCTTCAAGTCTTGGAGCTGAGAGCCCAGCTGTTTAGCTTCGCTGCATGGCTTCACATGTGCCACAGATTGCGCCGAGGCAAAGAGTTTTGTCGAAGCAAACTGTGCTGAGATCTAAACTTGGAAGTTCTTATATCAAACTTCATCAAACTTCTATTTTTTTAGTGCTTCGTCCTTTGTCTGAAGTAGAAGTGCACAGTGTTTGGGTTTTGTGACTTTTGGCTTCGTGTCCGATTCAGTTTGGAAAATACTCCTTGACTAAAGCCAGCTGAAACCAAGGCTGAAGTCAAATTGAAGTTGGGAGATGAGAAGTTTGTGGAGAGATTGTTGAGAGGTTGCAATGTGTGCAGGTTGGGAAGCGCCCAAGGTGGGTCATGGTTGGAAATGTCGAGAGACATTTCGGCTGGGCTGGGGGAAGGGCGTTCTTCTACCGTCCTGCAGTATGGCAAACCTGCTGTGTTTCGTAAGTTTCAGTTTTAATTTTAGCATCCCGTTGGATCGGCCTTGTTTTTTGTCTTCAGATACTTTGGTGATTCTGCTGGTCGGAGAACTGAGGGGCAAACCAGATTCCACCCCAACGCATGCTCTCAGTTGTCGTATCACCAGAGAATCAACAGGGCATTCATTCAGCCCTTGGTGCATTCAAGAGGTGGTTGCCATGCGCCTGCATGCACAGAACCCAGACTTCTCCTCATGTCTGAGACAGAATTCTGCTGGCAACCTCCATTGACCATGATGGGGTTTGTTGTTGCTTGTGATTGTTCGATTCTCTTCTGTTCTATTCTGTTCCGTTCTGTTTTGTTCTGCGTAATTTATTCCAGACAAACATACTTCAAGTGAGCCGGACCGGAAGATATCGCACTGAGGCTGGCATTTCATCCTGAACAAATGTAAGTCTACAGAGATTTCAGTGAACCTTCATTTTGCACATGGAAGTTTTCAAAACATTTTATATAAGACCTATTTACTTTATTGACTTTCCACTTTGCGGGGTACACTTACGGGTGCACATGTACCTTGCATCCCTTGTTACAGTCCCAGCAGTTTCCGAAACATGAGATCAGTAGCAACATATTCACCCAATCAGCTTCTGTGTTCTGCCAAGATTGCAGTATCGTGAATCGTGACGTTTCCGTGTTTGAGATTGCTTGAACTCTAAAACGAGGTAAGGAGACCAACCAACTTGAGGATAATATCACGATTACACTTGTTTCTTGATTCTAGTCTGCTCTCCTGGCTCTGCATCTATGAAGAAGGCAGTAGCACGTGGCAAAATAGTCACCTCAATTTCGACACAAAGAACATTATTTTGGATAAATGTTAATTAGTTTTCATCAAATCATTTTGATCTTAATTACAGTATTTTGATTGTTTCGTTATTTTTCATTTCTGAGAGGAATTTCAACGAGCTGCGATCCCTTACTTTGCCTTGTCAGCCTTGGCAGGGGAGGCCTTCAGGGCACTGGTGGAAGTTGCTCAAAACACGCTCGCAGCACTACAAATTCGCATTGTCGAGCGGAAGGACTGCATTCAGAAAGACACTGAATTCAAACATGTCCTTCCTGACTGTGTCACTGTGCCTTGACAGAATTTCCTTTCCAAATGCCTTGGTTTTGTTCATCGCTTTTGAGAGAGATGGTAAGAAATTCAATTGCTTATTCCGCGACTTTTTTACTTGGAAATTGTTGAGATGAGACGAGACTGTGACTACATCAGTTTGACCCACCAGGAAACCAAAGTTGTCCTCCTTGGTGCCTTGCACGACGAAGACAAAGCGGCCATGCAGGCGTACAGTGCTTCTTCCAGCCTACACCAAGGGTTCCTGAAGGAATCTCGAAGTGTTGGGAAGTTTCCATTTGTAGTTTGTTCTTGACCCAAAGTATCCTCATGAGGAGTCCTGTCTTTGTTTGGAGAAGTCTTCTGTCTTCCTACGATTCTCTGGTTGGCTCTTGCCCTGTCTTCCGTGCCCCAAGACATCCACTGCACCTTCGAGGTTCGATGCACCCAGGGCTTGCCATGGGGCTCTGGGAAGCGAAGATTTTTCGGCGTTCTGTTTGCGTTGCATTGGGAATCTCCCAGCCGTTCTCTTTGGGAAGTAGGACTAAGTCTTAACTAAGGAGAAGGATCCATTAGGCGGATCCATTAGGATCCCCCTTTGTTGAAGGACTGGAAGGACTGGAAGGACTGGAAGGACTGGACTTGCTTCTTCCTGTTGTGAGTCTGCGGCTTCCAGCTATTTCTTCAGGTCTTTGACGCTGGGGTGAACTGCGCGTATTCTTGAAACCCCGCCCGCCCCCAAGTGGGTAGTGGTTGTGGCCTGGTGCGCTGTGTTTTAGCTGGCCTCCCGGCAGGCCTGAATTCTGCCTCCCATGCATTGCTGGTGGAGAATCTGTGCCTCTACCTGCGCCTGCGGCTTCCCCATGCTTCCCCCAACTCGTTTGTTTTGGGCCCCTTCCCCCAATGAAATTTCAATGAAAGGAATTCCATGAAAGGGATTGGAAGTTCTGTTAACTCGTTCTGGAACTTCTCGAACTTGGTCCTGTGGACTGCGTTGTGCTTGGTAGCCAAGAACGGCAAGTTCAGAGTGCTTCCAGCATAGTGCGGCTTTCCAGCGCAGGTTCTAGGGGCAAGTGGTTTGGGATGATTCTGAGATGTGAAGTCGGCTGTGCTCCCATGGTTCGCCATTGTAAGGATTGAGGTGATCTGGCATAAAGGTCAAGCAAATGCAGATTGTGCACCAGATTGATTGGAATGTGTTTTCCCATGGTTTGTCATCCTGAGCAGGTATAATCCACCGTGAACATCCGTGAACCACTATTATAATCCTGAATAGCCATCATCATAGCGATCATCGACAATCACTAGCCGTCAATTTGGGTTGATCGGGAGGCACCATCATTTTTGGACCATCTCCCAGGATCAAAATTGGATCCTTTTGGGTGCAGATTGCCATGAACGTTGTGCATGCTGAGATGTCCATCCCCAGGTAGCTGGTCAAAAGGCACCTAAAAACATGGTCTACGTCTAAAAACATGGGCCACTTAAAACCCCAGCTGCACAAACAAGTACGATAGAACCCAAAGATTGACCTGCTTGCCGCGAGTTTCTTTCATAGTGGGAGCTTGGGGTTCCAGCCTGAGCCTTTGTTTTGCAAGGCCTATCAACCATTATCAATCATCATTCTTGCTTATTGACCCCATGCTTTGTATTCCGCTTCAAAACATATGCACGTTTGTATTTTTGCACAAATTTTGGAACCCGTGGAAGGCAGTGAAGCACACTTGCAAGAGCCATGCCTGTCACTTTTAAGAGGGCTTCAACAAGATCTCGGCAAATTGCCCGGCAAGCACCCAGTGTGAGATCCTCAGAGCTTCTGCAAGATCGCCTGGCAAGAGCTCTGCATGAGATGTGCAAGATCCCTTAGAAGTTTCCCTGTAAAACTTTCTGAGCCTCAAACAATTTTCTAAGATACTAGAACTATGTAGACTTCCACTTGATTTATAGGAACTTGTTCCCTCTCTCTACAACTGAATTTGTAGAAGATCTCTATCAAAAGTGCACTGCCCCGCTCGCACGAAGTCTGCAGAGGGTTTCGCAAGTGAAATGCAAATTTGCATGGCAAGCTGGAGAAGCAAAACCACATCTACGAGACACATAGCTGACGCTATACTACCAGTCCGGAGTGTGATCTTGCAATTTTATCCTCAAATGTGTTGTGTGTACCATGAAAACGTGATGGGTATGGGTGCCAGCCAAAAAATGGTCAGTGAACAACTCAATAAATATTTTCACCAGGGGTACTGGGTCCAGATCCTGATGCAAGCGCTGCACTGTTCAATCCCGGTGATGTTGTGCCTGGCTACTTTTTGTAGCAGTGAAACCTACGATGCGCCTGCCAGCTGCAGAGAGCTGCGCCAGGAAACCAACGCGTCTCAGCACTGATCAAACCAAAAGGTACTCAAAACATGTAGAAAAACCCTGGGATGGAGCTTCTCAAAAACATGGAGATATACAAAACACATCCTAATCCCAGGCCTTTTCACTGCAACCCCTGAATGTAGCACGGTAGAAACTTCCTCAATCCCCCAAAAAGAATCCTGTTTGTGCTCATTTGTGCGGAACTCTTTGCTCCTTGATTTGAGCTTGGCTTTGTCAATGTCAGATGAAGGGAATCGAAAGAGTCCCTATGCAACTTGCCTCAGTGTGAGTAAATCGGCTCTGTTTGGAGGTCAAAGATGCAGTTGGAATTCTCCAACCAGATCATGTGGCATTGGAGCTCTGCGAGAGGCCCCCCGTATTTGGAGAAACCATGAGAGTCACTCTTTCAGGCCGCAGAGAACCGAAGAATTCTCCGAGAATTGCTGAGGAAGAAAGCGCAAAAAGGAAGAAAAGTTCCGCAAAGAAAGCAGAGAGTACGCAATAGCGCACTGTGGCAGTCGGCACATTTGTTTCGCAGGCGCTTCAACCGCCTCTTTCCTCGGGGTGTTGATGTCTTTGCGCAAATGCCATCGGAAGAAAGGCGCAGAAAGGGCGCAGCATTCTTTCACTTGGATCCAACGAGTGCAACACGTTCAACCTATCTCGAAGCGGTTCTACTCAGCCGAACACTTTGTATTAGATGAATCTGAGAAGAGACCTTCCCGTCCTTCTCGGCACATCTATATGTATATATATATATAACAGCTACTTGCCTCAAGATGTCAGCAGTGTCAGGTCCTTCATCCTCAAGCGTTTACGCTCCGGGAAGGACCAGCTTCATGCGGCACTGGCTGCTCACAATCACAAGATACCTGTAGCCTGGCAGACGCAGTTCCAGTGATCGGATCAAGATACTAACAGAAAATGATTTCTTTAAGATTAGTGTATTTATTTTAAAAAATATTTGAATAATATATGATTAATGTTTGTAGGTTTAATGAATTAAGTAGTTGTATCAAAAAATAACTGTGTATACAATATGGCATAACAGCATCTCAACGGTCACTTTTACATCTGTCATGCTGCAGGTAACGCTTTGTGATCGTGACTATCGTATCACAGAAGACCGGTTCTTGGCGCGCTTAGAGCCCGAGGTTCTGAAAGCAGGCAGCCACTTTGTGGGTTGGAATGTGTGCAGAATGCATGATTTTTAGCACACTTCCTTCACTCTTCACATCTGTTCACATCTTTTCACCTCTTTTCCCCTTGGATGTTGGACGTTGTTGTATGGTTTTCCATGCTTCTCAAAGTCCGACTGTCCTGCGAGGTTCACTTGCCGCTCTCGGTCTTCCAAGTTGGACAGATCTTCCGGTCGAGGTGATGGGGGTGGGAGCAAGTTGCAAGAGGTGAAGCAGAGCCCAAGTGTTCAAAGTATTTCAAAATGGCATCTTGCCAGGCCATCAAAACAAGAATTTTTGGGATTTCACTGTTCCTATGCTCACACACTGGCGGGTTTGTGTTTTACAATTTTCACGGTCAGAGTTTTGTGAACCGCTGAAGTTGATCAGGAGGCATTGGAGGAAGCAGTCGCAGCATGCCTTTGGGACGAAAGGCGCCGGAGGGCATGCTGAGCTCAGGCAGAAGAGAAGGGCCGAGGCTTGTTGTGAAGGCTTGTAAGACGTTGTGAGAGCTCCACCGACCAAATCAAAACCATACACAGGCTTCCGCGTTTTGGAAAAAGGACATGTTTTTCAGGCGGGGCCTTTCCCGAGAGAGGTCTTTTAAGCCCCCAGACTCAAGAAAAACCTTTGAAGCTTTTTTGGTCGAAACTTTAAACAATCTTTTTTGAAGTGAACAATGTTTCTTCCTCTTTCACATGGTGCGAGTTCAAAACACTTGGGTGTAGAATTCGGTTTTACTAGAGGGAGCATGCCTTTCCGACAACCTTTTTGTGGCCTCTAAAACAACTTCTTTCTGCAACATAGTTAGAGTTTTCGATCCTTTAGTCTGTTTTTGTCTTGGTCTTAGAACATGTCTAAGTTTCCACTGGAAAACATGTGTTTTCGTCCTCGTCGTCGTCCTCGTCATCCTCATCGTCGTCCTCATAGTCGTCCTCGTCGTCGTCATCGTCGTCATCGTCGTCGTCGTCGTCGTCGTCGTTGTTGTCGTCTCCTCATTGTCTTTGGTTTCGGTTTCGCTGCGTTGAAATTGTTTCGACCTCACCTCATGAACAGCTGAACCAAAACTTGAAACTTTACTCCTGTGAGCCTTGTTTTGCTCGCGTTTTCCCGACTCTGCTATAGCCCGAAGCAGTGGTTCTCTTGTGACGCAAACAATCGTTTCTATGTTTTGTGGCTTTTAAGATTTCCTTTTTCCAAGACCTTTTGTCTTTTTCTCCCGAAACACATCTTTATTCGGAAAGGTCACGCAGTTTCTTCTCCCCGGCCTTTTTTGACTCTGGAGGTCTGCAACTGTTGAAGACTCTTAAGCTAAAAAGGGAGGGGGGGGAAGCTCCTGCCTTTTGGATTCGTTGTGAAAGCTGGGTGTGCACAGGGACAAAGTCATGGCCCGACGACTGCAAGCTCTTCCTGGCTTGGTCGTGGCTGTGGTGGGCAGAAGGCATTTGGAAGGCCTTCCTCTCAAATTGCAGCAGGCTGGGATTGGAGCGGGAAAGGCATGCTCTTGGGCAAGGGACGCGGGACTGTACTATGACTGGACAACAGCCTGAAGAACATGATGTTACACTCAGACTTGTTTTTTTGATACTACGTATCGCAATCAACGAATATCTATTTATCATTATTTATCTATCTTTTTGTCTATCTATTTGTCTAGCTGTTTGTCTGTCTATCTGTCTATCTGTCCGTCCGTCCGTCGGTCCGTCCGTCCGTCCGTCCGTCCATCCGTCCGTCCGTCCGTCCGTCCGTCTGTCCGTCGGTCGGTCGGTCTGTCCGTCGGTCTGGCTGTCTGTCTGTCTGTCTGTCTGTCTGTCTGTCTGTCAGTTTCTAGTCGAATGTATCCTCTCGAAAATTGGAACTTGCAATGTGCGGTCGTGGCGCGTCTGGCAACAGTGTCCCGCAGCCAGAGAGCTCCAGATGTCCTGCGCTGTCAGGTCCTCTAGGAGGTCTTTTCGTTTGCTTGCTGCAGCAGTTTGCACAATTTGTCAGGCGATCGATCCAGTCGAAGTGGACGCATTATGTCAACCAGTGCCCTGGCAAAATGTGCATCGATTTCTCCTGTACATTCATGCATGTTCGTGCAATATATGCGTATTGTATTATTTTGTCATGCAAACCATGCACTATGGTTCTTCTATGTACTGTAAATGTAAGTGTATTCTGCTTTGTAAACATAATTTTGGAATTGTAGAGACAGGTGCAACTGCCTTTGTGGCGGCGTGTGATGGGGCAGCCCATTCTGTGGCGCTTGCGTGGCACCTTTGGAAAAAGACTCTTGGATTGACTTGAGAACTGAGATGGGCAAATGTCAAGGGTGAAGCTTCCTGTGACAAACATGAAACGATCCGGCGAGATGAGATTCCTGAGCCTCCAATTGCTCAAGATTTTGCTCAGAGGTCCACAAGGGGAACACAGCAAGACTCTCAACACATGTTCCATGTCCAATCATGGATCCATAAAATAGTCCGGTTGGAGTATGTTCTTGGCACTCGAAGGGTCAGATCGTTTCAGAAAGCTTCAGCCGTTTGGAATTTCGATGGCTTCTGCGAAGCTACATGGACTTGAAGATCAGACTCTTGAAGATCAGACAAATCTTGAAAGTTCTGTGTTTCTGCCTTTGGTCGCTGGAGCCGGAAGCTTCTGAACGCACCGGCCTCAGAGCTTTGTGCTTCGCCGAGTCTTTGAAGAACTTGTTGCGGTGTCCTGGTCTCGCTGCCAAGGTTCTCATGGGTTGAGGCGCAGGGATGGCAACAGAGAAAGGAGAATTAAGACGGGGAGAACTATTACAAGCCATGAACTGGTCTTGTCAAAGGTGCTTTGCCAATACTCTTTTTACTTGCATGTTCTTACTCCATAGGAATACTTCAAAATACAGTGGAGGAGTGGCCTGTATGCGCTGTGTATCGGCCCCATGGGGTGCCAGGGAGTGCAACGGGGTGTCATGGGGTGCCATGGGGTGCCATGGGGTGCCAGGGGGCTCCAGGGGTGCCATGGGGCGATGGGCATGGCCCCGCAGTTTTTTGACTCAGCTGGAGTGGTGACATGTTGGTGTCAGGTGACGTACGCTCAGCGATGCCACCAGGTGCCATGTTCATTCAGACAACGGACTGAAGAACACTGATTCTATCTAAGCATTTTTGCATAAGGACTTTGAGATTTTTGAAAAGCTTCAAAGGATGCTTCTTGATGCTTCTTGATGGTTCTTGGGTTTTGTGCTTCAGGGACGTCCACGCATAGTGATGCGGGTAAGGCACCCTTCGGGTGCGGGCCTTCGAACATAGGGAGTAGTAGCGACTGAAGCGACTGGTGACCAAGGCCTCCCGGACGTCTCGTCCCCAGCTGTGGAACTCGAACCGACAAGTCCTAAACCAAAGCGCAGAAAAGAAAAAAGTCCTGAAGCGCAGAAAAATCCGAAATTCCAAAGAAAGTGCTAGTCATTTGTCTATTTTTTCTTGTCTTCGATTTCTTCTTTGGAATGGATTGATACTGTACTTAAATGTGGACTCAGATCTTGACATGGACAAGATGGATGCACAGCTGGGTCTTGACTCCACGCTGAGAACCTAACAAGAGAGAAAGAAAGACAAAAAGAACGAGAAAGAGAGGAAGAAACTTCTAAGACAGAGAAGGAAGAGAGAAAGACAACCTCTCAAAGAAAGACTGGAGAGAGAAACTGAGTTTCTCTCAGGGCCGCTGTGCACTGCGAGGCCCCAACTGCCTGGTCTCATCGACGGTCGCAAGGTGATTCGCCAAACGATACATGAAAACGGGGGATGCAGCGTAGGCCATCAGTGGAACAATATTTTGGAAATGCTGGTCAAGAATGTTTGTGTTCATTTTGACATTCTTGACTTGCGCTCTCATACCGATGTCAGGTCTTACACTGTTACATGCTGTTGCGAAGATTTACTGTTTGCATTCTAAACTTGCGGAAGTCCACGTTACACAGCGCTCTGACGAAGGCCACAACCCCAAGACAAAGTTGGGATAAGTTGGAACAAGGTAGAAACTAAAAGACTGACTTTTAGTTTCAAGCGTTGATTTAAAGAATTCGAAAAAAAATAGAGCTAAAGTTTAGAGATTAAAGAGTTGGTTCTGAGTACCGTTGAACTTGGGACACGGTAGAGCCACAACTTGGACATTCATACAATACAAGGAGCAGACACCTTGGAAAACAGTAAGAAGTAGAAGATAGGAAGTAGATAGGAAGAAGAAATGGAAAAAATCCAAAGAGAAAAAACATTGACAGGAAAAG
>VSDK01026364.1:0-71253 GCA_009767595.1 Symbiodinium kawagutii | reverse complement strand
TGGCTACAATGGCAAGATGCCCGGAGACAAAGCCCCACATGACAATCCTGTCACAAGCTCTGACGCACCTGGGACAAGAAGGGACAACCTTCTTCAATGCTGAGGTGCAGGCCACAATCACCCAGCTGAGGAGCAGCATGGGCATGGGGACAACAATGGTCCAACGCCCAATCGATGCACAACGTGGACACCCCGGCCACGCAGACTGGGTGGCCACAAACAATCCACTGGGCAAAGTGGAATCTGTGGAATCTACAACCCCACAAGATGATGAGGCAATGGAACAAGAGGGGAAGAACAAACGCCTCAGATCCGAGTGAGCCCAACAAATGGGACAAGATGGAAGTAGACAATTTGTCCACAAAGGCTTCGAAGGCTGATCCAGCCACAAGACACACGTCACCAACAATACTGCACCACGAGTCGACAATGAGGATCAACTTCGACAATGCCGACCGTTTCTTTTCTGGTCACAATGACCAACGCACTGTACAGGAGACAAACCACAACATGTATAAGTGAGTGTAAATAGACAACAATGAATGGAGACAAGATGTGATGGTAATGGAGGATCAACAATGTTGTTAGCCAACAATTTTTAACGGTGTGGTTCACAAAGGAACCAAACCGAGGGACGGTGTTAAGATATACCATCCTACAATGGTCATGGCACAATTGTACAATACCATAGCACGATCACAAAGCCTCAACAATGGCTTTGGCTCAAGGACAAAAAGAACAGAGTCACAAGTGCGTGCAGGGACAATTGAGTGACAATCAGGGATACAAAGATCATACAAAGAACAGTTGAACTTTACACATCCATGGATCCATCCATCCCTCCATCCATCCATCCATCAAGCAAGCAAACAATCAACCAATCAATCTATCAATCAATGAATCAATCAATGAATCAATCAATTAGCTATGCAATCAATCAATCAACCAATGAATCATACCCTCAATCAACTCATCCATGAATCAATCAGTCAATCAAACAATGAATTAATTAATGAATGAATCAATCAATCAATTGTTGAACTGTTGAGTCCATCACAAAATGAATGAATCCATGAACCAATGAATGAACCAATGAATCATTGAATCAATCAACCAATCAAGAAAAATCAGCCAGACAAACAATGATCAACACCATCACCTCATCTCAGCCAAACCTCTCTTCTTTCAGGTTTTGTGTTCTGGAAACTTCCACCACCGCCTTGTGCCGTCAATATGTTGAGGTTCATAAGCAGACAAGGACACCAATGCAACTTCAGGATGCAACCTTTCTTGAAAGGTTTCAGACGCATTGGCCAAGAAGGTGCAGGGAAGGTGAAAAGAAGGTGCAAGGAAGGTTCAAGATGCAGTGCGAATGGATCAACCAGGACACAGGTCCATTTACCAAAGTGTCGCTTGATTCAACGAAGTCCAACAGAACAACTATGAGACCATTGGTAACATGGGTCACAACCACGAGAACATGTGACAACGAAAAGACCAAGGGCGAGGAGAACAGCGAAAATGGTGAGAACATTAAACACAACCAGCCGATGGGCCGCTCTAACTCTACCACTTGCCAGTCTCAGTGTGCCGGAGCCAAACTGCTCTTGCTTTGGATCCAGGGTTTGCTGCTGGGTTTGCTGCTTCGCCCGAACCCTTCAGCTAAGGAGTGGGCGGTACGTTTTGGAGCCTTCCGAAGGAAGTGCGACTGTATGCAGGCCTGAAAGCAGCCCTGTCTTCACATTTTTGGAGATACAGAGGAAGATGTTCCAAAAACTCTAAAACAATAAAGCTGCGAGGGGAGGGAGATGGAGCAGACTGTTCTTGTGGACTTGTGGGCAGTGCGGACGGGCGTGGTCCACGTGTGTGTGCGCGCGCGCTGGTATAAAGTCACCATGAACTCCAATTCACCATCGTCATGTTCGTCATCATATTTGTCGTGATATCAACTTGGGCCAGGTTATATACCAAGGACCTGTCAAGAGATGACGCCATCATCATTCACCTGGTTCTCCAACATACAAACTACATGTGTGTGTGTGTGTCTCTGTTTCGAAGAGTTTGACCTTCTTTTCTCAGGTGTTAGATGCTGGGGGCATGCAGCTGTTGTGCAAACGCACGTCTACGAAGCTATGCTGACAATGGGAGCCAGTGCTGATCACTCTGGTGTACCTGCTCATTTGAGGGAACGCCTCACCCTTGGTTTCGCCTTTTGTTGCCAATCGCTGTTGTACTTCAGGGTTTTGCGGCCTTTAATAACTTTAATATTCTTTTCCTCGAGCTTTGCAGTGCCAAAAGCCACTGAGCTCGTCAAGATCATGCAGACCGGGTTCCCGGCCAAGACATGTCAGTATATATTGGGGCCAGGAAACGTATTGTCTCTGTGACTCTGTGTGACCTTTTTTTGTCTCTGGGTGAGAAATCAATTCCTTATCCAATGGCTATACGTGTCCAGCTCTGCTGCCATGCAAACTCACAACCAATGCAGACAGTCAGTTCTCAGTTTTCGTTGCAGCACCAGGACGGGTGGTTTGTGTTTGACTCCATGCTTCTGGGGCTGATGATTTTGGAAACTTGGGTTTGGCCACTCAGTTTCGTGGGCCTAATTTTTGATGTAAATTGCTGACGGTATGACGGACATTGCGCCCAAGGCTCTTCCCGCAGGGTTGCTGATTTCAGGCACAGTGTCAGGGTTTTTTCAGACAAATTTGCACTCAACCTCTCGCCTTTTGGCCTTCACTTGTGCCGTTTTTTGCCACAATTATTTGGCGTTGTGGGTTGGAAGTCGCGCTTGCGAAATGCACTGGTTCGTGGAGCATCAAATCGTCCAGCGATGTCAGGTTCAGGTTCTGATCACATCCCTCCGATCCCAATACACATTCTCCGCTTGTGCGTGCCTCAGCCATGAGGGAGCACCGGCCTGATCGCGTAGTGCCGGCCATAAGTCGATGGAGCTAAAGAAGTAGGGGGTAACAAATTGCCAGATGCTTAGGCACCGGGACTAAGAATTCAAACAAAAAGAGGTTCAAGTAAAGAAACAACTTGGGAAACAGTGCCAGAAGGCGTGCACCAGGGCAGACAGCTAAAGCAGCTTGGGAATCAAGGGCAACGTGTGAAACTATGATACAATATATATATATATATATGATATGATGTAACAACAGATACCATGATAATATAGTATGAAATGAATACAATGTAACATTTGTGAAACATAATATTCATTTTACACGATATTTTTGGCATGTAAACATATAAATAGATATGTATCGCAGAAGTTTGGTGTTGCGTCTTTGACTTGCTGTTTAGGTTCAGGCTCCTGCGGCTAACACGTATGGCCAGGCAAGTGCTTCCATGTTCCGCTGCGACCTGCATTTGGTGTTCACTAAGATGCAGCTTTTCCTTAAAACTTAAGACTCTAATAGACTCTACATATCTCTATGTCTACATCCTATGTCCCTATGTAAGACTCTACATGAATTCGGTTTCAATCGCAGCAAACAATCAAGAAGGAGTTGACACTTTCAGCGTGCAGGGCCTCTTCTGGCCTTTGTCAACTCAAAGCTTGCCCAGGATGCTGAGATCCATTTCGGAATTGATGATCCTTATAAAGGCAAAGACGCAGAGTGCTTACCGACAAAGTATTTTCGACATCTACGTTCACTGACTTCTGGGCTGCAATTCTTTGCTTCAAAACATTTGCTGTGCTTTTTTGGATCCTCGAAATGTGTTTCTTTGTTCATTGAAATGCGCAGCCAGGGCATGGCTGCTGCTGCTCGCAGCGTTTTTTTCGTTATGTGCCTCCTGGTGCCTCGGTCAGTGATTTCGTCAGAGTTTGTATTGACAGAAAGCATATAGAGATTTGTGGAGGACCGAACGGTGAATGACGAACAAACTTTACATAAATCAAAGTTGAAACTTGACTCAAAATTAAGATGTTTGACATGTTTAAGTTTGAGACGTCTAAGTTCAGTTTCAGCATCTCAACCTGCGAAAGGTCCTCGTTTTGTATGTCTTTTCGATCGCCTTCACGCAGCTGGCGGCTGGCACGGTGATGGGGGATTTCTATTGCCCTACAGTTGGAGAGCTTAGCACAGCTTTGAGCTCTTTGGATTCACAATCTTTGGAGAAATTGTAGATCTTTGAGCTTGAATTCATTGGAAGTTCCTTTCTCATAGGTCTTGGCTGCGCGCCAGAGTCACATTTTTCTTGGACCTAGAGACTCCTAGTAGAGACTCCTAGTAGAGACTCCTAGTAGAGACTCCTAGTAGAGACTCCTAGGTTCAACATTCGATGTATTCGCTCCTGATCTATGGTACTTTTCTGGATGACATTGCTCCGTTCAGCGACGAAGTAGGCGGGAAGCTGTCCACGTCTTTTAGTCAAAGGAAACATGTAAGGGAAGCGACCAGGGCAGGAGCAGGGCAGGAGCAGGGCAGGAGCAGGGCAGGAGCAGGGCAGGAGCAGGGCATGTTTGATGAGAGAATATGAGAGATGCTGCCTCTAAAACATGATTTTCGTGGACTCCTTGCTTGTTGAGTTTCAATCTTGGCTGCAGGTGCTGAAAGTGTGATCTGTTTGCTATTGATCTTTATCTTTGCGATCTGTTCAGTGATGAACTCAGCTTTCCATGACTTACGTGGTTCCCTTGCTTCCCTTTGACTTCGGTGCAGATTCGTAACGAAAGCAGTGGTCAGTGTAGGTAGGGTCTCGGTTTAAGGTCTTGGAGCTCACTGGGAGGTTCTGAGAGACACATCCAATCTGTGAAAAGAATAAAAAAGAGAAGAATAGTACATAGAGTATAGAATAGTATAGAATAGTAAAGAACAGCAAAAGAATAGTATAGACTAGCATAGAATAGTATAGAATAGTATAGAATAGTATAGAATAGTATAGAATATTATAGACTAGCATAGAATAGTATAGACTAGTATAGAATAGTATAGAACAGTATAGACTAGCATAGAATAGTATAGACTAGCATAGAATAGTATAGACTAGTAAAGAATAGCATAGAATAGTATAGAATATTATAGACTAGCATAGAATAGTATAGACTAGTATAGAATAGTATAGAACAGTATAGACTAGCATAGAATAGTATAGACTAGCATAGAATAGTATAGACTAGTAAAGAATAGCATAGAATAGTATAGAACAGTATAGAATAGTATAGGCTAGCATAGAATAGTATAGAATAGTATAGAATAGCATAGAATAGTATAGACTAGCATAGAATAGTATAGACTAGTATAGAATAGAATAGAACAGTATAGACTAGCATAGAATAGTATAGACTAGTATAGACTAGTATAGAATAGTAAAGAACAGTATAGACTAGCATAGAATAGTATAGAATAGTATAGAATAGTATAGAATATTATAGACTAGCATAGAATAGTATAGACTAGTATGGAAATAGTATAGAATAGTATAGACTAGCATAGAATAGTATAGACTAGTATAGAATAGTATAGAACAGTATAGACTAGCATAGAATAGTATAGACTAGTATAGACTAGTATAGAATAGTATAGAATAGTATAGAACAGTATAGAATAGTATAGACTAGCATAGAATAGTATAGAATAGTATAGAATAGTAAAGAATAGTATCGAAAAACGGGTCGCGCGCGCAACGCACACAACACACAATGATTATGTGTTCCGCTGCAGCCCTTTTCGTGTCAATACCCATGTTGAAGCGACATACACAGGCCTCAACAGGCAAGGCAAAAGCTGCCGACGCCTCGAAAGGCACCAATGCCGCTCCAGCATCAAAGGGTGCTGGCAAAGGCAAATTCCGGAAGCGCATGGCAAAGGGAGGAAGCAAAGGCTCAGGAGTGAACAAAGCCAAAGCATCCTCGAAAACGCAGGACTTCATGAAGAAAGCCTGTGCCATGTCATTCCAGAAGGTCGACTACAAGTACCGCTACATCCGACTTGCGACTTCGGAGCTATGGCAGGTCATTGCCTACAGAGTTCAAACGGCAATGTCAGTGTCATCGCAACTTGGCAAGCTTCGAACCAGTTGGGCCGTGTTGGCCATCCTGGACTACATCGCAAACTGGAGCGGACTGTTGTCAACGGTCATCAAGAATGGTTTGACTATGCGTGCTGGTGGCAATCGAGAAGTTGTCACTGGTTCAAAGCAGGCAGAGTATGAACCATATCTGAAGCGCACCAAGATCACCAATGTGAATTCCTTTCTGAAGAACTTTACTGGAGTTCTCAACTATGGTGTCTCTGGCGTGATCACTGATGTGCCGAATTACAATCGCAATCCTATTGTCAACCCAAACGTGGGTCTCAACATTGGCGATGATGCTTTTGTGGCCGCCGGATGTTTGAGGATCCCGAATGATGATCAGCCGATATGGCTATTGAATCTTCACCCTAGAGAAGCTTCTCTCGCGGTGTTGATGTGGCAACAGGAGCTTGATGAAGGTGTTACGAACACCGATCCACCTGCGCCAATCTACGGGACGATGGAAGATGTGTTGGACTTCATTTGCCAACTGCATTGGCAAGCACCGTACAACACGTACACAAACCCGTTTCAGCAGGCGCGCTACAGAGGACTTGTGGACAATGTATTCAAGAAGATGGTGAAGTCATCCACGAATGTTCAGCAAACCAACCAGACCATGTATCGTGGTGGTGCCCTCGAATTTATCAACGAGTGCTATGCATCATCTGCGAACTGGCATTTTGCTGCCTCTGCCATGAAAGTGCGTTTTGTGGATCCAGCAGAAACAGCCTTGATTGGGGACAGAACTTTGACGCATTTGAGACTCCGTGAATCGGAGAATTTCATGGGCGTCTTTGACCTGTCGTTGTTGAGTTTTGCAACGATGGCTGAGTCTCGCAATCTTGGAAAAGAACAACGAGATGATCTGATCTACAGGCTGGAAGGACCAGTGTCGGAAGACATTCAACAAACCCTGGCCATTTGCCCGCTGAGGGTATTGGCTATGGATTGGCCTCCAGAAGGTCAAGTCGACATCCTGAAGGACGAGTGATTTTATGCGCTATTTTACAGTGCTCCGATTCTCCGCGTGAAAAGACAGCTGCGGACTTTCGGTTGAAATTGTGTACTCACTAATTATATCAGATTTAATTCCTGGTATGATTAGCTGATTACCAAACTTTCACCAGGGGTTTTCAGCATCTCGGGTTCAACGCTGTGTAGCAATTACCTCAGATCAATTTTCGTCACACCGCAGCAATGGCAATGAAGGCAAAGCATCAAGCAACAGGAGAAACCCCGGAGCCAGTTCCGAGAAAATTGAAATTCGAGAAAGAAGAGACAGAAAATGAAGATGAGTCTATGATAGATGAAGAGATCCTGATGAGAACGCTCCGGGAAATCCAAGAGCAGGCGTCCGCAACCAAGGTGCAGGCAGCCTTCCTGCTAGCGCAACATGCAGATGCACAGAGAGAGAAGGCAAAGAGAGAAATCATCTTTGGAGGATGGACCACATTCACACCCCCTTCTCATGCCGATCTTGAACTCCAAGGGCTCCTCATGGAAAATCAGACAGACTCAAGGGAGAGATACATCAAAGAGACAGCAAAGAAAGCAGGAATCACAAGCAATTATTACCGTGACTGGACCTACAGCCATCAAACCAGAGGAGACGCGCTCTCCGCAATCACAATTGTCACAGTCACACAGCCATGGCAAAGATCCAAGTTACTAGACTACGTGAAGAAGAGCGACAGCCTGAAAGAGAAGTTCTACTTGAAAGATGAGGAGGAAACGCCATGGGAGAAGATAACAAAAGCCTTCGGAAATGGACAGCGAAACTCAGGAAACACAATCAAGATACAGCCGCAGATCTCCCTATGGGACCGTACTACGGGGATCCCACTCAAGGTAGCTATGAGCATCGCCCAGGAACAGCAAATCCCCTTCAAGCAGAACTGGCGAGATCACACTTTGGTACACAAGGACTCCGGAGAATACATCCTGTGGGCACACTTCTCGCCGGAAAAGGGAAAAGTTATGGTGTACCTCTCCACAAAGAATATCCCCGACGCGGATGCATTCCAGAGGTTCTATCTCCCAAAATTTGACGAGTACATGAATGGGAAAGGTAAGGGAAACGGCAAAGGAAAATCGATGGCGCAGAGCGCCGCCAGCACGGAGAAGGACCCCTTCCACTTACCTTTGACACATACATCCCGCCCGAGCACGGCAAGGTACCCCTTCATGATTGACGTACGCATCGTAGATGACGCCGCTTCGCACTGGGAGGTTTGGAGGGGGCTCTGGCAAGAAGCCGTAGCAGATGCCGCCCGCCCCTACATGGCAGCAAGACCTTCTGACCGGGAGCTGTGAAGTCTCACTCCGCCGTGTCTTAGCCGTAGGCTTTTTCCCGACACCTACCCACAACATAAGGTAATGCCGGGCACACAAGGTATAGCGCAGAAAGAAACCACACCCAAAAATGTCAATGCCAGCGAATTAAGGTTCAGACGTGACAGTGGCTGCAGCCACAAGACCTACGGGTCTCTCGAGGTAATCTCTTGGTACTCTCAATCTTCGCAACAGAAGAAAGGCAGCCAACCACAAAACAAACACCGGATTGCCAAACTGACATGCAACAACTTATCACTCCACAACCAAGCTTTGTCACAACCTCTAGAGACGAATTTCCATTCCAATGCAGCGCGCGCAGGCCCCCCCATGGCAATGCGGGAAAGCCGCACTGGACGTTCTCAACGAACAGACGGCGGTAACCAATTGTCGAACCCAAAACTGCAATCACCTGATTCCACAAAGATAGGCCCCAAACGGAAATGCCGTTCTAGTAATGCTTTGCTTAGAGGTCAAGTTAACAGAGCTAGGAACAGAAACGCGCATAGGAGAACCTATCGTCATTTAAAGACACAGGCCCTTGCCTTGGCCAGGCAGGTGCCACTGTTCGAGGCCCAAGATCCAACGGACAATCTTGATTTGCTTGATTGGTTCAAACCGAAACCTTTTGACTCCCACAGCCATACTATCACACATGAAGAGTTTTCCTTAGGATTTTCTGACTATCAGGACAGAAGTTTCAAGGACCATGGGATCACCAATTATAGGATTGCAAGTCTTAATTGTAGAGGTCTTGCGTCACATTCTAGCCGGGAAAGACTTGTCCACACCATGAAGAATTATCGTTTAGATTTTCTTTGCATGCAAGAAACAAAACTTAATGTTAACTCGATGGAACTGCATGATGGTTTTAGTTTTTGTTGGTCTAGCGGAATCAAAGACGAGGGCCGCAACAAAGCGATAGATTTGAAACGCTCGGGAAAGGGTTCAAGGGACAACCCCGAACATGGGCAGACCTTCAGAAATGCTATCGAACATCTTGGGGTTGGCGTTGTTCTACATCCACGTATTAAAAAATATGTTTTAGATGTTCGACAGCGCGGTGCTAGAAATATCATGGTATCTTTGAAAACTAGATGTGGTGTCTTGGACATCTTGTCAACTTATGCGCCTCAGGCGTGCCACCGAGACTCACAAGCAGCAGAAGCGCACTATGCGGAATAGGAATCACTAGTGTCTCTAAACTATGCCTTCGCTCCTAAACTAGTTCTTGGTGATTTCAACGCAAGATTGATTAAAGCGCTTCCGCATGAGACATGCGTAGGACCTTATACATTTGGGATTGAGCGACAGGATCTTGATTTCCTCAGTGATGCCCAGCTGGAAAACCGTTTCAAATTTGTAGAGTTTTGTCTGGAAAACCAATTTGTGGTGAAAAACACATTTTTCTGCAAACCCAAAGCTGAACTTGTGACATACAGAAGTGTAGGGGTTAAGGATTGGAGCCCTCCTTGGCATCCACATCAATATAGCCAAATGGATTATATTCCCGTCAATGAACCATGGAAAAATGGAATCGCTGATATTTTCGCCGCAGAGGTGCATGACATCGACGCGGATCATAAGATGTTGATTGCCAACGTCCGTCAAAAGCTGAAGAGAAAAAACCGTGTCAAAACTACTTCACGGATTAAATTTCATAAGCCTTCGGGAGATGAAATCGCCAACTATAATGCTTGTGTGGCCCAAAAAGCTGATGACGTTCAATCTTGTGATAATATTGATAGTTTTGATTTGCTGAACTCAGTTCTTCTTGAAAGTTCGCAGGCCACGCTCCCAAGATGTCATCCAGAGCAGAAAAAGGATTACATTTCGAAAGAAACATGGGACCTTCTAGAAAAGCGATGGGAAGCCATTTCAAACCAAGATTCAACCTTGGCGGAAACGCTGAGCAAGGATATAACCAAGAGAGTTCGAATTGACAAAGAACAACATTTATTGAACGAATTAGAAGCGACCAACCAAGATGGTTATAAATGGGATGGATTGCAAAAGATGAGAGCCAAATTCACTCCTAATTTTACTACGTTCAAAGATTCCGCCGGCAATCGTGTACCATACAATGACTACCCGCAGAAAGCTGCAGACTACTTGGCGACAACCCAGTGGAAATGCCCTTCAGCAGAAAATCCAGCTGCGCCAACAAGGATTGATCGTCCTTTGCAGGATGGCAGGTACATCGTGTCTGACGATCTTTTCACAATAGATGAGTTGAACGCTGTTCTAAAAAAGGTCAAAAATAACAAAACACCAGGAGTAGACGGAGTTCCAGGAGAGCTTTTTAAATTGCTTGACCAAAATAATCGGGATCTTTTCCTTAAGGTTGCCAACACTTGTGTGAGACAAGAGGAGGTGAAACAACACCATATGAACGCAGTCGTTGTTAGTATTTACAAAAAGGGTGATGCTTCGTCTCTAGCTAACTACAGGCCCATTTCTTTGCTAAACAGCTGTTACAAAATCATGGCGGCCTTGGTCAAGGAACGGCTAGACTGTGGGCTTGATACATGGATTGGTTCTACTCAGTATGGCTTTAGGAAGCACACAAGCACAGCCCAGGCCATATTCCTGGCCAGGCGTCTCCAGGACATTGCAGCAAAATCAAATGCCAGATGTACACTTGTTTTATTGGACTGGGAAAAGGTTTTCGACCGAGTATCCCAAGATAAATTGATTGAAACTTTATATCGCCTGAAGGTACCCCAAAAACTGTGCAATTTGATCAAGAGTTTCTATAATGATCCCCAATTCAAAGTTTGCATGGGAGAGTCAGAATCAACGTGGAGATCGCAGTGCTCAGGAATTCGGCAAGGATGCCCACTTTCTCCTTATTTATTCACCTTGGTTATGGGAGCCCTTTTTGCGGATGTAGTGGAAGAAATCTATACGCCCAGGCAACTTGAACCGCTAGATGGTGTCTATTTCAGTAAAATTCTATATGCTGACGATACTTTTATTTTTGGTGCTAACACGCAGTGCACAAACGCAAGAAGGACCGGCAGCTGGGGCATTTGTCCCGAGGAGGAAATCAGCGGTGTATCTAGGGACCCTCTTGACGGATTCCTTTGATAATAGAGCAGAAATTCTCAACAGAATAGGGGATTGCATTGCCACATGTCGACGATTAAAACTATTTTGGGATAAAGCCAATACGTCAATCAAATGGAAGGTTCAAGTTTTCACGGCTATCATAAGATCAAAACTGCTATATGGTTTAGATTGCATACAGCTGACACGAAATGAAATCTTTAAACTCAATGCTTTTCAGAACAAAACATTGCGACGTATTCTCAAGAAACCTCCTACTTTCATAGACCGGGAACAGACCAACCTAAAGATGTATGATGAGATCAGACAGGAACATGGATGCCATTTTGAACCTTTCGGAGACACTTGGAGAAGAAAAAAATTGAAACTTCTAGGGCACATGCTTAGAAGTAGCAGAGCTGACCCTTTGAACCAAGTCACGTTTGCAGCAGACGGACTTCGTCCCCGTTCGATAGACAAAAGGCGGCCAGGTAGACCCAGACTAGATTGGCTGACTGAAACTTATAAAGACGCCTTCCAATACATGTATGGCCATGATCAGTTTTTTGACCCTTCAAATCTTGAACACATGAACCGAATCAAACAATGGGCTACGCAACGGATCGGCCCATTCTGAATGGGGCAAGTCCCAGGCCACTGGCCTCTCAAGGTAATCTCGTGGTAATTTCATAAGCGCAGGTGTGGACGGCATTTTGCATTCATTTCAGGTTGCCTTTTATTGGAAGGGTGTGGTGTCGGTTTGTACAGTCTCAGTTTTTGAAATTTGTCCGTCGGGAGCCCAGACGCTCGATCGAAAAAAAATAGAATAGTATAGTATGGTATAGAAATAAGGAGAGAAAGAAGAATAGGGCAGGGAATATCCCGTAGAGGGAGAATTCATTTCAATCATTTCAAGCATCTCACGAGTGCACCACGCCGACAAAACGGTACGCTCAAGGCCTGCACCGTGCTGAATTTGCTTATTGGTATACTGTGTGAAGCATGGGGCCCAGAAGTGATCCACGAGGAGACAAATATGGATGGAAATGATAGAAATAACCATCAGATATATCTGAATCATATGTTCAGAAAATGTGGATACAAATGATATGCGGATTTCATTTCCCAAGTTCCTGCAGGTGGTATCTGCGGTGGCTGCCACAGAGAAAGAAGAAATGATGGTCGGGAGACGCGGCACTAGGATGAAGCCCCTGAGTCGATGTCGAACCTGTCATGCGCAGTGCGCTTGTTTCATAGGTTTGTTGACGATGTCCTATGAAATCCCGAAATCCTTCGAATTCGATAGAATTCGTAAAGAGGATTTCTACATGTTTCTACCTCATGGGAATACCAGTGGGAATCGGTTCTGGAAAAAGTGAAGGTGATCCAAACGTGACAACCTCGGTCTCTGAGGTCCAGTTTTTGACCCAGAAGATCGAGTCGTTGCTTTCTGCTGGGGCAGCCACCTCAGCACGCACGCCTTCTACGATCTTCTGCGTTTGCATCATGTGATGGAGCTGAGGAATGCAAAGACAATGGCATGATCTCGCAGGTGGAAAACTGGTGGAACACTGGACATCATTCCAGTGCAGATGAGATAGAGAAGTTCCGTGGAGTTCAGTTTTTCTCAGTCGTTTTTTGTTTGTGAGCGATTTATCAAGACATTTTTTAAGACATTTTTTCTGGAAGTTTGTTGGTTTGAGCATTGTTTCAGGCCGAGTTTGAAAGGATTCTGAAGACTCCAGATGCTGTGTTAGCGCTTGAAGAGGTGCCTCTGGGCGATTTCTTTTTCTTTTCTCTGGTTGGAATCATGTATGCATATATACAAATGTATACAAATATACATATCTTATGTGTATATACATACACTATATATATATATGTATATGTATATGTATATGTATATGTATATGTATATGTATATGTATGTATATAATGTCGATGTTTCTTTAATTCATTTCGATTTCTTTCTTCACTCTTCGTTTTAAGTTCCGGGTTTCTGCCCTTGGACTTGGACTTCGCCACTCCAAGGTCGGCATTGACCCAGTCTCTATCGTTGACTTCACCGAGCACATTTTTCACGGCGAGGACGGCTTCATACGACCGTCGGTACATCTCTTGATGGGAAGCCTTCGCCTTCATTTTTGTGAAGCATAACATCGCACTTTTTTGATCTTTTTTGAGGGTTTATTCTTTTTGAAACGGAATATGATGATTTTTACAGCGTTTGAGCGCATCTTCCCGGAGATCCTCAACCAAAACATCAGGTCGCATCAGGTTCCGTTCCGAAGCTTTTCCAGTTAGCCGCGCTACGCTCTCAAGGGGAGATTTCGCTGAGGTTCCCTGGTAGATGTCCAACGAGGTGTCCAAAGAGGTGTGCTCTTGGTGTTAAGATGGGCCCAGATTCTCCATTTCCTGTCGAAAGAAACCAAAAAATGGATGTTCCCTAGGTGCTCAGCGTTTAGATTCCAGGCTTTGAAGCCACAACAAGAGTTCCCAAGCAAGGCTTGCAAGGCTCACAAGGAAGGTTCCCAAGCAAGTTCCAACGCTTCATGATCAAAGATTTTGAAGTAAGATTCCCAAGTAGGCAAGGTTTGCAAGAGCCAGGCAAGTTTCCCAAGGTTCACAAGCAAAGTACCCTATGATGGCTCTCAGACACCAAGGGTTCCAAGAAAAGTAAGTAGGCAAAAGCGGGCTCTTGGGTTGTCAAAGACCAAGTTTCCAAACAGGGATCCAAAGCAAGGCTCCAAATAAAGCCCGAACAAGTAAGGATCTCAAGTCCCCCAAGGTTTCGCAACATGGGCTGCCATTCCCATAATTAGTTGGTCATGGCTGGTCATGTTTAACCGGGCCAATATTCTGCCCTGGGTACCGCGGCTCTTTGGTGTCAATTGCCAGAGTTGCTTTGCCTTGCTGTTGGGGGTGTTCTTTGTGTCAATTGTTTGAACCTTTTGTTTTGTTGGACTTTAGTTTGATCCGGAAAGCAATTTTCTGGGTCCTCTCTAAATCTTTTCTGAATGGATTCGCTTCTGTTTGCATCAAGTACACAACAGTCGTCAGGAGAACTTGGAGGGAACCTTGAACTTTTCCAAATTTATGGAGGCCAAGTTGGGCTGGGACCCGCTGGGACCGGCTGGGACCCGGGAGGGCAAAGCGATGACAGATTTCACTGAGCGCCGGGCTCCGGTCTCCTAGATCCCCAAGGTATCCGAAGGTCATCTGAACACCACGCGAAGGCTATCCTGAAGCTCCGTCAAACGAACGAGTGTACCATCAAGGACATGGTGGACCTGTTGGAACCCAAGTGCCTTCTCACTGCTAAGAGCTTGAGCAGTGGATTATGGACGCACATCATTGCATCAAATTGCATTCCTAGCAATATCTAGGAATTGTGCCCGTTTGCGGTTCTTTCGCTTTGAAATTGTTTGTCCCAAGAATTTCAAAGTGTTGAAGAAGGGAATCTGCAGCCAAGTGGTCACTTCGAGCCTTCAAGATCCTTCAAGATCCTTCAAGATCCTTCAAGATCCTTCAAGATCCTTCAAGCCTGCGTGAAGTTGGATCCCTTTCTGCACTTCCTCGGCTTCTAAGACGGCGCTACATCGTGAATCAGTTGACCACTGCGGAGGCAAGGGCTGACAGGGGGAATGTGCCGAGAATGAGGATTCCGTGGCTGATACGGGTGCTGGCAGAAGTCTCCAAAAGTGATTCGAGCTTGATCCCATGGCTGGATCTTAGAGGCATGGAATGTAGGCACCGCTGACACAGCCAGGAAGTTGTCCTGGAACATCTTCGAGACTGGGATCAAAAGGCTAGCGGAGCAAAAGCAGTTGCTTTTTGCCAATCTTTGATTCTTTGAGATGTAAACTGTTAGTCTTAGTCTTTTCCACATTCCACTGACATGAGCCTTGTTAGTCTTTGCTTTCTTAGTCTTTCTCGGTCTTCTTCCACATTGACTGGACTGGATTAGGTTCGGCTTCCACAGATTTCCACAGTGCTTGTGCTAGGCTTCCAAAGGTCGAGGGACGCCATGCCTTGGCCTCGAGCGGGAGGAGCTGCAAAACTCACAGTTTCGAAGAGAAGAGAAGAAAACAATAAGAACATAATAAAAGAAAGAAGAGAGAAAGAAGAGAGAAAGAAAAGAGAAAGAAGAGAGAAAGAAGAGAGAAAGAAGAGAGAAAGAAAAGAGAAAGAAGAGAGAAAGAAGAGAGAAAGAAGAGAGAAAGAAAAGAGAAAGAAGAGAGAAAGAAGAGAGGAGATTGAAGAGAGAAGATTGAAGAGAGAAGATTGAAGAGAGGAGATTGAAGAGAGAAGAGAAGTTAGAATCCAAGCTGGACTGTGCAGGACTTGTGCTTCGGACCAGGTGCACTCGGTATGATGGCTATGCCTTTTGTTTCAATTTTGCATCATTTTGTTCTCATTCCAAAGGTCGCCGATGAGAACAGAATTATCGGCATATAAAGACTTCGAATCTTCGAACTTGATGTTGCAGATCCGAAGGTGATGCTTCGCGGACCGGTGCCACAAGCGATCAACAAGCCCGTAGATGGGTCCTAAGTCCTACCAGCAGATGCAGCAGAAGGACCTTCTTATCCTTCTCTCATCTATGCTACTTTTGTTTGGCTCCTTTTGATTCCTTTTGCTTAGTTTGCATCTTTTGAGACATTTCTTTAAGCTTCAACTTAGCTTGGTTTCATTTTTGCTTAGCTTTGTTTAAGCTTTGCTTCCTTCACGTTTCCTCTAAGGCATTTCTTGCCCCCTGGTGGGCCTGAAAGTCTCAGCCTCAAAGGTGCCATCGTGTGGAGACAGTCACATCAGATCACATTAGTCCTGAGGCGAGAACAGCGAAGCTTGAAGAGCTCATGCAGAAGACCTTGGCCGAGGACGGAAAACAGGATGAAGCGCGAAGTAAGTAGCAACTACTGAGTCTTACTTTCTTGCTACTTTAGTTGCTGTGTACAGTTGCTACTTTAAGTAGCTCGAGTCGAACTCTTGAGGTAGGGGCAGAGACCAAACAGCTGGTCTTATCTCACCATATTTCTGCACTTCTTATTTCTTTTCTGTTCCTTCTTTTCCTCCTTTTCCTTCTTTTCTATCTGTACTCTCCTGTCTTTCCTCTTCTCTCTTTTGTCGTCTTCATTTGTCTTCTCCCTCTATATCTCGACTCTTCTATCATTTCTCTTCTCTTTTTTCTTTTATGTTTTTGTTTTCTCTTTTTCCTCTATGAAGACGCTTATATCTTTTGACTTCCATCGTCTCTCAATGTACCTCCTTTTCTCTTTTCTATCTTCTATCTTGACGCTTCTCTCTCTTGTCTCCCATGCTTTTTTCTTTTCTCTTCTCGCTGTTCTATCTTTTCTCTTCTCTCTTCTGTTTTATCCTGTATCTTCCATCTTCTATTTCTCTCTTCTCACTCATGTGTCCTCTCTGCTCTCTTCTGTCTTCCCTTCTCTCTTTTGTCTTCCACCTTTTCTCTTCTATCTTCGGTCCTCCCTTTCTTCCTTATCTGTTCCTGCTTTTCTTCCTCTCTTCTCTTCTCTCTTCTGGCCCCTCTGTTCTCCCTTCTCTTTTCTCTCCTTTCCCTTATCTATTCTATCTTCTCTATTCCCCCTTCTCCCGTATCTGTTCTTTCTTCTACCTTCTTTCTTCATCTTCTACCTAGTATGTTCATGTTTTCTCTTCTTCTCCTTTCTCTCATCTCTTTTCTATCTTTTTCTTCTGGCCAATTTCTTCTCCCTTTTATTGTCTCTTCTTTCTTTGGTCTTTTCTTTTTGTCTTTTCATTTTTCTTCTTCCTTCTATCTTCCATCTTCTATCTTCTCTCGCTTCTTTCTTCCCTCTTCTCCTTTTATTCTCCTCTCTTCTCTCTTCTATCATCTCTCTTTTTCTTGTCTCTTTCACTTTTTCTCCCAATTCTATCTTTATATCATATCTGGTTTTTGTCTTTTGTCTCTTCTCCAATTTCTTTTCTTTTTTGTCTCTTCTCTCTATCTTGTGCTTTCTCCTTTTCCTCTTTTCTTGTCTCTTTTCTTCTCTGTCCTCTTTGCTGTTTTCTTTTGTTCCTTTTCTTCTCTCCTCTTCCTGTTGTTTTCTCTAAGTCTCCTCTTCTCTGCATTTTGAGTCGCGCAAAGCTTTATGATAAAGTGCCCACACTGTGTTTTTATGGGCCTTCAACAGCCAGTTTGTGATATTTTCATGTACTGTCTGACTGTAATTTGGAATTTGTTGTACTTGTTTCAGTGTGTGCGCAGAAAACGCTTTTACAATGCAGTATATTCTTGCATTGCAAATCCTTTGCATCACGTGTATCTACATCGTACAACTTCTAAACAACAACAGCATTTGCACTGCTACACGTTTGCATAGCCTAGCCTTTGCCTTGTCCCGCTCTTACAGAATAAGAGCTTACACGCCACAGACGTTGCATAACAATGCTTCTACGTAGCGACACAGTTTGACAAAGTAGTGTTTAGGATGTTTAGGGTTTAGACGATACAGCTTCTGCGCAGCAAAAGTTGTACACAACGCGCTTTTACGTGTCCAAGGTTTTAGACAGCAAACTCTTCACACAGCACAGATTTCAGACAACCCGTACTTGTTGCGTGTGCAGATACTGGTACCTGGTGTTTACATTCGCGCAAGTTGTGTTCATGCAAACACAAACATCAAACATCTGTATACTCAACTTGTGGAGCATTTCAGCATTTTTACCTCCTCTCGTTTCCTCTCCTCTCCTCTCCTTGATCCTTGCTTGCAGTGATGGTCCATGTTTCCTGTAAGGGTCGCAGCATCACCATGTTTTTTCTTCGTGATCCTTTCTACAAACTGTAAAGAAACCTGTAATCTTGGTCTCTTTCGCTTTCTTTTTGTTTTGTTCTTTTTAGAAAATCAACTTTGGAATCAAAACATCTTGGACTTGGAACTTTGGAATGTCCAAATCTTGGAATCCACTTCTGCCCTCCTTGGAATTCGTTGCATCAGCGCCTTCAGTGCCCGTCAGCGGTGTTGACCATGTCGCAGCGCACACCTTGCAGGTCTCAGAGCTGGTGCAGCGAGTGCCGCGACTTGGCGCAAGACTTTGAGGAAAGAGAAGAAGAACAGAAAAGAGGAAAAAAGAGAAAATAAGAAGAGAAGAGAATAAGAGGAATCAGAAAATAAGAGGAAAGAAGAGAATAAGAGGAAAGAGAACAAAGAAGTATAGATTCACAGAATAGTATCGAATAGATAGATAAAAGACTTGGAGAATTGGGAAAGAGAGAGATAAGACAAATAAATGATATATATATATATATAGAAGAATACGGAAGGATAAGGGATATTAGAAGATAGAAATTTGAAATTGCAAAGTCGTGGGATGGGCCAGGATGCATGTTGCATTGTTTGCATTGGTTGCATTAGCAGTTGTCCAAATTGTGCTGTCAAGTCACTCGCCTGTCTGCAATTTGTCACATCCTCATTGAATCCAAGGGTGGAAGACTCCAACAAGGCAGAATCCGCAGATGCAAAAGGTTAACCACAGTAGATGTAGTCGTGCATTCTCAGGGAATGATCTTAAAAAGGCTTAGATAGATATATGATGATACAGGTTCATACGTACGTACGTATATATATATATATATATATATGTATATTGTGTGTGTGTATATGTCCAAAGTTGTATGTATGCATTGAGTGAACTGCTCTGCAGCAATTCGAAGACATCTTGCGCAACGCGCTGTGTTGCGATATTTGTTCATCTTTGTCCAGACGCAGTCCGGCCACGGAAGAGCAGTTGTGAAGGCAGAATTGGGGGTAAAGTTTCGTCATGTCTTTGAAACACGGAAGCATGACGATGCTTGAAATCACTTTCAAACCATCTTTGGTTGGGCATTTTGCGAAGCAGGAAAACGAACCCAAGTTGCATCCTGGAAGTTGCAAGTTTGGACAATGCAAATGCAGTCCTCGGGCAGGCAGTTCGGGTCAAAACTGATGCTGTTTGGAGCTCGGAATGCGACAAGTTGCCGTCCCGACAAGTTGCAATGCGAGGTGCCCGTAGCAGTTTGCAGTTTTGATTCTGTTGTGTTTCTAAGGACCAGCTGGCACCGGTACAGGTGCCTGTCCGCCCAAAAAAAGGGAAACGTGCCAGTAGTGAGACATTCATTTTCCCTGCTCGCTTCAAGTTTCCATGAACGTTTCTGTGACTAAACAGTTTGGAATGCCAGGTGCCCCGAAGCCGCCGTGTAGTCAGCAATCGGCTCGCTAGTGTGAGGGGCTCAGAAACATCTTGAAATATGAAAGTTCCACGGATCTGAAACATTGGAGCGACATTTCAATGGGCTAAAAGCAACGGATTACACACAACCTTGCTTTCTGGCCATTCTTCCCAGGGTGTTTTTTTCAAATCAAGTGATGATGAAAGTCAAAAATGGGCAAAAACAGTTTGCTGGCATGACAGAATGGTTGCTGCACACCATGGCACACCCATCAAAATCAACTTCGGATATATACTAAGATCATCTAAGATCACGAAAGGCTGGAGGTAAGGAAACTAGTTGATACTCTGGACCAGGGAAGGCAAAGCTTCAAGGTAAAAGAAGACAGATGGTTTAGAGGTCTTTGGTAAGTCGAATTGCGAAATGGAGCAGCGAAGATTTGCTCAGTAAGTAGAGCAGTTCAGAGCAGTTCTGAGCAGTTTCAACGTGGAGATTCTGTGGCAGCGACAAGGATGCCACGTTGCTCACCTGACTCGTGACCACGATTTCAGCTCAGTGTAGAGGTGGCATTGCGCTGGTCGCTGGGTGGTCTGGGGATGGTCACGATATGTCACGGTTTTTGGGACTGAGTCAGACTGAGTCTTGAGAATTTTCAAGGTCAAGGACGAAGATTTCAATATTGCTGGTCCACCACACGTTCCTCCATTCCCCTACTTCCTTTTCCCATTTCTCACCACACCTCTATACATCTCTTTGCATCCGTCTAAATCTCCACACATCTCCATACACATTTAGACATCTCTGTACATCTTTTTATGTATGTCTCTATACATCTCTTTGCACATCTCTTTACACATCTCTTTATACATCTCTTTATACATCTCTGTATACGTCTCTTTACACATCTCTGTATACATCTCTTTGCACATCTCTTTATACATCTCTTTATTTACATCTCTTTATACATCTCTGTATGCATCTCTATATATGTCTATACGTCTGGCTCTATGCTTTGAGACCAACTCGTGCACCAGCCTCTGGCGCAATTCTTTTAGCTTGGACAAAGATGGCGTTGATAATGTCACCGCTGTTGATTCCATTCCTTTTTGCTTGACAGATTGTGTGGCCAAAGGCCATGCAACTTGCCATGCCAAGAGAAAAAAGTCACAGTTCAGTGGCATTGAGCTTTGTTCGCACAAAGGGCCTGGTTTGAAGATGTGGAGAGGTCGGCTGTAGCTAGGTGCAGAGGTCTTTCCGGGTCATTGCAGAGATTGTAGCTTCGGCTCAACATACAGCAACAGCATGCAACAGCAAGAGACTGTAGATAGTATCGATTGGCAGATTGTAGGTTGCGCTACGGTTGCACTATGGTTGCACTATGGTTGCACTAGGGTTGCACTACTGTTGCACCATGTTGCACATTTCAAAGATCCGAATACTGGCAAGATACGGTAACTCTTGGGGCTTGGAAAGAAAAAACATGCGAAGACACATGTGAAGACAAATGTAAGGTGCATGTAAGATGCTGTTCAGACAGCTGAAGCGACCTGGCACCGTTCCAACTTGACTTTCCTAAAATCCTCGTGACAAGCCATGGGGAATTTTGGCAGCTGCCATGCCCGCGAAGGGGAATACACGTGCACCCAAGTGCGAGTGCGCAGGAAGTGGCTTGTACAGGCCGTAGCAATGAGTGGCTTTCGTCACTTCAAACCACATCAAATCCTGCTCTTTGGGTGAAACAGATAGTTTAAAGACCACACCAGTGTCAGTCAATCTGCCTAATCACACCATTGGCTCAATTTTGGAGATTGTGAAATTGTCTCAGGCGTTGGTTGTGCTCAACTTGACTATAGCGAAACTTGGAGGCTGCGAGATTTGACACGGACGCTTCAAATCACTGAACGATGCAATTCAAAGTTGGGACAGTTTGTCAATACTTTGCATGAGCAAGGGATGATAATCTAATTCCAGACTGAAATGCAAGGACACATTTTTTTGAAAATCTATTGGAGAAATTCAATGAATCACCTGCAACCCAGTCGAGTGAGAATCTGAAATATCATTTGAACCATCTTGAACTGTGGCATGCTGTGTCACGTTATCGCAAAACAGGTGCGTGGGCGTTACCAAGCCGAGCCCTTGGATAAGCTCGACGGTGAATTGACAATCTCCTCGCTAGTTTCTATATATGTATATATATATATATAGTTCTGGCTCGAAACAGACGCGCGAATAACTTCGGCCCTCGATTATTTCATACTTAAATCTGCCTGAATCAGGAGGAGGCAAGAAAAGTAGTCGCGGGCAGCAACAGAAGTGTAGTGGATACAGTTATTGAATTGGCTGGCATGTGCGAGTCAAACCATGCTTGATTTGTGTGTTTTCTCCAAAACTTGCAAACATGCCTCGGGCGGAAATCGCTATGATTTGGCCGGGAATATCCGAACCCAGGTTTAATATATCAGATTGATACTAAATTTGATCTTATATAATTGAATATGAATGAAAAAGCCATTGATACTAGCTTGATACTGGCTTTTTCATATGACACAGACAATATTTACCAAAATCAACTCGGGCAGAACATCAGCCTGCGTGCGGGAGGCTGGGGCAGAAATTTTCGCGCAGGCTGAACAAAGAACCGTCAGATACCGCTAGGAAGATCCAGGCATAGCTGTACAGAACTTTGTAGCTTTATGATTCATATATGATATTACTTTATTAGAGCTATTTCATGATTCCAGCTTTATTAGGCAGCCTTTCGTATCACAGAAGGGGTCGCCGGTTTATCCTTTGGTTTTCTCGGCGTCTCAACTCCACAGCTTGGATTACACTTGTGTCTTTCCTCTTTCGGTGCCGTGCAACCGCCATGTTTCAAATTTTGTCAAAGAAGGTTGGATCTTTCACATTTTACATCGTTTTCTTCTTTTTCATTGTTTCTCTGTCGCTTTCCTAGCTTCTCCAATCTCAAGCGCATGCAGTTCGCGTCTTGAGGTCCGACCTGGGAAGCTCCAGGCAGGAAACTGCCAGAGATGAGAATCACACGAAGAAACACGTGGATTGTGTGCATTGTGTATGTCATGTCAATGGATACGTCGTGTTACACGGAATGTTTAGGTTCTTATTGTACGTAAGATTACGTAACGGAAGGATCGAAGTAGATATTCTCAGTGTTTTTCTTCAATTCTTAAAATGTAAATTTTGGAAAAATCTTATCAAGTAATCTTAAGTATTTCTTTCAGTGATCCTTAATTTTTCATGAAGAAATTCCTGTTTTGGCCTTGAGCTGTCCCTTTGGGTTGACAGTTTCAAGGCTTGGCCGCTTCGAGCTCCAGTCCTTCCAGCCCCCCACGGTGCCCACGCTTTAGGCTTACAGGCAGAACGTTCGGCGATGTTCAAAGATTGCCCATGCGACCCATGCGAACGAACGCTTTAGTGACAAGTACTTAGTACATCTTAGTACTCAGTACCTCGCAATCTACTTGGGAATAGACTTATAATATTTTATAATGTACTTAGCTTCATCTCAAGCTTCCTCACTTTCAGAACTGTTCAGCTATGAAGTTTCAGCGCAGGCCATCGAACGCTTGGCCCCTCCTCAAGCTCTGGAAGGTGGGCTGAAGAAGTTTCAAACTCTTCAAAGGCCTCTGTCGTTGGATTTGCTCTTCGAAGGTCAGCCGGTCAGCCAACGGTTCCACCTCCTGGACGAAAGGCGAAAAGTGAGAGTAAGATTCAGGAAGATTCAGGAAGAGACAGTAAGAACTGGTGGTTGGAGACAGTAGAAAGGTGCTTAAAGTGGTGCTTTCTTTGTAAGTTCTCTTAGAGATGAGAAAGTTAAGCTTTCTTTGTGCTGCGATCAGTTCTCAGTGCACCTCACAGGTCTGGAGCACAACGGCAGATGCTTTCTTAGAGCTCTTGGTTTGAGACCCAGCGCCTTCAACAAATGAAACGCTGTCCGTGCTGTTCGTTTGCATCTGAAACAGCTGAAGTTCTGAAACGCATCTGAGGTCTACACAACTCTCTGGATGTCTTTCAGCCACACTCTCAAGAGCGAGCCACCACCAGTGGCTGGGATCTGTTCCCAAGTTTGCAGACATGACTTGGCACATCTTGGCACACGAGACAGACTTGTGCCTGTGACAAGTTGCGCAGCAAGGCCTTGCCAGTCTTGTGCCCTTTGTGCAGTTGGAATGCGGGCTCAAGATTGACGGGTACGCATCCAAGTGACGCAACACGACCATGCTGCTCGAGTGACAGAGATGTTGTTTGCGTTATGTTGGGATCAAATTGCACCCATAAATCACATGAAAATCTCATGCAAATGGCATGATCAAATTCGACTTTGAAGTGTTCAATAGATCATGGAATGCGATCCAGGCGACCTTTCTGGGCAGCTGTGGGTTGCCCAAGTGCACGAGCATTCAAAACAAGTAGAGCCCCTATCACAGCACTCGTTTGATGCTCCACATCTCTAAGGCATCCGAGAGTGTTGCGGTCTACACGCTAGACCATTTGTGCCTTTGCTTCAAAAGTCTTTGCGAACCCAGAATGGCTGCAATCGGTATGTAGGCACTTCCATTTATTCCATGCAATACACACATATTATCATATATGTATATGCATGATATATATATATATATATACAATATATATGTATGTATGTATGCAATAAAATGTAATGTAATGTAATGTAATGTAATGTAATGTAATGTAATGTAATGTATGTATGTACTGTATATAAACTGGCGGAGGCATCAGCCTCTTGAAGGGCTGCGTTCTGTGGATCCTTAACAACTATTTAAAACAAAGCCAGGAGCGAATTGGTTTTAAATAGTCCCAATTAGTCCGAATATGGTTTCGAACAGTCCCAGCCAAACCACAGTCATACATACACTACACTACACTACACTACACTACACTACACTACACTACACTACACTACACTACACTACACTACACTACACTACACTACACTACACTACACTACACTACACTACACTACACTACACTACACTACACTACACTACACTACACTACACTACATTGTACATTACATTACATTACATTACATTACATTACATTACATTACATTACATTACATTGCATACATAGATACACACATACATACATAAATACATACATACGTAAGCTGGTTTTAAAACACACTGATTCCTTTTTAAGTTCTTGAATCATCATGCTGCAATCATGTCGTTGGAGAGGGCTTCGGATGGGTGTGGCTGCGACGAAGAAACTATGCTTTCATGTGGTCGTCAAACAATCAGGAAGCATTTAAGCACTGATGAAGGTGTTCGAGATTCTACTGGTTGGACCCCATCAAGAGCTAATCAACGTGCAGCATTGACAGAGCATCCCTTTCAACATGGAGTTTTGCCGAGGCACGATATCAACAAGGCAACCCGAAGCACAGGCGAAAGAGCTTCTGGTTAAGCACATATGCTATCATATGCTGCCATAAATAGAGCTTTTACATGCTTTTGCAGTGCATTACTTTTGCAACAGAACTTCTGGGCGTGGCTTTCCACCATTGAAAGATCACCAGTGGAAAGCACTGAAATTCGAACTTCTTCGAACTGGAAAGTTGCATTTCCAGTGCCCTTTGAGGAGAGCACAAGATGAGTTTCCAACAAGGCCCCCTGTGAGCCTCATAAGCCGCGCCTATGCTTCAGCATTTCTTCATGAAGAGAGGGAGTGCAATGCCCAAATGGCTGGGCAATGATGGGCAATCTTTCCATATTATTCACCATGTTGTTTCAAAATAGGTGAAAAGTAATTGCAAGTTGAAGCACCATACTCAAGTCGCGGTAGAAGGCACTTCAAGCTTGACGATGTTGACGCGGTAGGCCGTTTTCTTCGCCGAGTTTTGTTGCTGCGAGCCCTGCTAGTTGTGTCAATCTTGACACTGGCAAGTAGCCTGCGGGAAGTCCCAGCGAAGGCTGAGGAAGCTTGCGCAAAGGGAAACCACACCATTGATGACAATTGATATCAATTGATTTAGAGAAAGATCGGGAAGGTATTTTTTAAATCTATACATGGTACTGCTAGCATCAATTGCACGAGGCTAGCGGCTCGTTCGTGGATGGTCTCAGCGACATTTTTAGGCGCAGAGATGACTGTGGATCCGAGAGTTGTGAGTCTGGAGTCACAAATCTTCGCAAGGGGTTTCCACGTGAAAACCAGCTACTTTTGCACCTTGGAAAGTGTTAGAGTCTGTTAGAGTGGCCTTATGGAAAGTAGATGAAACTTGTGATCCAACATGGCCCTTCAACCTGGGCAAAGTGTGCCCCAACATGGGTTCGCCAGAAGAAAACGCGCTTCTCAAACATATATAATGAATATAATGCATTGCTCTACAAGATAACGACACATCTTGAATGTCTCGGGCTAGAGATCGGAGAACCTTTGAGGCCACACACCGTGTTGCATCTTGACTGTGGGAATGTATGTTTTCATTTCTTCAAGTTGTAAAACTTCTTGGAGAACACTCAAGGTACAGGATGCGTTTCTGCTGGGTGTTTCGGAACCATTGCCGATAGTAAATTGGCAACGTGTCAACTTGTTGTGTCAACTTGTCAACTGTCGTTTTTATGCACAGATTTGATTCTGCGCCACATTAAAGTTGGTCTCACCCAAACCATGACTCGCAGAATTTTGGCGGGTGATCTTCGGTGTGAAGCGGCGAGAATTCCTTGGAATAATCAAGTCATGGTGATATACAGCGTATTTGTCAGCCTTCTATCGTCTTCCCTTGAGTCTCTCTGCAAGGCTTCCAAGCGGTTAAGGCATCGTTGCAACGTTAGTGGGCTGTTGTGTCCTCCTACGATCAGATCATGTCTAAGTCTCAATGTCCAACGCTTCAGACTGCGGGAGCGACCAATACGAAGTGCCTTCAGTCGGGTGGAGCTGTCAGCTCCAATGCTTCTGCTCTTCGGGAGTTCTTCAATGTTTTTGTACCTAGCATTTGGTCAGTGGAGCCTAAGTGCATCTTGTTGCTCTTAATCTCCTGAACATGCAAGCATTAGGGTATGCAAGGTTCCTTTTAGGAAAGCTGATGTGACTTGTCTATGTCAAAAAAGTGAGTTTGGGTTGGATAGTCTTAGGATCGTCTTATGCATTGGTCTAGTCTTCAACTGGTTGTTGGGGGGTTTTCAAATGGCTCCCGGTGCCAACGATCTTGAAGCGTGGCTTGCTTTCGCTTTTCCTTTCTTCATCTGTTTTCCTTTTTCCTTAAACTTCTCTTTTAGATCTTTTGCTTTTAAATCTTTTGCTTTGATTTGTGAATTCAAAATCTTTTTACTTCTTTTTTACGGTAAAACTTTTGCCAAAGTTTTCACCGTTTCAGTTCGCCAGGCCATGTGCTGCTTTGTGCTGCTTACGCAAAACTGAAGCCCCGAATGCCCTACTGCAAGGCAAGGACATAGCAAGGACATGGCCACACGGTTGTACAAATTGGAGGTGGAAATAGCAGGGCATAAGTGGTCTGATTCTGATGGAAAGGTCTGTTTATAAGCCTTCACCTTGGTGACTATGGAGTTCATAGGCTTTATAAGTCTTGTTGGAACTTCTTGGTGAGGCTTTCTACGTGTCGATCTGTGTGGTCTTCATGGCGGTTGCTGCGCCCTGCGCGTATGCGCCAGCGCTGCCAGGGTCCTGTCACGCTAATTTGGTGAGGCAATCTCCATGCAATCTCCATGCAATGTCCTCGGAAACCGGTCATTGATAGCTTTGATGGTGGGTTTCTTCCTTTTATTCCCAGCTGTGGCAGCCACACTGGTTGCAACTCCCTGCTGACGAGTGGCACACAAGGCTGAGTTCCCTGAGTGGTGCCTCCTTTTGGCAACTGCCAGAAGCTTAAGAAATGGGTTTGCTTGGGTTTACAACAGACTTCTTTGGGCTTCAAATGGTCAGTCCCCCGCATTGCTGACCGTGATGGCTACACTGGGAAGCTGGGAGCAGCTGTGAAAGAATGACTTTGTTGATGTTCCCTCACTGGAAACCATGACGTGTTCTGGGCCCCTTGTTTCGGTCAAAGAGGGCCCAGCAAATCCTGATCTATTTCATCTTATCATTTATGAATAACATATTTTATCATATGAACTTCCATAGATATCGAATTTTTTGGTTTTTGCTTAGGCTTTTGCTGATCTTCAGTGTAGCGCTGACAGTGGAGCAACTCCAAGATCTTCGTGACGTCGACGAGGATCTTGAGGCTCAGGCAAGGCTTTTTCGTCGACACTTCACTTGGAATGATGGTCATATGGTGCTTTCTCAAGGCCTAGGGGACCCCCAAAAATGGTTGGTTTACCGAGTTTACTATTATAAGTGGTTTAATATGGGATGATTTGGGGGTACCCATATTTTGAATGCTTCATAGAATGCTATAAAGAATGCTACAAACATACCATTGGAATCCATCAGCATCAGAATCCATGAGATACCTGTATACCTGCTTATCTGAATTTACCTCCATACATTTGCATGCCTACATATCGTATCAGCATATATGCGTTCCTGCCTACCTCCACAATCACTGGATGATGGACATGCATAACTTCATGCAAAAGTATCTAGATACCATGATCATTCTACCTCCCTTCCTACCTTCATACACATGATTCTAGACACAAACATACAAATATGTGTATCCACAGATACATCGAGTGCACCGATGTGACCAGTATCAATGCTTGGACAAAACTTTGTCGGCCTAAAGGGTGGATGCCTGCGTGTTACATATGCACACATACATACGTACTGTCAGGTTATATATCTTACATCAAGACTTATAATCAATTGCGCACATCACAAGAGTTGCGGATACATACATCCGTACATGCGTTTGCGTGCATGCATTCATACCCACGTAAATGTAAGGAATTTTACTCTCCCTGCATTACATATGCTGGCAGACACAGCTGTATGCATCCCTGCTTTTCGTTCAATGCATTGAGTGCGTCCCTTTGGAGCACAGTATACCAGCAGTACACGCAAACGAAGCAACGCACTCTAGACTACACATATTCTTGAGGTACAAGCATTGTGTACCTTACATTACTTGCGCTGCGTAGTGTGCGCTACATGCATTGTCGACATAGGTGACATTGAATGCAGCTCATGCATTGCAGACATTCAATGCATTCCGTACATTTTGTGTAAACACATGTCAAATGCCATATGCTACATAATTACGTTGCGCCAATGACATTCAATCTGTCTACCGCACAGGGTCCCGATCAATTATATATTCTACACACAGATGAACTTTGTCCTTGCCATCGGAAAACATACAATATTGCAAAACAACGTAAAACTATCACGAATGCACGCACGTTGTGGCATATTTATTTGTTGCATTTATTTTTTGCTTTTTGCGTGTTTACATATGAACACACACATGCATACGTGTGCCATGCCTTAGATTTCATCAAACTGCATGATATTTCATTGAGATATATTGCATTGAGTTAGGCCATGTTGCATGTCATAAATTGCGATGCATGCATTGCACCACATGCATGAGATACATTGCATACATTACATTACAGGCGTCACATACTGGCTTGGCTGCCGTGACATAACATCATATGACACGACATCACACTACATTTCCCAATAGACACTTGTACACATGTATTCATGCATAATGCATACGCATACATGAATGCATACGCGGACAATTATGTACACGCTTGCGAAGGCACGTTTGAAATCATATGTCATACATGTTGTGGAAGATGCATACATGTTGTAGTTATACACATTATGTTTGCATTTTCAATCTGAAGAAGACTTGCATCCTAGTTACATCTAGTTGCGCATCTTTGTATCATCAATGGAGGTTTGCGAATGGCCGTGCCACGCCAGGTTGTGACACTTGCTTCTGGCCTCGGGCGACGCAGGGCAAGGCCTTCGCATCTCGGGTTCCGCAAAAGTGTGAATTCAAATTGAACAAAAACACGAAAAAACATAAAATCTGAAAATATATATATATATATATACGAACTATATACATAAACATGCAAACATACATGTGTTTACATTACACATAGTTTTGGTTTTTCACATGTTTGACTTGAACACACTGTGCTTCAGGCAGCTACTTCTGTTGTTCCAAGCAGCCAGCCTTTCGTTGCATGTCTTCCTTATGCACTGGGTCAGAGCCTGGAGATTCCGCTGCACTTCCCAAAGACAAAATGTCAGCTTTCAGAGACGCCGATTCCAGAGGCATAGCACAGTTGTTTGCATCTAAGGGGCGCTTGCCCCTGCGGCCACACTTCCTTGCTGTTCATATAGCTTGCAGCCATAGCCCAAGCCAAGAGGGAGCATTGAAGACTGAATAGATTGTTCGGTGGATACAATTTTTGCAGGAGAGCACTGTTGCTATGAGGGATCAGAAACCTCTCATGGAAAGAGGAAGACCCGACTGGGAAGCATAGCTCTTTTTTCCCATTTGGAAGACTCAAACTTCATTTGGTTTGACCATTTTGACCTTTGGAAGTCAGTTGGGCAAAGGCAGTGGCCACAGCGTTGAACCACTGGGGTTCGCGGTTCGCCCAAGGCCTTTGCTCGATGGGGTTCACCGCCCAAACACCACGAAGCCTCTTCCAGGTCAGAGTCTGTCGCACCAATGGCACGAGTTTCTTTTAAGATCTGCTGACAGTGTTGGCAAACCGTAAGAAACACCTAGACATTAAGTAGATTAAATATGTAAGTATTAAGTTTCTTTTGGATATTCAGCTTTTTGAAGTTCGGCCGGATCGCTTATAGTGCAGGTTTTCTTGGACAATCTCTCGGACTTAGAATCCACGCAGTTCCATAAGATGTACTGGAGCATGTTGTTCCTATATAGCTTTAGGAGGGAAGGGGCATGTTTTTCTACGTTGCAGAACTTGAGTTGTTTTTTTTCAGTCAATCAATCAATCAATCAATCAATCAATCTATCAATCTATCTATCACTTCATCTAGATATCTCCCTTCGTATTTTATTTAAATCTTATGTGTCTTGTGTATCTTACGTGTCTTATGTATGTAATGTATGTAGCTATGTTTGTTTGCCTGCAGGGGCTGGTTCTAGATACTGACTCTTGGCAGCTGGCAGACTGAAAGGAACCACACATTTGCTTCAGCCACAATCAGAATACAATAAGAATACACCAATCAACTGCCTTTTGCTCCTCTGCCCCTCTGGTGTGATGTGCGTAGCTTTCACCTGTGAGGTCTCTTTTACATGTTGCCGTTCTGGTAGAGAGTGGGCCGTAGTGTAGACAATTGAGGTTTCTTCAAGTTTCAGCATAGAATTTTCAATTCAATTGCCGCACTGTCAGTGCAAAATTTGATGTCAACTCATGTCAACCTGGAGTCCTGACAGAAAGCTAGCCATCTATCCATGACCCCTGGAGACGTTCGCTTCACAGCAGGTTTTGCTTGAACCTTTGTATGCACTTCCATTGCTAGCAACAGTGCCTGAGCCTCAGAACCGGAAGTCACCAGAAGTCACAGTGTGAACGGATCTTCAATTGGAACCCTGGTTCTGAGGCTGCGTGCCTCAGCAGGTCTTTCGCTGTAAGGCTCGGAGCACAAGCGAAGACAGAAAGGTCTTTATCTGCAAGCTCTGCCTTTTAAAGTTCTGCACGTCGAGATCTGTCCACGTTGAAAGGTAACAGAAAGGTCTTTCCATGTCTTTCCTGGGGCGGAAAATCGATTTGGTGAATGTGATCATCCAATGCAAGAGGCGCAGTGCTGGAAGCCTTGACATGCCCTGAAGTTGTCCTGGGAAGGACGGCCTGATGACTTAGCGCAAAGTTTTGTCAAGCCAGCGCTTTGGGCCTTTCTCAACGGAGATTGCATATGGAATCGTATGGAATGGCATGGAATCGTATGGAATCGTATGGAATCATATGGACATGACTAGACATGACTAGACATGTACATTGCATATTTGAGGTCATATTTGTACATACATGTACTGTCTGTGCGTGCTTATGTGAATCTATTGCGATCCAATGCAATGCGATCAAATGTATTGTATGAGTGTAATGTGGTGTCAGGCATGGTTTGTAGATTTCTGCAGGTCAAGCTGTAGAATTGTTTGCACTGTATGATTAATACAAGTAGGCTTGTATACATGCATGAATTCATCAAGCATGCGAGCATGCACGAATGCAAGCATGGAAATATGGATTTAATTCCACGCAGTTTATGGTAAGGTAACGCGACGTACGTCCAGGTGTTGTAGGTATGTGGATACTTTGACGTCATAGCGCTTTACCGTCATGTGGTGTGGCTTGATGTCATTTGATGCCATCCCATGTGCTAGCATGGGGTCTAATGTATTCCAATCTTATGTTCTGTCACCCGCTGTCATGCTATATTATGTATGTTCTATGAGATATGTCATGTATTTCAATTATGTGCTTCATGCTGTATAATCCATTCACATATTGGTGTAGGTATATATATATATATATATGTGACGATATATATAATACGTTATGCAGACTATCCAATTTCATGGTATATCTTGTTTGCGTTGCGGCATTTTGTGCAGGGTTAGATTCTATTTGTCGGTGCGTATGTATGTCAAATGCATGTATGTTTCGGGATGTTTATGTGCTCATGAGTGTACGTAAGATATGTAACGTATGAATTCTCAGCAATGTATGGCAGGTATGCAATTTTATCTAATGCAAGTTGATATATTGTAGAGTCATGCAACGAAAATAATGAGTGAACAAACGCATGAATGAATCAATGCATCAATAAGCATATGCATGAATGAACGAAATTTGGTATGTTGTATGCCGGTATGTTGGTGTGTATAGGTATGTAGGTAACGAAGCAAGTATTAGATTTGTCCTTTTGTACGTATGTATACGTATGTACGTGTGTCATACAATGACAGACCCATTCTTGAGATATGAAGTTGTCTGCACCATGAGTTGTAGAATGCAAGAAGAGTGGGATGGCAGCAAGTGGAAGACACCGGTTGCACAGTTGTTCAGATATTTTTACGTGATGCGTATTTTTGGCTTGAATGCTGACTGCTTGGGCATTTCAGTCGGAAGCAACAGGATCCAAGAAAGGGGACAATAGACGACAAAAGGATTCTTTCATTGCTCTCGTTCCTAGTTTGGCCTTTGATGGCATCCCACCCTGAATTTGCTCAAAATGGAGTTACAGAAATACATATTTATATATATATATATCTCTTCTTTGGTTGCTACAAAAATTCCTCAACAGAACCAAAGCTAGGTTTTGAATGGGTTAGGTTCAGATCTGCTTGACTCTATGTTTTTGGCTTTCTTGGCAACAAAGATTTCAACTACTGAGATAAATTGAGACGAAGTGAGACAACTAACATTGGTATATATATATTATGATGCTGCAGTCACTGCATCCACCTGTGGCCTATTTAGACTTTGCTCGAAGAACACTGGAATCTTCTGATGCTGTGGCTTCTGACGGCCTCAACGCCCTTCTTGTGTAGATTCGGGCTAGCCAAAATTTGGCGGAGGTCTTTACAAGGCTGAGGCCCAAGTGGACTCCCTCACATCTCTTGCTCTGGTGCTCTGATGCCGGCATTGGCAAACTTTCTAGCCCATCAACCTATGTCAGTCACTGCCAGTATGGGTTCGTCTCGACAAAATGTGTTTTGAGAAGAACATGTATCGTGGATTATTCTAGTATTCTTTACTTTGTGCTGCCCTTAGCTTTTTGCTTCGAGAATGGGCTCCTAATTCGACGCAGGCGGAAAGTTGCAGGATGAAAGTGATGAAAGCATTGAAAAGCATTGAATCCGTTGAAGAAAGCATTGAATCCAGTGTCCTGTTGTGTCCTGTGCCGAAGCTCTTTGGGCATCCGCTTTCGACATAGGTTCACGATGGTTCACGGGGTTCACTTGGCGCAAAAAGCTCTTCGGGTCACGGGATTTGTGGGATTTTGTGGCTTGTGTTCCCAGGACACATTTGAGTGGAGGTGTGATCCAACGCAGCTAAGCGGCTCATCGAAATTTCAAGCCAGGCAGAGGATTGAAAACCCAAAGGCAAAGGTCTATCGCACCGCAAAATTTGCATGTTGTAAACAGACGAAGGTAAACAGACTCCAATTAGCAAGCTTGCGGTTGCCCTTTTCAATCCACATTTCGGCACAATCAAACTGTAAAGCAACATTTTCCTCACTGTCAGCTTCCAGAAGTGTTCAACACATCAAACTCGTAACATCCCATGCAGTGCCCGACTCTGCAGTTTTCAGCGAGGATTCCGTCATGTCAGGACACATTGCTGAGCACAGCCATTTTACCTGCCAAGGGTTTAAACTAGTTCAAGCACTTTTAAACCCATGTCACTCGAGGCGACTCTTGCTGTTACTGAAGGAGTCGACAGTGCGGAAGAACCGCTCATGGCGACAAGGCAGCTTATGCTTTGGAGATTTTTGGAGCATTCAAAGGGTGGGACCTCGTAGAGAACCTCGTAGAATCTCTGACGATTTTTTGTGTCGACTCTGTGCGTCTGAAATCGACAGATTGTGACAGATCCTGACAGACAAAGAAAATTGGTCCGGTCCATTTTGGCCCCTTCAAATCCCTTCACGGCATCAGGCCCAGAGGAAATGCAAAAGATTCATAAGGAAGTAATGGAATGTATTGGATACATTTGGTTACCTTGAGTTGAACCACATGAGGGTTTGATCCTGTAAATGGTGAATCATGAAAACAGCGACGACCCCCAGAATGGGGTGTCAGATGTTCCTGTTCTATATCATGTCAATGTGGCACCCAACGTGGAAAGGACAAGGAAATCGGAAAGAATAACAAAAACGATAGCAAAAATGATAGCAAACCAACAGAAAAGCTTTGTTGTTTGATTGCTTGCCCATTCCAGCCCCATCGACACATGGAGGTGCAGGGGCAACAGATATAGAAACATCCTGATGACAGAACTCTGAATGCATAGAATGATGGTTTTTGCTTTGGCCTGTAAAACGAAAACCAAACACATTAGCAACGTTGAAACTACACTCTGAGATTTAAACGTTTTTCGAACAATACCTCTATAGAGGAGTCACGTTTCATTCAGTTTCTGAGCTGATTGTTGATGTTGGTCAAAAGAGCAGTGGGAGCAGGATTGACAGATGGACATCGCTAGACCACGCTTGCCGAGTGATGTATGTTGATCTCACGTCTGTCAGATGAAACCATCAGTCCCCAAGTCATGGCAAGGCGTCAAGGCCCACCCTCTGCCGAGGATTCTCTGAACGTTATCATTATGCTTCTATATCAATATTGTCATCTCTTATCTATGATTTGTATGGTCTCATTCAATTCCAAACTGTTTTCCAAGCGGGCTAAAGTACAAAAAAAGAAACACGGTAAGCAGCAAATTTTGTTGGTCAAATTGTCTGCAGATGGTACCGGGAGTGACTTGCAACGTGTTTGGATGTTTTTGGTTACTCTTCACAATCTTGCGCTATTTCAAAAAAGGGAGAATCTTCGTGTGAAGCTTTTGGATAGAAGTTCATGGTCGAAGAGCTTGACTGGGAGATCTGGCACGAGAAAACATACTCGAGCCCAGGCTGCGCTCGTTTTGCTGTAGTCTCAACGTCAAGTATCTCACTTGTGGGACGATGGATGCTGAGGATGCTTGGCTTTGAGAAGCTGTTTGGTTGCTCTGGATCTGAAGAGTCAACTTTGTCGAGCGTGTTTCTTGTTCTACACCGCTACACTTCAAGTAGAGATTAAAGACTTCATCAAAACAACTAAAACATTACGAAAGAAGGTGCTTGAGCTTTGCTTAAGGTGCTTGAGCTTTGCTTCCTAGTGCTAATCACTATTGGAACATGGTGGTGCTTGCCACAGCAGATGTTGCATCCTGCACCAAGGACCAAAGGCCAGGCAGAAAAGTCAAGAGATCCAAGAGGCCGGGGATGATGCAAGCTCAGAATTGGTTGGACATGGCTAAACAATGCTGAACAAATATTTTTCAAGATTTTGAGTTCTTAAGAGCTCTTAAGACGTTAAGGAAATGCTAAGAACTTGCTTGAGTTATTTGAGTTTTAGAGTTGAGAAATGCTGTTTGAAAATGTTTGAAATGCTGTTAGAAGTGCTTTGGAAATTTCTGAAAGTTCGCGATTCGAAGCCAAGAAATTGAGGCGTTTGCCGCGCACATCGGAGAACCTGGCTGGGCCTCGTGGCTGCTCTAGGTTTCTGGATAAAAACCAGGCGCTACGTAGCGGAGGAAATCTTGTGGTATCAACTGCTAGGCCTAAAGGCGCAACGGGATTCGGAAGTTTCCTGCTTTGTTTCCATGCTTTCTTATCCTTGCTTCGAGGATTGAAGTATATTTAAGACTTAAGATGATTTAAGACTAAACTTAAGACAATAACTTATGAAGTTTATTATGAACTTAAGATAAGTTAAGTGAATATTTGTAGTTTTTGACACTTGGCAAAGGGCAACTGCCCAAGGCACAGCTCATTTGAAATCTTGGCGCGTCTAGGTCTAGGCATGCTGAGTTCCGCTCCACTTGGAGCACATGCGGAGAAGCCTGAGGCGCCTTAGCCCTTCACAGAACCCTAAGCAGAATATGTGAAAAGAATACTTAGATAATTTCAAATAAGCATAAGATGATTCGAGAAGATGATGCCCATGATGATGTAAGATGTGTCCCGAAGATTCAGATACAGCAGATCCTGTCTCGATGTTGACATTCCAGATACCAGCAGAGCACACCAGCTCCGGAAAAGCCGTTTGAACTGAGTATACTGGAGCTTGCACCAAGTTCAATGAGGTCAATCTAGATCCTCTTTGATCTCTTTGTGTATACTGTATACATTTGTATACTCCTTCTCCTTAGCCATGCTTTGCGGTCTTCACCACTCAAACCTGGTTCTGGCATGTTCCGGCAACTCGCTTGGGATTCAGCAGGTGGATGATTCTGACTATGCGCAGAAGGTGGGTTCGAAGGGGGGAAGTTTCAGAGCACCCGTCCAAATTTAGTCACTCGATGTCCCTTTTCACTTGTGTGTCTCACCGGGATACTCAGTTGTGTATTCCATTGTATCCCTCAATTCAAGGGATACTCTGTGTGAATATTTGATGTCATCGACAAGCCTTTGCAGAGCACTTTGTTTTCAGGGCTGAATCGTGTCAGGCGCGTAGATTGCTTGATGATCCAGAAGTAAAGTTCATCCGTCACTCGGAATGCATAGAACCAAGTTAGGATCTGAATTGTTTCGTTGCGCACGAAGCACAGGGTTTTTTCCGAATGATCTCAATACCCGATAATTCAAGAACCGATCAACACTTTGTCAATCTTTTGTTTTTTGGTTGGAAGTCCCCATGGAGCCATCCTGCTTCTTTGTCCCTCTCCGCCCCAACCGCCCTGTGTGCGCTATTGAATCTGATTGCTAGTCAGCTTTGTTATGGGGTGTCAGTAGTATCGATGAGAAAAGGGTCGGGAGAAATTAACCTTTGGAATTGACCTCTTCGTCCCACAGAGATCGGACAAGGCCTGATGGCAGAAAACTGAGAAGGAAGGGAAATGAAGGGAAAATATAGGGAAATGCATGGAGAATGAAGGGAGTGAAGGGAAATGAAGTTGAAGGGAAAATGAAGGCAAATGAAGGGAAATGAAAGGAAATGAAGGGAAAACGAAGGGGAACTGTGAGAAGGAAAGGAATGCAATGGGAATGCCATTGTCCAGCTTGCAATGTTGACGATCCGAAGGGACTTCATGGGGCCTTGTGAGTGACGGTCTCACAGTGCACACTGCCCTCAGGACGATGTGTAGCCTCGGGGTCTCCTCCCCCTAAAGGTATTTGCTTTGAGGATTTCGAGGATAGACACGTTTATACAATATATTTCAATATCGTTTAATCAATTTTATGTTTTTTTGATTGGATTTTTTAAGTTGTTTCTTGCCGAATTGTATCAGGCGAACTCGAAGAAAAAGTGCGGCTGCTGGATGGCAGAGGCCAAAGTGTGCCTTTGTCACAGTTGCTCCGTCCAGGCTCATTGCTGCGCCTTGGCATTGCAACGACAGCAGTGTGCATCCAATGTGCATCGGTGATGTGGTGCCTTGGCACTCCAAGGTATGAAGCGGATTTAGTTTGCGCAACCTGGCTGCAGAGCGGAGTCGTTCACTCTACGGTATGCAGAATCTGAGAAAGTTCCCATTCTCGAAACACAAGTGACTTGCAAAGTGACTTGCAAAGTGACTTGCATAACTCTGCAACTTAGCTTGTGTCAGAAAGCAAAATCTTGGGTGCTTCTGACTTGCTTTTTTGCAACAGCATCGAGGTTGGAGAAATTCATGACTCTGCAGCGGACCATGCAATGCAGAGATTGCTGATTGATGCGCTCACGTGCAGCAGGGAACTGTGACGATGGTTTCACTAAATCACCACATGCTTTCATGTACTCCACAGTTCAAGCTGCCTGTGATCGCCTTCAGTTCTCTTTCAGGTACAAACTGTTTTTAGAACTTCGGCAATCTGAAGGCGTTGATGCTTCTGCACCCCGGGGCCGGACTCCACAGAAGCTTGGCGGAAAAAATCGTGCTGGTCCGAACTGAAGCTTTGCGATTTTCGGAGCCGTGCGAATCACCCGTCAGAAGCTGAAGCAAAACTCTGCTTGTGCTTGGCATCTCAGGTTCCTGCAGGAGGTTTGAAATTTCTAAATGAGAAAGCACCGGCAAAGTCCCCAATGGGTATGAAATGTAAAGGCACCATCCAATTAATTACGGTCCTGGGAGCTGTGGGTGGTTGGTAGTGTGCAAGGGTTGTGTCCATGGAGAGGAGAGTGTGTACGTCTACGGCTGACAGCACTTGCCGTGCATCAGGCAGTTTCTTTAGGATCTGATCTCTTTGAAGCCAAGCTGATCATCTCTCTCTCTCTCTCACACGCTGACCTGTCTCAAGTTGATCTTTCTAACATCTTTCGAACCCAAACTTGAAAGAACTGGTTTGCACGCTGATCTCGCTTGTAAGAGATTGCTCGCACGCTGGCACTTGCAAATGAGTCACACTGTCAAGCTGATTTCACTTGACAGGTTCTTGAAAGTCGGGCAGATCAAGTGACTTTCTGTAGCTGCTGCAACTGATTTTTTGAGACCTCTGTAGCTGGCTGCAATCCCGGCCACAGCCTGGCCATCCATTGGGTAATGTGCGAAAGATCAACTTGAATTCGCAAAAAGCATCGCAAAGTATTTTTGTTTCGCTGTGAGCGGCCGTTCACAGATAGAAGAATTTAGATCAACCACCAGCTCTTGGTGTACCGAAATCTGTTCTTGCAGCATCTCACCTGTTTCACTTATTTCACTTTTCCATGCACAATGGTGTATGATGTATGGTTGTTTCCACGGCCCTTTTGAGTGGCGGGTTGGGGTTTGGTTTCGTTTGTGTCGTGGCGCGTCTCCGCATTCCTGCCTGGGGGGAGTGCGGGTTCGTGCGGCCTGCTTTCTTGTTGTTTTCATGTCCCCAACCCGTCCACCTGGCCTTCCACCCCCCCTCCCAAAGATGGACGAATGGGGTTTATCAATTCCTGGTCATTATCATTGATTATTTTTGAATGCCCTTGATTGTTCACGGGAATGCGGTGCTGGTCAAAGACCAGTCGAACACATGTGGTTTCAAGTTGGCAACTTGCGCGTTTGGTTGCAGCAACTATCAAAAACTGCTCTTGCTTCAATTTTACCATTCATTTTGCAGTTTAGGATACCATTTCTGAGTTTGAGTTTTCTTGTCTTGATTTCCTAAAGTGTTGAAACAACTTCCTGTCTTCATTTCATCAGTCGACTTACTTGACTCTGGATTCACAAACTCATTGGACTAGCTGGATAGAGAACGCCACTTGGTTTACTAAGTTATTTACTGAAGTAGGAATCTCATGAGTTCTTGTTTAGCTTTAAACAAATCTTAATATCTTAGTGTTCAAAGCGCTTGATTTCTTGAATTCCATTTATTTCCAACATGAAACAGTTTTGGCACTTTTGCCTTTCGATAGGAAAAAGAAATTGGACCATGACCCCGACAGAATGGAGGGCCTGTTTGTGCTTCTGAGTTCCTGTCTGCTTTGCTGGCATCCTCCCCCACGCGCATTTTTTAGATGACTGGGACTAGGGCAGATTCCTATCACCTTCGCACTGCTCTTTCTGATACGGACATTATGCATTCCAAATCCATGTGTGCGGCAAGAATTGATTCATATTGATTCCACATTTTACACCAAGTCATGTGGTTTGCACCAAGGAACTTGTCAGCACAAAGAGTGGCAATCGGCGTAGACGATCAGCTGCAACGATGGGAGCGGATGAAAGGCGACGTTGATTTCACATGTGTCGTGGCATTGTGGCAGTTGGGGCCGTGCGCCTTCTCAATTCTTCTGACCAGAAGATCTGTTAGTTTTCAAGAGAATCTTTCCGGTGGAATTTTGGACTGTGACTTGAACTGATCTGTAGTCATACATTTGTATTTCTATTATTCACCAGGAAGATTTCAATGAAAACTTTTGGACCTGAAAACATGACAAAACTCACTGCGCCCAAGGAATATTTTTCTCGGCGCCAGCAACCAACCTTGGACAGCCTGATCTTTGACAAAAATGGGGGCGGCAGCAGCCCCTCAAAATTTAGGACAGCTTGCATTGCACATCAATCAGAGCATCAATTGATCACATGGAAATCACTTCCATTGATCACTGGAAGTCACTTGAAGTCGCTTGAAGTCACTTGCGTTGCTACCGGAGGGAAGCCTGTGACTGGGATCGGGTTTGGGCTTATGTTCGGAGCCCAGCATCGTAGCGATGCAAAGCAATGCAATGGGTAGTCACCGAGATGAGTTTCACTATGTTTCACTAACCTCTCACAGTGTTCAGTGCAATTTTCAAGACTCAGAATTTTGAGAAAGCCTGGATCCACTTGTGATTGGATTTTTGGTGGATTTTTTCATTTCGACATAGCTCTGAGGATTGGGACATCTACGCTCCTTTGTTTCGCTTTTGCCTCTTGGCAGACAGGACAGGCACCCTTGAGACCTAATGAGATCTAATTCCGTGTTTTGTTTGCGTCAATGTTTCCATTGTGTGACATGAGACATGGTCGGAGGTACTTAGTACTTGTCATATTAGGATCTTTTTTTTTCGGTTCGATAAGTTCTCAGGATCTAAGTTTTTCCGTGGAAGTTTTTCCCCAAGGTCAGCTGAATCTGAATCGAATCATCGGGCTGAACCTTCCCCTGGAGGCAGTCCTGACAGTCTCTCGAGGCCAGGGATGCCAAGATCAACCTAAGGCAAATTGTTCGCCTTAGCTTTGCACAATTTGCAAATCTTTCCCTTTGATCTACGATACTTTGCGGGATTTTTGCCATATTTTGCTGCATTTTGCTCCCTCTATTTTCGCTTGTCAATACATGATACCTTTTGGTGGGGAAATCTTTGCATCAGCTTTCTGGGGTCAGATGCAGATGCAGCAGACTGTGCAGATGCTCACAACAGCACTAGCTCAGTAGCTCAGGTGGTCTCGATTCAGCTCCAGATTGGTTGCGAGAGCAGTTGCCTCCATTGGATCTTACGCAGCAGAAACACCGTCGACGGTTTGAAGACATGACCCTCAGCTGAAAATCCCCCAGGGAAAAGATTGCTGAATCAGAGAGTGACATCTTGAAGCAAGATCTGTTGGAGGCATGGTGCCTACTGGGCTCATGACCTTTTTACACACGGAGTCATAGCCCTTGCAATAGCGACCATTGCGAATTGCTGACGCATACACACAGACACTTAGAAATCCCAAGGGATAGGTGAGGTGAAATGAGATAAGAGGTTTTTCCTGAATGTTTCAGATTGCTGGAGAAGGTTCACATATGGTACAGTTCCGGAAGGTTCACATATGGTACAGTTGCTATTGAAGAGTGTGTGTACGTGCTATTAAAGAGTGTGCGTACGTGCGCGTGCGTGTGCGTGCTGTAAAACGCTGTAAACCCCATTGGAACAACTTTTGCCTAAGTTGCAGGAAGGACTGCCTCCACAGTCTCCAACGAAAGACTACAGCCTTTTAAGCCCGGCTGGGTGAACGGTCGCAGTTCCCCTGCAAATTGCATCAAGTTGTCATGGGATTTTCATTTTTGAACTGAACCCTTTGTTACAGGGCTGTCCTTCCCCCTCTCACACACACAACATCCACAGGAATAATTGCCAAATATGAAGAATATGTTATGTAAAAGAATGATACAATTCGTAAGAAAAGATGATGTAAGAAAGATCAGAAAAAAGTTACAAACATCTACACCCACGGAAGTTCCTAACTAACAGAGGGGATAAGAAACCTGCAGATAGTACACGTCTCCTTCACGACCCCGCCTTCATTGAGAAAGTCAGTGGGACCCACGAAGCTTCACGAAGAAATTTCGAAAGTCTGCACAGAGTCAAAGACGTAAGAAATTTCACATTGCAGGAAGGCAGGAAGGTGTTGCAGCTTGGAAGTGCCTCACAACACATCGGATGGAGAAGGAGAGTGGGTTAGGCAACACTTAGGGTGAGGTCACCGTGGGTCACTGTGGGTCACTGTGAGCCAAGCTGTGGCCCAGGCTTCAAATGCCGTTGGAAGAGGCCGTGAGAAGGTGCGAAAACCCAACTGTTTCGAAGAAAGAAACTTTAAGAAGTTTACTAAAAGTTTACGAAAAGTTTACGAAGAGTTTACTTCCTTTCTTCATCTTTCTTTATCTTTCGTTGTGAAATTCTTAAGTTTACTCAGTTTACTCTTTAAAACTTATTTACTTTAAATTCTTCTGTACTTTCTTACCTATTCTTTTACTTCTTCGAGTCTTCTGAATACGTTCTTTGACCTCAGTTCTTTGAGCATCTTGTTATGTCTTGTGTTCTTTGGTTCTTTGAACAGGGTGGGAAGGTGCTGTACAGCAAAGCTCTTCATGACTGTAGCCATGTGAATTTCTGTTTGCCGTTGCCTTGCAAGGATGGACTTATCCGTGGATGACTGGTCTCCCAAGAAGACTTTGAAACTCAGCTCTGGCTCACAAAGGCAGTCACCTGCAGTCACTATGGTCAATGGATGTCAATTGTGAAAATTGGGAGCAGTCTACATGAATTAATGCCATTCATGAACGACTGGGAGTTGGATCATTGATCTCCAGTTCTTTCAGACGACAAACTCCTATCCTTTCCACTTGTCACATGGTGTCATATATGGTCAGACTGTGTCCTTCTGTTCACACTCTGTTCACACTCTGTTCATAATCTGTTCATACTCTTTTCATACTCATTTCATACTCTGTTCTTGTTCTAATTCTGCGGTTGGACCGGCATATCGGCTGTTACAAGCTTTGTCTGAAGTCTTTTCTGACAGACATTTGTTTGAAGAGGTAAGAGTCTTTTTTGTGCGGGTCTCTTCCTTGTCCCATGCATAGGATAGGAGTCACCAAGCCCCGACATACATCTACATAGGCTATGGCAATGTCAACTCACTTGCCCAGGGTCGATCCTTCATGGCCGTCATTTTTTCACAACATCTTCACCGTTTCTTCATCATTTGAATGGTCAAATCGCTTGGGCACCAGGATTGAGCCCAGCACACAGCACTGCCTGGCAAACGATTGTTTGGATATTTTGGCCCACAAAAGGAAGGAATGTTGCCAAGACATACCAGAAGGCTGCAAACACTCTTGTTGAACCTTCGATGCTGAGATACAGCGGAGGGAAGATGACAGAAGAACATCCGGATACTGTAAACGTTCGAAATGAAGGCAATATGAACGAATTCACGGCTTGAGATTGACGCATGATAGTGGCTTTCAACCTTGATCTCCATTGATCTTCATTGATCTTCATTGATCTCCATTGATCTCCATTTTCACATGTCCATCTTACATTTTTTCACATGTCCAACCTGTGCCAAGGAACAACATGTATCAAGTCGCTCAGCTGCAAATTTTTATTTTCAAACATTCCGGCAGATGCGATGCAACAAGGCTCAAGTACTGTGGGACGAGTTCATGGCCAATACGGTGCGGGGAGGGTAAAAGCACATTTTGGAAGACACTTTGTTAAACCATGTGGAATTTTTTACCAACAAAAGTATATTGAAAACATTTGAAAAAACATGTTGACAAATCAATTGAAGCATTTTATCATGAAAAGATGCTGAGCTGCGCAAGTTTGGAGGCTCTTGCCTACATCAATGACGTTGGTGGCCGACTCGTGGCCCTCGCCGGCACCAACCACGTTTGGCGCGATGCCATTCCCGACCGTTTCGAACGCCAAGCGGCCGAAGGCGCCTGGTTTCGGTGCTCAGCGAGTCGCGTGGAGATCTCCTGGAGAGATCTGAGAGTCGCTCTCCGTGGTCAGTTTTGGTTCGATTGAAACATGCAGAAAAAGTCAAGAAAACCTGATTATATCTGAAGGACCAGCCATACATGAATGAATAAATACACATATATCTTTATACATGCATGATGGTTTCTCAAAATAGGGGTACCCGCAAATCATCCTTTTTAACCATTCTTGGCAATAAACCTACGATTCTTAGGGCTCGCTATGTTGAGAAACCACCATATGTATATAATTGTGTGTATATATATGATATATATTTATATGTACATATGTTATATTACATAATCCAAATATGTAATTATAGGCTTATAATGTTATACAATGCTGGATCTGATTTAGCTTCCGTGCTCTCAGTGCTCTCATGTTGCACAGGAGGCAGACCTAGACGAGCAGTCACAATTGTCCCTCGAAAGAAGCGTTGCTGCCAAACTCGAAGACAGCAATTCGGAAAAGCTCATGGTCAATCTGTTGCTGTTTGAGTTCTCAAATGGAAACATCACAACTTCATCACGACTTCATCACACCTTCGCTCAAGCTTCACAAAGGTACCCTGGCGAGGTGCTGCATTGCCGCCACCAGGCTGTTTTCTGTGGTATTTGCAACTGAAGTTTTACTGAAGATGTTCTGAAGTCTGTCCTGAAAATTCTGTCCTCAGGTGTGTTTGACTTTCTCTTGCGCATGGATGGGGCTGGAGGTGGTGATGAAATCGCTGCAGCCGCTGTGGCCAAAAGGTGTGGGGTGGCTATGTGTGGCCTCTACGGTCCAGGTGTGAAATATCGAAAGATCCGAAACGAAATAGAAAAGGCGGACAAGGATGAACAAATCCGAAAGATTTTCAGAAAACAACGTGAAACCATGCAATTGCTCAGAAGGAAAAGTGAGAATAGGGGATCAGCACTCAAAGAGTAGATCCAGGGATCCTTTCGGAAAGAACTTGGGAAGGGACATATGGAAATCTGTGAGGGACATATCATGACTCATATGACTGTGACAGTGGAAATCAGTGGAACCGACCTGGAACCGACGTGGAACCGACGTGGAACCTTCAAACGAGTGCAGTGGATGTGCGTCACTGGAAGCTGAGGCGCTTCAAGAACAGCGTCAACGCTTGAGGGGCCAGCCACGAGTGTTTCCTGCTGGTTACCTGTGACTCCCAACGCAGAAAATCAACGAATCAACGCCATGCTTCAGCGTCCCAACATTTGTGTCGAAACATTCTGAAGGACAAATTCTTTTCATTTTCTGTCTGGTGTATCTTTGTGTTTTGTAGGTAACAATTCTATACAGTTCTGCCATTCAGCGGCAAGTTTTTTAATTCTAAGTCAATACAGTGGACTGAGGAACATGATGTAAATGCATGTGCATCAGGCTATGTGTAAAATGGATGTCCTACAAGTTTTCTAGACTTTTCTACACTGCCCAATTGTCAGGTCTTATTGCATCTTTTCACGTTTGTCACATCGTGTCAGATCTTGACCCTGTGCAGTTCCAAGCTGGAATGGTTTTCACGTTGAAAGTAGAACATCCGGTTTCAATACTTAATTGTTTTCAGAATTTTACAGCGCATATTTCTGTCTTCTAAAGTGGCCTGGATTTGATTGTCTATGGTCTACGTTCTCCCAATCATTGATAGAACACGGCCTACACTACAGTACAGTATTTGAGGCGCCAGAAAGTTGAAATCTTTTCTGGAATCTGTCACCGGTGGAACGGACTAGTACTTGGCGATCATTTCCATAGCTGGTGCACGCACACACATTCACTTTTCCACTTTTCAATCACTGTCTGTCACTATGTGTTGATCTTCTGAAACATTGTCCAATGATATGGACAAAGCTGCTGCCTCGAATGCCATGTGCATGTGACTTTCCGCAGCATACAGATCATTGCAGCCAAACCGACAAATGATGCCTGAAATCCAGCACGACTTGGAGATTTCTGGATTACAAGATGCATTTCCCCGATGCAAGGATCACAGATGATCACAGTAAGGTTTTGGGCACACACTTTCCCTTGAGTTCACAGACAGGCCAGAGTCACAGTGGTTGAGGGCAATGATGCAGATGAATTCTGCAGCATTTTCCCTTTCAGAGGCGCGCTTCTCAACACCGATCGTGGCCTTCCAATTTTGCATGCAGACTATCCAAAAAGTGGGCAGAGCAGACGTATTTTGCGTGCGAAAACGTACATCCAGACAACATGCCGATGTACCGAAATTTACTGAACATTCCTGATCTATGCATGTGCCAGTCGCAAAGATTGCAAAGGTAAGCGAACCTTTGGAGTCCTTTGATCGCAAGGAGGGCTCCTGGGACAAATCAGCACGGATCCTTAAAACACCGGCAGCCAATCTAACCCATCCAATGAATGGAAAGTAAAATGAGCTAAATCAAATGTAAATCTGGGTGATGTGACGTGATGTGACGCGATGTGACGTGACGTGATGCAGGAGGACACCATGGCAGAGTTGGATGAGGGTGCCACAGCCATCATGTTGAGGCCAGGAGAGTGCCCAGATGTGCCCGGTGGAAGGCCGTGGAATTCTTCCGTGTCAGGCGTCTTCCCACCAAATGTACGGCAGAATCTTTGATCCAAGTCTTGGACGAGTTCCTGCCGCCAGGTGGGCACATCTGAAATAGAAATTACTCCAACTGAATTTCTCAAATAAACTTTTTGACAAACACTAACAAATCAAGAACACACCAGCATAGCAAAGCCTACTGAAATGCGGAAACGGATTCGGCAAGATTGGCACAATATGACCTGAATATGGGCACAGCGTAAGTCCAACATGGGGCGAACATTGGGATGAAGATGGGTCCGATGTGGCGAAGATTGCCACAATGCGGGCCCAACATGGGATAGAAACGGCTGGTTTTCTTCTCTGAGTGGATCATTGCATGAGATACCAAAGTTCGTTCGTTTGTCAGCATTTGTGCCAGTGGGCGAAGCCGACTGAGGCCGCTACAACTTTGTTTACGTGCCGCATGACAAACGAAAACTTCGCAATTTGGCACTTGCCTTTGTGAACTTCACAGACGCAGAGAGCGCAAAGTGTCTTGGCCAAAAAAGTGGACACAGAGAACCTTGGGAATGCTGGGAATGCTGGTGTGTGGAAAGGAACGGTGACTTCATAATAGTGCACCTCGGTGATTTCTTAATCGTTCTGCGCTGTGGGGCACAGTAGTGCCACCGAGAGATTGCAGTATCACCAGCAAAGTTGCAAGTTTGGCTAGGGCAAGTGGACTTGTTGGCATAGTGGCAAGCCATTTGTCAGTTCATACAGTATTCTTGCATAGATTACTTCAAAAGCTTGACAAAGCCAGGCAATGAATGATTTGTTGCACTCAGTGACCGAAGGGCTGAAAGCATCATCTTCTGAGGATTGCGTATGCATTCTTCAGAGACGTGAAGCATCCAGTCCTGGGGCAGACTATACGAGTTTGCCAGGCGGGTGGTGCGAGGGCTTCATGAACCAGAAAAATGAGGTCGAGCATGGTAGCTACATCAAGCTTGCCATGTCCTGCCATCTCTTGATCAGTTCACAGGATGAAAGTTGTCACATGGGAACACAAGATCTGCTGTGTTTCAAGGCCGATATACAGGGCCTTGGCAGCAACCTTGCATATTTTATGGCAAGGCAGGAATTCGTCTCAGCTTTAGTTCCACTCAGCAACGATGGAGCAACGACTTGCAATCGCTGGCTGTTTGAGCAACCAATGGCCGTTTGAACAATAGTTTTCTTACACGTGTTGAACATCCTGGCAGGTTTGGTTTGCAAGAGATGGACAATCCACATGCTCCGTTGGTTTTCGAGAAGGGGATTCGGCAAACAAACATGTTGGAGGCACAGAATCATGACAATATATGACAAGTCTCAAAGCAAAGCACACACTCAGCAGCTTGTACCTGATCTTACACAGATTTCATGGATTTTCGTGGTTTGTTGATCCAAAGATCTTTAAAAGACCTTGAAAAGAGCTTGAAAGAGCTTGAGAGACCTTGAAAAAGAGCTTGAAAGAGTTCAAAGTTTTTCACAATTTGGAGAGATCTGCCAGGCAGCAAAACGCTATGTGACTTTCGACCTCCTTTTCCAGGCAAATTTGAGCAGTAACAAACCTAATACCTTCGCAGATCTTCCGTCATTCTGATTTCGACACTGTGATGCTGCAGTTGCTTTCAGCAATTTCGATCATCTTTCTGAGCTGTTTCTCAAGTCAAGTTGTTCTGCTCAGGGATGTTGTGACATGATTCTAGTGTGAGATGTGGTCAGAGTATGTTGGAGCATATGCGAACGCCACTCGAGGGAAATGGGAAAGATGCAGAACCCTTTGGATCTGCAAATGCACTAAAATGCACATGGATCATTTTGATCATCTTGAATCACTTTAAACATTTGAACTCAGTTGGTTTCTCCAACAAAGTTTCTCAAGTCAGCTTACATAAGTCTATCTAAGCAGCCGCTCGGTGGCTATGCTTCAAAGCACACCATAGATTCTACCAACATTGACATTGATCTTAGGGTGGACTGAACCGCAGACACATTCACGGAGACTTGGAAATGAAAGGCCTCAGTCATTCAAATCGTGCTTGGAGTTGGTAAGTCCAAGTTGACACGTTGCCGAACCTTATTTCTACCAGAAGGCCAGAAGTGTTTTGTCTCACAGAGATCACAGTGACAGGCTCATCGTCGCATGGAGGCACAAACCATGAAAGTGCCTCGGACTCCAATTTTGAGAGTCTCTGTGAATGTGCTGCTCTGACTTTGACACAGGAGTGAAAGGCTTGGACACAAATCTTTCGGAAGTGTTTGCGTCACCTGTGCCACTTGTGATGTATCACGTGTGTCCTTTGAAGACTAAAGCGACATGTTCTCCTCTTGTCTTAGGCCCCAACATCGTTTCCAACATCCCTACAGTCGTCTCTACAGTCGTCTCCTGGTTGCACTGTGTTTCATGAATTTGAGCTCAGTTATGGATTGGGTGGGGCGCTGAATCCACGCACCTGCACCAGCTGAATCCATCTAAAGGCCAAAGCTGCTTACCCACGTCACTTTTTTGGTATTCATGTTGGCCCCCCTATGCATCACCGCAATCACACTGTGGGTTCTTTGCTTCATCTTCAAGAGGTCTGACCGCAGAGGTTCTTGTTGGCAGTTTATGAACATCATGTGAACATCATGAAAGCTGAATTTTGAAAGAATCGATTGCTGTCCTTCATGTGACCCAGACTGCCTCAGTGCAGATTTGGTTCGTCTCAAAGTGTGTCTTCCGCAGTGGATCTGACAATATCTGACATACTCAAACTCCCTTCCGAGGGGCTCCTCAGGTATTTTGCTGAAACATGTTGAAACTATATGAGTCAATTTCATTCAGTGGTTTGTTTGAAGAAAGTGAGACGCTTGTGCACCTTCCATCACCTTTCTAGTGCAGCGTCGCTCAATGGTCACATTCTTTACCCCCTTTGGGATCCATCCTTCATGATCCTTCATGATCCTTCATGATCCTTCATGATCCTTCATCATCTTTGAATCACCTTCAAAAACAATACATTTTCAAACTCGTATAGAATGTACAAGTAGAAGTAGAAACCACGACGTTTTGCGACCATTCCCACAGCGAATGCGGAAACTTATCAGAAATGTCAGAACAAATGTCATTCAGGCAGATAGCATGTCCGAAAACATGTCAACCCAAATATGCCAATTGCAAATCTGCACTGAAGAACTGTCATGTCAAATGTCAGAGTTCATGTCATGGCGGTCTATATGTCAGAACCAACTTCACCTGGTATGTTCCGAGTAGATCAAAAGCTTACAGAAGTTTACTAAAGTTTACAAAGTTTAGATTAAAACATCCTAAAGCTTACTCAAGTTCACTGGTTTATGAAGTTTTCAACACGGCAAGTACCACCGAGATGATGCATTTACGTCCGTCGAAGTGGGTGACTACACACGGGAGATACCTGTCCAGATTTTGCATGTGAGCGCCGCTCTTTGCAGGAATCGCATGTATCCGACTATGGTGCCAAGGACAGAGCTAGTGATATGCACAGCGCTTTCGCAGGATATTTTCTTTTGCAGATGGACAGCTGTAGATGTAGACAGGGATTCTGGCTCTTTCAATTGCTCTTTCCAGGAACAACACAGTGGGGAATTGCAGCCCCGTGCACCACAACGCGTATGCTGCAAACTTAGATCAGAACATCAGAACACTGTGCCATTCAAAAGAAATCATAGGATGGCAGGGCACAGTGATGAGAGCAGTCGAGCAGAGATTGGAACTCCGAGGTCTCGCCGCATGTTCCAGACATACCCACGCCCAGCTTTTGTAAGTTCAAAGAGCCTCCAGGCAGAAGAACCGAACCTGCACATGAGTTCAGAACATGCCACAGTACTTTGCCTTAGAAAATTTTAAATGTATGACTCTGTATGACTGTATGCCATTGTCATAGACTCTTTTAATCCATAGTCTATACAGTAGATTCTATAGTGTATACTGAATTTTTTTTTGAAAAGAGCAAGGAAGGCAAATCGAGTTGGCATCGCAACTGCTGGTACTGCCAGGCTTTGCACCGCCTGGCTTCCATTCTCGTCGTATCCTGGCAACAGTTGAGAAAGGAACAGAGATGTAGTCGAGCACTTCCAATTTCTGATTATGAACAATTAGAATCAATCAAACAAAACACTCTTCTATAGATTGATTGACGTCGTTGACGGTTTCTGTGAACACCGGACATGGGATGCAAGTCGGTTGCATGGCACTGGGGGAGGAGACGTCCTTAGGTTCGCTTTTGTGTTTCTGGAACAAACTTATGCCTCTGAAACAAACTTATGTTCTTTGACTTCCAGCAGTGTTCGGTCTATCTCATTTTTTTAAAGAGTAGTTCAATAGTTGAAACTCATTGCTGCTTTTCAAAGCAAAGATCACATGATCTCTCTGTACCGCAAACGTCTTCTTTGCAGGCAGTTACACCGCAGACTCTCAGCTGCAGCTGGCTTTGCCAATCACCGAGTGCATGAAACAACATCTTGGATTTCCATGCTCTTTGCTACAAAATGTCTGGTTAAGTCGTATCATCTCGGGCAAAGTCGTAACATCATGCCTGCAAAAACATGCGAAGCATTGGACGGGGAGGTTACTTGTCATATTAGATGCTCTTTTGGACGGTGCAGTACGGACTGGTTTTAGAGATGAATATGCACAGAATCCATCCCACATTGGTCTACAATTTCTGCGGACGTATATCTCTCTAGGCGCTTGACTGTTGCTCGGTGGCTTTCGAAGAGGATTCAATTCTTGCCCTTGTGTTGCGAAAGGTTCCAGTTGCACAAGATGTCTGTGACTCTAGGGGTGTTTGCGAGGGTGTCCTCCGAGAGTGTTGTGACTTCTCTTCATTTCAAACGCATTTCCGCCATGTTTGACACTGCTCTTGGTCGCTGCCCATTTTGTTCCGGCCTTATTACTCGGGGGCTGCCCATGAGCCTTTACCCGCGACGATTGCAAGTGAATTTTCGCTTTCGCGACCATACCAAACTGTTTGAACTTTCTGCATTCGGCTGTATCTCTGTCTCAAATGTTCTACCTTGAAATGCTGTGAAGATTCTCTAGATTTTCCACATTTTTCGCTTGTATCCTGGACAGCAAGACTTGACTGTTCCGCATGGTATGATATCTTAACTCTGAGAATGTGCCACTAGGATCCACTAGGAAGTTACAACATGGCCGGGTTGGGAGTACTGTGCCAGGATGTTTGGCCTGGAAAAGGGTGTGTGCAATGATTGTTCCTTCCCACCGTACACAGACTTTGCTGTTTGTCAATTCCGAATGCTGAAACGCGCCACAGGGATTTGTGATGTGTGTTACCACGTTGATGTTGGGACTTTACGGTGCACTCGTAGCAACTCAACAGACAGATGGGTCTAGATTCAAATGTTGGCAGCCTGGACAACCCAAGCGGAGGAAAGCGCATTAAACTTGCGCAGCAGAGCTTTAATACTTCGGCAACTGACTCAAGTATTTGATTTCAGCGTTTTGCAAATGGGTGGAGGGGTTGGTGGGCTATGGATTCAAGCTCCCAGAACAACGCATGTTTTGTGTGTAGCCAATGGTGGATTAGAATGAATTTGAACATATCTGAATCATACCTGAACTAGTACGGTTCGTGGGTCGTCTGTGCACCCCAGAAGCGGGTCGTCAGTGCACTCACCTTTGTTTTTGTTGGGATTAGGAATCTGTGGCAGGTGCAAGGAATTCTCTATGTTTCGCAAAACTTGGCGGGCGTACACAAAATGAGCGTGTCCGAAAACATTGACTTTTTCGTGGCAGGCGCAGCATTTCGTCATCTTGAGCTCTCGTTGATGAGCTCGAAGCGCTCGGTTCGTGAGACTGCGACTGCTCTGTCGAAATCATTTTTCGTGACAGCATCAGCGCTTGAAATCGCAAATCGCAGTGTCACAGAGACTTCAGCTGGCCTGCATGCTTTTGTTTTTTTGTGTCTCGCCTTCACGCGGTGCCCAAATTGGATCTTGGTCGTCTGTGCACCCAAGTGGTTCGTCTGTGCGCCCCAAGTCTTCTTGATCTCGGCTGTTCGTAAGCGATCGTCCCTTTGCTATCTCACAAGACGTGGTGACCATCAATTCTGGTTGTGGTTTATGCATCCCCGTGTACATTTCTAGTCTAAAATGAGAGGACCTGAGTCACGGTCTCGAACAAAATTGTAGTACAAGCAAAAACAAACAGTGCTTTTTCTTCCCTTTTTTAGACTGAATGGAGCTCGAAAACCCATAATGTGCCAAACCTTCTGGGATCTATGAATTTCCAATTGAAATTTTAGAGTGAGGTCTCTTTGAATTTTTCCATTTTCGAACAAATCCAATCTCATTCTACTCGTAGAGCACTTGATTCGAGTCCGCATGCTGGGTTGATCAACTCAAAGCAGTATGCATTTTAGATCACAGGTAGGGGTTGCCATAAACACTATTATACATTTAGGGGGTGGAACATATCCCCTACCATTGCTGCTTTGAACTGAGTTTGTATCAAAACGGAAACCTGCTGCTTTTTGTAGAAAACACATGTTTTTGTATTGAAAAAAACTGTGCGCTCCATTTTTGTAGAGGCTTTGATCCCCTTGATTTTCAAGATCGTATGACCAGTGCCAGATCATTTTGTAGTGTCAAATCTTTGACTTCGTGGGATCTTTTTGGTAGGGCCCTGCTGCACCTCATTTTTGTAAATTCAATGACACTAGTTGACCCTAATTGCCACTACTGGGCATTAAATGACACTAGTTGATCCTAATTGACACTACTGTAATTGCACTACTGGACACTAAATGACATTAGTTGACATTACATGACGCTAATTGACACTAAGTTGCCACTAAACAACACTAACCGACACTAATCGACATTAAATGGCACTAAATGACACTAGGTCACACTAGTTGATGCGCATATTAGATACCATGTTTAAGCGTGGGGCGTTGGAACTTCATGCCATAGTTGGGCACGGAATGCATTTTGTAGTGCCATGACTTGCGGGAATGGCTGAACACATAAAAGGATGGATCCAAGTCCATTTTAGAGGTGCAAAAATCGTGATTTTCAAGGTTCGTTGGAAATTTCTTGAAAAGTCATTTTAGAGTGAGCTCGATTTGGTCATTTTCATGTAGCCGGATGTCCAATGTTTCCAGCACGCGTGCGCCCCATTTTAGGCAACATTCTCCAGACATTTTAGAGCGTGCCTGCTTGTGAATCTTTTTAGGCCTATCTAAAAAGAGGGTCACCACTCCACCTTGGGAATTGAAACGGGGATGTTTATGCGATGGAACTCCTATCCTTTCGCCTAACAAGGCGCATTTTGTTAAAGGACGTTGATGAAGGAACTTTTTTATGGAGTGGACGCTTGCTTTGAAACAAGCGCAAAGCGGGTAGCGATACAATCCAAATCGAATGTAATTGCCCTTCGCTGTATGTTCACAATTGCAGTTGGCAGATGCCAGGGCTGATTTTATTGGTGCCTTGTTGCTATATTATATTCGTGTTAGCGTGGATACACCTCACTGAAGCAAAGTACTAGCCTTGGACATAAGGCGCAGCAGTTGACCACCCCACCCCACCACCCTACAAAGTCGATGATTCATGATCCCCACCCCGCCCCCCAACCCTAAAGGCTCGATGATTCACGATAACCCTCGTAGGGTTGCTGTGTATGATTGCCCCCCCGGACTCTAAAAGGTCAATGGTTCATAGTTCATGATACCCCACCCCGCAGCCCGACCGTAAAAGGTCGATGATTCACCAATTCCCACCCCAACCCCGAACCCTAAAGGGTCGATGATTCATGATTTTTTAAATGAATGATTCATCATACCCCACCCCGCCTCCCAACCCTCAAGGCTCGATGATTGATTCATGATAACCCTTAGGGTCGCTGTTGTATGATTTCCCCTGACTTTAGATGGTCGATGGTTAACCACTGGTACTGAGTATACTCTTACTATCTGGCACCATCACTTTTTAAAGTGAGAGTCCTTTGATTCCTAAGAAGGTCTTGCGTTGAGGGGGCAGCCTGCAGGTCAAACAACTTTTTGGAAATGGCAACTACTTTGTGAATAGCCCAACAATAAGAACAACAAATTCAAGAAAACTTGCAGGATCCATTCTTACAAAGTTCAAGGCGCAAGGGATGAACACTAAGTGCCACACATAGCAACAAGTTGTTTGACCTGTTGAGCTTTGCCCCGCACTTTTGAGCTCACACTCAGGATGTAGTGCCTCTGAAGCCCTACATCTTTGAGGAGCCATAGAGCTGTGACGGTGGTGATTGTGTTCGTTCACGAACCTACAGTCTACAGGTCTGATGTTCATTTTTGCATACTTTTGCTATAATCCTTCAAATTTGAATACCTTTAAAACAAGCTGCTGCTGCAAAATCCGAACTCGGGCCATTTGGACTTGCCTCAACGTGCCTTCATCCTTCGCAGCCCTCCGCTGTCACGTCGCTACTTTTTGGCTCACCAGGACGGAGAAGGCAGAGTGATCTTTGACCTCTAGGCTGGTGCGACGCTGTAAGGGCTGAGAACAAAACAGCTGTTGCACATCACACAAGGTGACACAACGTGAGGGGTCCACAAGTTGTCAAAACCCTCATTATTTTTTCTTTGCAAGCTCGCATGAAAGGGATTTTTCCAAGAGCTTCCGACATCTTCTTCCCATCATCATCATCATCATCATCATCATCATCATCATCATCATCATCATCATCATCATCATCATCATCATCATTCTCTTTTTCTTTTTTTCTTCTTCTTCTGAACCATGTTCTTCACCCGCATCTTCACCCCATTATCTCAAGGTTTTTCATCTCCACTTCTGACCTACATAATCTTAACATGATCTTCTGAATAAGCGTTGAAATACGTGTGTTGAGACACGGGTGTTCAGATACGGTGGTTGATTATATTTGTGAAAGACTTAGCAGCGTGTATGCCACGCAGAAGCTCACGAAAAGCACTCTGCAAAAATCGTACGCCGAAAGATTGCCCCAAACTGTGGCGAGTTTTGGTTTCGAGCGTACCGAAAAACTCAACCATCTGCGGAGATTGTGCGGAGAAAGAGAGCGTGACACTCCCACGAAAAATAGATGTTCTGCTGCCGAGAAACCCTCTGCAGAGATCTGCGCCGGGAAACTTTTGAGTGCGTGCGCTGCGTTTCTGGCTGCTTTCAGGTGTGCGAACGAACGGTCTTGGGCGCTCGCATTTCTTCCGCGGCTTTGCGGTGTAATCGCACAAAAGGGCTCTGTGCAAAGAGTTTTTTTGTGCTAGTTTTTTGGTCTGCTGGTTTGTTTTACGCTATATAGTGTTTTTGTTTGCCGGTGTTGTTTGTTTGCTGATGTTTTCTCAGCAGGTTGGAATCTTGGCGCTCGAGGCAATCATTGGTTGGACGCTTGATACATTTTGATACTCCACATTAGTTGTGTGTTTAAACATCGTTGCTTTCCATCGCGTCGTCGGGTCTGCTTGATGAAGTCTTGGAACTCTTGCGAGTAAATCTGGTTGGAGCCACTTAACAAAGGAAATGAATTCGCGCCGTGTTCCCTCAGGGCTGTGAAGAGTAGGGTATGTCAATGTATGTAAACAGTTTTCAACAGTTAGCCTCTGTGGTTTGTGCCCTTTCTTCCAAGCCAAGTCGACGCCATGATACTCATGATCTCGATCATTGCCGCTATCACCACTTTCCTTCACCTTGTCACCATATGTCAGCCACATGTCATCACTGTCGTCACCCCTTTCCTTCTCGTTTTTCTTTCTCATTTTCCTCTTATTCTTTGTCATTCTTTCTCGTCCTTTCTTATTCTTTCTTATTCTTTACTCTTATTCTTTCTCCTATTTATTCTTTTCTCGTCCTTTCTCTTTCCTCTTTCTCTTTCCTTCACTGATCTTCACTTCTTTTTTGGCGCCGCCATGGCCAAGATGGGCCAAAGCCTGCTGCCAGGTACAGCTGGGGAATCCCTGGCTGATCCGTGTGCCAAGCTGAGGCAAAGGAACATGGTTTTCCGAGGATCAAATCAGAATACAATGAGTAAAATGAATAAAATGAATAAATAAGATAAAAATAAGATATTTCATAAGTAAGATATTATCAGATAGATGATCAAAAAAACCCTAGAGCAAGGCCCTAAGGTCGCAGGTCTACTGAATTGTGCTGCTTCGTCCCTTTCTTGCACTTGAGCCCCTTGAGACATTTTGTTGGCATGTCAATTGCACCCACTACAATGAAGGGTAGCCGCATCCTCGATGGCGTTGACAGGTGGGCGATTCGATTTCGCCAACTTTGGCAGCACGTTTGAGGCACTCTACGGTCGAAACCTATTATTGCACGTAGGTTCGCCGCTGATACATATCTTTCTTGTCTCACCAGACCGAGTCTTTAAAGACGACTCGTGTTGCGCACGCACTAAAGTGGATCGTGAATGCGTCGCAAGGCGAGGGTTTGCTCGCGCCACCGCACAGGGTCATGAACTGCAAACGGCTTGATTTGAGTCGCAGATTGCGCAGTTCTCTGTTTTGCGAGTGCCTCGAGTTGTCAGTGACTTTGTTGATGTTTGGCCTTTGAAATTTTAGTTGTACCAAAGTTAGGTCAGATCTACACTAATCGCATTGAAAGCTCTGAAAGGATCTTCTTTTTTCCAGCAACTCGAGCATGAGTTGACTAGTAAGTCCTCAATGGATAGATGCAGCATGCTGGCCGCCCAGCATGACAATCCTACAAGCTGCTGGCCATTGTCCAATGCGGCTTCGAGCGCTCCAGAAATTCCACGGAATGTTCAGGGATGTTTAAAGTATCTTAAAGTAGTCCATGCACCTATGAAGTCAAGAAAGTTTTGCTTCGGATCCCTTTTGATTCTGTGTCGAGAATTCTGGAGGTATAGCATTCTTTTGCGACACTCTTCGATCTGCAAATTATCAAAAGCAGGCTTTAGCCGAGCAACCTTGCTGACACTTAAGATGTTTGCAATTGAATCAATGGGTTTGTCCCAGACACTGCAGAATGATGCAAAACGAGTCAAGATACTTCAAAATCATGCCTCCTGTCAAAGTTGCGCACCATCAGAGTGAGAACAATTCAACATAGTGCTGAAGCCTTGCAGAAAGACCCACATGAATTGTTCAGACATGCCGATGCCGAACGGATTTTGATTTGTTTTGCACGACAGAAATATATAGCCGTTGGTAGTTTCACAATGTTCAATGCAGACCTGTTCTCCGGGCGTTTTTTGTGCGCTCAACACATTAACTTCGACATCGGCTGCCTTGGAATATTTAAATCAAACAGGCTCTGGACTTATTCATCCAGACAGGGTGCATTCCGTAGCGTAGCACAAGCAGGACTCTCAAGTTGGATTGACTCCAAAAGTTTCTATATGGCATAACATTACCTATAATCTAGAGCGAAAAGCCTTGAAAAGCCATCTTTGTGGAAATGAAATGCGTAGCCAGAGTTTCGGGGAGTAGAACGCAAAGCGTTTTGTCACTGGTTTTGTGCAAAATTGCATGGCGTTGCCTTCTCCAGGGAAGGTTGCATCTTGCCAATAGGCGTAAGGATGCCGAATGGCCATGGCGATGGTGCACACCAGTGCATCCGAAACTCTCTGGGCGGAAGTTGGATTCGAGTCAATTCACAGTATAGCAAGTGAGGAGGATCCGATGAGATCTTTTTTGAAGATGGTGGTGAGGAATCAGAGGAATGCTGCAGTCTTTTCGAGACGTCTTTCAGCTTGGAACGCAAGAAATGCGTGATCCTTTATGAAGCTGTTCAGAGGTCGAAACTTTATGAATTTTTCCTGCAGTTCCAAAGCAATGCAATAAAAAATGTGGGCGCAGAGTGCTGTCGCACTCTCCTGCAGCCTGTCATTTCTGAGAAAGCTCCCCGTCAGCCATGTAGGGTGATCAGATGTGATGAGCCAAGCCTTAGCATCGATAGTTTGAGTACTCCGAGACGTTTCAGTCGTTGCCATGGTTTGAGAATTGTTGAATTTACAGCTTCCTGGGCCACTAGTTATATGCTTTACTCAGATGTGTGTCACATATGTGTCACATACTTGTAAGTAAAATGTAGGGCATACACTGAGTCATACCATGTCCTTGCTGTCTTTAAAGGAGCTTACTGAGTCGTTTGCTCAGCTTTGATCCATATTTTTTGCAGAAACTGTTGTGGCCTCCCGTTTTCCGCACTGCGGTTCTTCGGAGGGGACGAGCATCACCGTTTTGAGCACAGATCCTCTCTGCTGAAGACCAAGTCATTGGCTGCTCCTCGTCTTGGTGTCTTCAAAATGTGCTTCTTTTCCATTCAATGACATATCAAAATGTGTTCTTTTTGAATTAATGATAGATGAATTATTCAGTTGACAATTAGTTGCTTTGATTTCTTAATGTTTTTTCTAGTATTTATAGATAATTCTCATTCTATCATATATACCTGAAGGCTTGGTTCGATGGGTGGACAAAATTTCTGAGTGCGCGATTGAGACACAAATTTGGTTGCGTATTGTTGTGCGTTCGGGTCATACTTTTTGGGTGGTTGCTTTTCGTTTTTGAATGTTTTCGATCAGGGTTTGCGCCGTGTCATTGTTTCAAGCGAGGCCAAAACTCGTACAGCGAATCCGACCCCAGGTATATGTAATCTTTTTCTTTTTGAAATCTTATCTTATCGCTTCTTTTTTGATTTATCCCTTTTTAAAGCAATCTATTTTTGTGCTTGTTTTTTCTTTTCTTTTTCACATCATGATTTATTCATGTTTTGATTAGTTTTGTTCATTTATTGTTATTTTGGGTCATCTTATTTTCTACTTTTGTTTGTTTTCTTGATCATTGAATTAGAGAATAGTAGCAGTAGCACCACCACCATCACAGACACTAGAAGCACCAGCACTAGCGACACTAGCAGCAGTTCCTGTACCTGGAACAATTTTTCATGTCTTAGGTCCATCCTGTCTCTTCCCAAACACTGGAACGGACCAGAATACACAAGACGGTCTTGCAGTAAGTGTTGTGTTTTCACGTAGAAAACCCAATAAGTAGGAGTATGCGCTGGTCGGTTTTTTGTAGTCATCATCACCACTGTGCTTACGCCACAGGTTGGCAAAGGAAGAGACATTATGCCACAGCCACAAGTCAAGTTCCAGTTTTATCCACCGAACCTGGTTACATAGATTTCAGGCTCAGTCGTGATATTGATGAAAAACATACAAGGTGATGCGGGTAATTCAGTGATGCAGGTAATTGAGTCGAAATTTGTAAGTTTGACACAAAGCTGGGAGGATACGAATCTGCGTGTGCGCATGTTGATGGCCAAGTTGATTTGGCGACCATGATGTAGACTAATAACGACATGTTTATGTATCATATATTGTGTATATCCCTGACGATCCATGCATGCAAATAGATCTGAATCACTTATATATGTAAACCACATTTTGACTACATTTTTTTTGTCGGCACAATGCGACAAAATTGTTGGAAACTCTGTGTCGTAAACCAATATTTACACTTGTCAAAAAATGATATGTATGTTTAGACTTTGGTTTGCTGGCTCAATGCATCTAAAAGCAATAAAGATCACGCATTGTTTGCAGGTGCTTTTGCTGAATGATAATGACCTCAAGTTGCTACTCTAAAACAGGAGTGTACAAACAGAAATTGGAAAACTAGCATCAGAAATCACTACTTGAGGATGATAGCGATACTCCTCAGGAATTGTCACCAGTGGAACGGACTAGTACTTGGCGATCATTTCCATAGCTGGGGCACACACACACATACACTTTCCCACTTTTCAATCACTGTGTGTTGATCTTCTGAAACATGGCCAATGACACGGACAAAGCTGCTGCCTTGAATGCCATGTGCATGTGACTTGCCGCAGCATACGGATCATTGCAGCCACACCTGACAACTGATTGGAGATTTCTGGATTACAAGATGCATTTCCCCGATGCAAGGATCACAGATGATCACAGTAAGGTTTTGGGCACACACACTTTCCCTTGGGTTCACAGACAGGCCAGAGTCACAGTGGTTGAGGGCAATGATGCAGATGAATTCTGCAGCAGTTTCCCTTTCAGAGGCGCCCTTCTCAACACCGATCGTGGCCTTCCAATTTTGCATGCAGACTATCCAAAAAGTGGGCAGAGCAAACGTATTTCGCGTGCGAAAACGTACATCCAGACAACCCGTTTTTGCACATGCCGATGTACCGAAATTTACTGAACATTCCTGATCTATGCATGTGCCAGTTGCAAAGATTGCAAAGGTAAGCGAACCTTTGGAGTCCTTTGATCGCAAGGAGGGCTCCTGGGACAAATCAGCACGGATCCTTAAAACACCGGCAGCCAATCTAACCCATCCAATGAATGGAAAGTAAAATGAGCTAAATCAAATATAAACCTGGGTGACGTGACGTGACGTGATGCAGGAGGACACCATGGCAGAGTTGGATGAGGGTGCCACAGCCATCATGTTGAGGCCAGGAGAGTGCCCAGATGTGCCCGGTGGAAGGCCGTGGAATTCTTCCGTGTCAGGCGTCTTCCCACCAAATGTACGGCAGAATCTTTGATCCAAGTCTTGGACGAGTTCCTGCCGCCAGGTGGGCACATCTGAAACAGAAATTACTCCAACTGAATTTCTCAAACTGTAAACTGAATTTCTCAAATAAACTTTTTGACAAACACTAACAAATCAAGAACACACCAGCATAGCAAAGCCTACTCAAATGCGGAAACGGATTCGGCAAGATTGGCACAATATGACCTGAATATGGGCACAGCGTAAGTCCAACATGGGGCGAACATTGGGATGAAGATGGGTCCGATGTGGCGAAGATTGCCCCAATGCGGGCCCAACATGGGATAGAAACCCAGTGGGCTAAGCCAGCGCCGGTCTTTCTCCAAAGACTGAGGCCGCTACAACTTTGTTTACGTGCCGCATGACAAACGAAAACTTCGCAATTTGGCACTTGCCTTTGTGAACTTCACAGACGCAGAGAGCGCAAAGTGTCTTGGCCAAAAAAGTGGACACAGAGAACGGTAGGAATGCTGGGAATGCTGGGAATGCTGGTGTGTGGAAAGGAACGGTGACTTCAATATAGTGCACCTTCGGTGACTTCTTAATGGTTCTGCGCTGTGGGGCACAGTAGTGCCACCGAGAGATTGCAGTATCACCAGCAAAATTGCAAGTTTGGCTAGTGCAAGTGGACTTGTTGGCATAGTGGCGAGCCATTTGTCAGTTCATACAGTATTCTTGCATAGATTACTTCAAAAGCTTGACAAAGCCAGGCAATGAATGATTTGTTGCACTCAGTGACGGAAGGGCTGAAAGCATCATCTTCTGAGGATTGCGTATGCATTCTTCAGAGACGTGAAGCATCCAGTCCTGGGGCAGACTATACGAGTTTGCCAGGCGGGTGGTGCGAGGGCTTCATGAACCAGAAAAATGAGGTCGAGCATGGTAGCTATATCAAGCTTGCCATGTCCTGCCATCTCTTGATCAGTTCACAGGATGAAAGTTGTCACATGGGAACGCAAGATCTGCTGTGTTTCAAGGCCGATATACAGGGCCTTGGCAGCAACCTTGCATATTTTATGGCAAGGCAGGAATTCGTCTCAGCTTTGGTTCCACTCAGCAACGATGGAGCAACGACTTGCAATCGCTGGCTGTTTGAGCAACCAATGGCCGTTTACAATAGTTTTCTTACACGTGTTGAACATCCTGGCAGGTTTGGTTTGCAAGAGATGGACAATCCACATGCTCCGTTGGTTTTCGAGAAGGGGATTCGGCAAACAAACATGTTGGAGGCACAGAATCATGACAATATATGACAAGTCTCAAAGAACAGCACACACTCAGCAGCTTGTACCTGATCATACGCTTACACAGATTTCGTGGATTTTCGTGGTTTGTTGATCCAAAGATCTTGAAAAGACCTTGAAAAGAGCTTGAAAGAGCTTGAGAGACCTTGAAAAGAGCTTGAAAGAGCTTGAGAGACTTTGAAAAAGAGCTTGAAAGAGTTCAAAGTTTTTCACAATCTGGAGAGATCTGCCAGGCAGCAAAACGCTATGTGACTTTCGACCTCCTTTTCCAGGCAAATTTGAGCAGCAACGAATCTAATACCTTCGCAGATCTTCCGTGATTCTGATTTCGACACTGTGATACTGCAGTTGCTTTCAGCAATTTCGATCATCTTTCTGACCTCTTTCTCACGTCAAGTCGTTCTGCTCAGGGATGTTGTGCCATGATTCTAGTGTGAGATGTGGTCAGAGTATGTCGGGGCATATGCGAACGCCACTCTGGGATATGAGAAACATTCAAAACCCACGTCATGTCCTCAAGTGAACTTTGAATCTCGAATCTTTTTGATGTATTTTGATCATCTTGAATCACTTTGATGCAGTTGAACGACAGTCTCTCGATTCTATCTCAGCAGCACCCGCTCGGTGGCTATGCTTTAAAGGACACCATAGATTCTACCAACATTGACATTGATCTTAGGGTGGCCTGAACCGCAGACACATTCACGGAGACTTGGAAATGAAAGGCGTCAGTCATTCAAATCGTGCTTGGAGTTGGTAAGTCCAAGTTGACACGTTGGCCAGAAATATTTCGTCTCACAGAGATCACAGTGACAGGCTCATCGTCGGATGGAGACACAAACTATGAAAGTGCCTCGGACTCCAATTTTGATCTCGATCTCTTGGAATGTGCAGCTCTGACTTTGACACAGGAGTGAAAGGCTCGGACACAAATCTTTCGGAAGTGTTTGCGTCACCTGTGTCACTTGTGTTACCCGTGTCACAGGTCTCACGTGTGGCACATGTATCACGCGTCTCACGTGTGTCACATGTGTGAAGAGTGTCACGTGTCAGGTGTCCTTTGACTAAAGCGAAATGTTTCCGTCGTGTCTAAGGCTCCATCGTTTCCAACATCCCCGCAGTCGTCTCCTGGTCGCACTGTGTTGCACTTGAAGCTCCGCTGATTGGGGAGCGCTCAATCCTCGCAGCTGCACCAGCAAAATCAATCTAGATCAGGCCAAAGCTGCTTCCCCACGTCACCTTTTTGGTACTCGTGTTGGCCCCTCTGTGCATCACAGCAATCACACTGTGGGTTCTTTGCTTCAGCTTCAAGAGGTCTGACCGCAGAGGTTCTTGTTGGCTGTTTTATGAACATTACATGAACATCATGAAAGCAGAATTTTGAGTGAATCGGTTGCTGTCCTTAATGCGACCCAGACTGTCTCAGTGCAGATTTGGTTCGTCTCAAAGTGTGTTTTCCGCAGTGGATCTGACAATGTCTGACACACCTTTTCCAACTCCCTTCCGAGGGGCTCCTCAGGTATTTTGCTGAAACATGTTGAAACTATACGAGTCAATTTTATTTGCTGTTTTGTTTGAGGAAAGTGAGACACTTGTGCACCTTCCATACCTGCTCAATGGTAACATTCTGAACCCCCTTTAGGATCTAACTTGGGCGTCATTTTCATACCCATTCGGCGCCCGTGTTGTGAAGTATGAATCCGTTTCGCAAAGGGATCCATCCTGCATCATCCTTCGTCATCCTTCATCATGCTTCATCATCCTTCGACGTTTTGCGACCATTCTCAGAGCCAATGCGGAAACTTATCAGAAATGTCAGAACAAATGTCATTCAGGCAGATCACGTGTCCGAAAATATGTCGATCAAAAAATGCCAATTGCAAATCTGCACTGAAGAACTGTCATGTCAAATGTCAGAGTTCATGTCATGGCGGTCTATATGTCAGAACCAACTTTACCTGGTATGTTCCGAGTAGATCAAAAGCTTACAGAAGCTTACTAAAGTTTACAAAGTTTAGATTAAGACTTCCTAAAGCTTACTCAAGTCCACTGGTTTATGAAGTTTTCAACACGGCAAGTACCACCGAGATGATGCATTTACGTTTGTCGAAGTGGGTGACTATACACGGGAGATACCTGTCCAGATTTTGCATGTGAGCGCCGCTCTTTGCAGGAATCGCATGTATCCGACTATGGTGCCAAGGACAGAGAGTGATATGCACAGCGCTTTCGCAGGATATTTTCTTTTGCAGATGGGCAGCTGTAGATGTAGACAGGGATTCTGGCTCTTTCAATTGCTCTTTTCAGGAACAACACAGTGGGGAATTGCAGCCCCGTGCACCACAACGCGTATGCTGCAAACCTAGATCAGAACATCAGAACACTGTGCCATTCAAAAGAAATCATAGGATGGCAGGGCACAGTGATGAGAACAGTCGAGCAGAGATTGGAACTCCGAGGTCTCGCCGCATGTTCCAGACATACCCACGCCCAGCTTTTGTAAGTTCAAAGAGCCTCCAGGCCGAAGAACCAAACCTGCACATGAGTTCAGAACATGCCACAGTACTTTGCCTTAGTATATTTTTAATGTATGACTCTGTATGACTGTATGCCATTGTCATAGACTCTTTTAATCCATAGTCTATAGTGTATACTGAAGTTGTTTTGAAAAGAGCAAGGAAGGCAAATCGAGTTGGCATCGCAAGTGCTGGTACTGCCAGGCTTTGCACCGCCTGGCTTCCATTCTCGTCGTATCCCGGCAACAGTTGAGAAAGGAACAGAGATGTAGTCGAGCACAGAAAGGGGGTCGTTTTGGAACGCGTGATAAGGGTCGTTTTGGAACGCGGTTCCTACCTTTTTCTTCGTTTCTTGGTGTTTGTATCATTTTTTGCTCTTTTTCCTGGTGGTCCGGATAAGGGTCGTGTTTGAACGCGTTGCCTGCTTTCCTGTGGTTTCTTGGTTTCCTGGTTTCTTTGGTTTCCTGGTTTCTTGGTTTCTTTGGTTCCCTGGTTTCTTTGGTTTCTTTGGTTTCTTTGGTTTCTTTGGTTTCTTTGGTTTCTTTGGTTTCTTTGGTTTCTTTGGTTTCTTTGGTTTCTTGGTTTCCTTGGTTTCTTTGGTTTCCTGGTTTCTTTGGTTTCTTGGTTTCTTTGGTTTCTTTGTTTCCTGGTTGTCTGGTTTCTAGGTACCTTGGTTTCTAGGTTTCTAGGTATTCTGGTTTCCTGGTTTCCTGGTTTCTTTGGTTTCCTGGTTTCTTGGTTTCTTTGGTTCCCTGGTTTCTTTGGTTTCTTTGGTTTCTTTGGTTTCTTTGGTTTCTTTGGTTTCTTTGGTTTCTTTGGTTTCTTGGTTTCCTTGGTTTCTTTGGTTTCCTGGTTTCTTTGGTTTCTTGGTTTCTTTGGTTTCTTTGTTTTCAGTTTTCTTTGTTTTCTTTGTTTCCTGGTTGTCTGGTTTCTATGTGTCTTGGTTTCTTGGTTTCCTGGTGTCTTTGGTTTCCTTGTTTCCTGGTTTCCTGGTTTCTTTGGTTTCCTGGTTTCCTGGTTTCTTTGGTTTCCTGGTTTCCTGGTTGTCTAATTACTTGGTTTCTTCGTTTCTTTGGTTTCCTGGTTTCTTTGGTTTCTTGGTTTCCTGGTTATCTGGTTCCTTTGGTTTCCTGGTTTCTTGGTTTCTTTGGTTTCCTGGTTGTCTAGTTTTTTGGTTTCCTGGTTTCTTGGTTTCTTTGGTTTCCTGGTTTCCTGGTTTCTTTGGTTTCTTGGTTTCCTGGTTGTTTGGTTTCTAGGATCCTGTTTTTTTTCTTTCTTGGTTCAGTGGTTTCTTGGTTTCCTGGTTATCTGGTTTCTTTGGTTTCCTGGTTTCCTGGTTTCTTTGTGTTCCTGGTTTGTTGGGTTCTTGGTTTCCTGGTTTCTTGGTTTCTTGGTTTTTGGGTTTGCTGGTTTCCTGGTTGCTTGCTTTCTTTGGTTTTCTGGTTTCTTGGTTTCTTGGTTTCCTGGTTTCTTGGTTTCCTTGGTTTCCGGGGTTTTTGGTTTCTTGGTTTCTTGGTTCTTGGTTTCCTGGCTTCTTGGTTTCACGGCTTCTCGGTTTCCTGGTTTCTTGGTCTCCGGGTTTTTTGGTTTCTTGGTTTCATTTTCAGACGGCAGAACCTTAAACATTTTCACCCGGACGGATCTATATTCATGGAAAAAATCGCGATGCATGCAATGTTCCCTGGGGTTGGCAATTTTTGATCATGGAAAACATCAAATCTGTATCCGAGGGAAGAAATCTCCAAAGCCCTTAACCCACCCGGACGGATCTATATTCATGGAAAAATCACGATGCATGCAATGTTCCATGGGGGTGGCAATTTTTGATCAGGGGATCACATCGCATTTGTTTCAGAAGGAAGAAATCTCCCGCCCGCACGGATCTAAATTCATGGCAGAATCACGATGCGTGCAATGTCCCACTGGGGCGGCAATTTTCGATCATGGAAACATCAAATCTGCTTCAGAAGAAAGAAACCTCAAAATCTCCCACCCGGACGGATCTATATTCATGGATAAGACGCGATGCATGCAATGTTCCATGGGGGTGGCGCTTTTGGATCAGGGGATCACATTGGGTTTGTTTCGGAAGGAAGAGCTCTTGAAATCTCCCACCCGCGCGGATCTATACTCATGGAAGGATCACGATGCATGCAATGTTCCATGTGGGTGGCCAGTTTTTGACCCTGGAAAACATCAATGCTATCCCATGATCAAAAATTGCCACCCCCATGAAACATTGAGTGCGCCGCAATTTTTTCAAAAGGGTAGATCCGTCCGGGTGAACCGCCAGAAATGATCGTCAGCCGCTTGCGAAAAAGAAAGAGTCGCGCAGAACTTGTGTGTGTTTCAAAATGGCCCTTATCGGGCGTGTGTGTGCGTTCGAAAATGACCCTTATCGGGCTTCTGTGTGTTCCAAAATGACCCTTATCGGGTGTGTTCCAAAATGATTCTTATCCTGTGTGCCAAAATGACCTTGCTCCCGTCGAGCACTTCGAATTTCTAATTTGCATTATGAACAATTAGAATCAATTAAAAAAAACACTCTTCTATAGATTGATTGACGTCGTTGACGGTTTCTGTGAACACCGGACATGGGATGCAAGTCGGTTGCATGGCACTGGGGGAGGAGACGTCCTTAGGTTTGCTTTTGTGTCTCTGAAACAAACTTATGCCTTTGAAACAAACTTATGTTCTTTGACTTCCAGTAGTGTTCGGTCTATCTCAGTTTTTAAAGAGTAGTTCAATAGTCGAAACTCATTGCTGCGTTTCAAAGCAAAGATCACATGATCTCTCTGTTCTGTTTTGCACATTTTGTCTTCTTTGCAGGCAGTTACACGGCAGACTCTCAGCTGCAGCTGGCTTTGCCAATCACCGAGTGCATGAAACAACATCTTGGATTTTGATTCTCTTTGCTACAAAATGTCTGGTTAAGTCGTATCATCTCGGGCAAAGTCGTAACATCATGCCTGCAAAAACATGCAAAACATTGGACGGGGAGGTTACTTGTCACACTAGATGCCTTTTTTGACGCTGCAGTACGGACTGGTTTTAGAGATGAATATGCACAGAATCCATCCCACATTGGTCTACAATTTCTGCGGACGTATATCTCTCTAGGCGCTTGACTGTTGCGCGGTGGCTTTTGAAGAGGATTCAATTCTTGCCCTTGTGTTGCGAAAGGTTCCAGTTGCGCAAGATGTCTGTGACTCCAAGGGTGTTTGCGAGGGTGTCCTTCGAGAGTGTAGTGACTTCTCTTCATTTCAAACGCATTTCCGCCATGGTCGCTGCCCATTTTGTTCCGGCCTTATCACTCGGGGGCTGCCCATGAGCCTTTGCCCGCGACGATTGCATGTGAACGTTTTGCTTTCGCGACCATAGCAAACTGTTTGAACTTTCTGCATCCCGCCGTATCTCTGTCTCAAATGTTCTACCTTGAAATGCTGTGAAGATTCTTTAGATTTTCCCAATTTTTCGCTTGTATCCTGGACAGCAAGACTTGACTGTTCCGCATGGTATGATTTCTTAGCTCTGAGAATGTGCCACTGGGACACTAGGATCCACTACTGTAGGAAGTTACAACATGGCCGGGTTGGGAGTACTGTGCCAGGATGTTTGGCCTGGAAAAGGGTGTGTGCAATGATTGTTCCTTCCCACCGTACACAGACTTTGCTGTTTGTCAATTCCGAATGCTGAAACGCGCCACAGGGATTTGTGAAGTGTGTTACCACGTTGATGTTGGGACTTTACGGTGCACTCGTAGCAACTCAACAGACAGATGGGTCTAGATTCAAATGTTGGCAGCCTGGACAACCCAAGCGGAGGAAAGCGCATTAAACTTGCGCAGCAGAGCTCTAATCCTTGAGCAACTGACTCAAGTATTTGATTTGAGCGTTTTGCAAATGGGTGGAGGGGGTGGTGGGCTATGGATTCAAGCTCCTAGAACGGTGATTTTCTGTGTAGCCAATGGTGATTTGAATATATTTGAATCATTGCTGGACTGGTACTGAGTATACTGGTACTATCTGGCACCATCACTTTTTTGAAGTGAGAGTCCTTTGATTCCTAAGAAGGTCTTGCGATGAGGGGACAGCCTGCAGGTCAAACAACTTTGGAAATAGCAACTACTTTGTAAATAGCTCAACAATAAGAACAATTAATTCAAGAAAACTTGCAGGATCCATTCTTACAAAGTTCATAGCAACACTAAGTGACACACATAGCAACAAGTTGTTTGACCTGTTGAGCTTTGCCCCGCACTTTTGAGCTCACACTCAGGATGTAGTGCCTCTGAAGCCCTACATCTTTGAGGAACCATAGAGCTGTGACAGTGGTGATTGTGTGCGTTCACGAACCTACAGTCTACAGGTCTGATGTTCATTTTTGCATACTTTTGCTATAATCCTTCAAATTTGAATACCTTTAAACAAGCTGCTGCTGCAAGATCCAAACTCGGGCCATTTGGATTTGCCTCAACATGCCTTCATCCTTCGCAGCCCTCCGCTGTCACGTCGGTACTTTTTGGCAGGACGGAGAAGGCAGAGTGATCTTTGACCTCTAGGCTGGTGCGACGCTGTAAGGGCTGAGAGCAAAACAGCTGTCCCACATGACGCAATGTAACAAAAGGTGAGGGTTCCACGAGTTGTCCAAGCCCTGATGATTTTTTCTTTGCAAGCTCCCATGAAAGGGATTTTTCCAAAGAGCTTCCGACATCTTCTTCTCATCATCATCATCATCATCATCATCACCATCATCATCATCATCGTCCTGACCCTCAGCATCATTGTCATCGTCATCCCCGTCATCATCATCATCATCATCATCATCATCATCATCATCATCATCATCATCATCATCATCATCATCATCATCATTCTCTTCATCACCATCGTCATCGTCGTCGTCGTTCTCGTCGTCGTTGTCGCTGTCGTTGTCGTCGTCATCCTCAACGTCATTGTCTCCATGTATGTATCGTCATCATTATTCATCATCATCACCATCATCATAATCATCATCATGATCATCATCATCATCATCATCATCATCATCATCATCATGGTCATCATCAGGGTCATCACAGTCATGTTTCTCATCGTCATCATTTTCACCATCGTGACCTTCATCAAGATGATCATCATCATACTGTCCGTCGTCATCATCATCATCATCATTTTCGCCGTCATCATCGTCACCATCATCATCATCATGATTTTCATCGTCATCATCGTCTTGTGATCATCATCATCATCACCACCATCATCATCATCATCATCATCATCATCATCATCATCATTATCATCATCATCTTCATTGTCGCCGTCGTCGTCATCATGGCCGTCATCATCATGGTTGTCATCATCATGGTCGTCATCATCATGGTCATCATCGTGGCCATCATCGTCATCATCGTCATCATCGTCATCATCGTCATCATCGTCATCATCGTCATCATCGTCATCATCGTCATCATCGTCATCATCGTCATCATCGTCATCATCAGCATGGTCATCATCATGGTCATCAATGTCATGATCATTGTCGTCATCATTATCATTTTCTTGGCTTTCATTGTCATCATGGTCATCTTGATCATTACCATTGTCGTCATGATCAGCATCGTCATCGTCATCATCATCATCATCATCATCATCACCATCATCGTCATCATCGTCACCACCATCATCATCATCATCACCATCATCATCATCGTCCTGACCCTCAGCATCATTGTCATCGTCATCCCCATCATCATCATCATCATCATCATCATTATCATCATCATCTTCATTGTCGCCGTCGTCGTCATCATGGCCGTCATCATCATGGTTGTCATCATCATGGTCGTCATCATCATGGTCATCATCGTGGCCATCATCGTCATCATCGTCATCATCGTCATCATCGTCATCATCGTCATCATCGTCATCATCGTCATCATCGTCATCATCGTCATCATCGTCATCATCGTCATCATCGTCGTCATCAGCATGGTCATCATCATGGTCATCAATGTCATGATCATTGTCGTCATCAGTATCATTCTCTTGGCTTTCATTGTCATCATGGTCATCTTGATCATTACCATCGTCGTCATGATCAGCATCGTCATTATCACCACCATCATCATCATCACCACCATCATCATCATCATGACCGTTATCATCATCATCATCATCATCATCATCATCATCATCATCATCATCATCATTGTCGTCGTCGTCGTCGTCGTCGTCGTCGTCGTCGTGGTCATCATGTTCGTCATCATCATGGTCGTCATTATCATGGTCATCATCGTGGCCATCATCGTCATCATCGTCAACATCGTCATCATCAGCATGGTCATCATCATGGCCATCATCGTCATCATGGCCATCATCGTCATCATCGTCATCATCGTCATGATCGTCATCATCGTCA
>VSDK01026359.1:1039188-1071333 GCA_009767595.1 Symbiodinium kawagutii | reverse complement strand
GAGTCGTAGAGAAGCAGCAACACAGAAGTTCTATTTGTTTCATGGCTGTTAGCTAGTGTAAATATATCTACTACCGATATCTACCAATCCCTTCATGGCTTTCGCATCTTTTTACCATCAGAACCTCGAAGATCGGTGACAACTTCGTTAGCTCCCAGGATTTGCCATCGCAGGTGATTTTGGTGCACAAGTTTCTGCTGGTGGCCAGGAGTAAGTGCGCCTGAACACGGGTCCTGCAGCGTCCACTCCAGGGTGGGTGCTCAACGGTCATCTTCGGAGGGCAAGGCAGTCGAATCCGATTCCAAAATTCAATGAGATTCCTTGAAAGAGAGTCTTTCACTCTTTTCATCGTTCAGAAATCAGATGGTGAAGCACTCGTAGACTGTTTGCCAAGTTGTGCCTCTATAGGTGTGAAACTGATGTCTTCACTACATTCAAAGATCACCATCGACGTGAACATTTGTCTCTTGGGACGGCTGACCTACTCTGGTTGGGTCAGTATTCTGAAGCCGATGCCGCGAGATTCCTTCATGGGCTCTGCACTTAGCTTCCATCAACTCTCTTGGATGTCAGACATGTTCCATGCTGAAAGTTCACCTTCACACCAAGGCTTGAGAAAAACAATCATGACCTTTGAAGTAGCTAAAAGATTCTAAACTTTGCTAGACATGTAAAGTAATCGCCCAGTCCCAACCATGGACACTGCAATTCACCGGCCTGGAAGGCCCGGGGAAAAAAAGTGATCGCAACTTCCAACCTTGGAGCCGCATGTCTAGTAGGGCATCTGCGTTTTTCATACACATACTTTTTGGTGTACGTTTTGGCGTTTCGTTCACTGATAGGTGTATATAGAATATGTTTATATATATATATATATTGCTATATTCACATTTAAAAAATAAAAGGGATCATGTTGGCGTATGTTTTGGCAATACACCAATCTACAGCATTTCCCTTGACCATCACAGCTTCACCGCACGTGCGGAGCCATGGCGCAACCCTCGCGCAAGAAGCAGAAGCTGAGTAACGAGTCGGAACCCACCTACGAGTGGGTGCAAGCAACTCCAGGTGCCGTGATGGTGTGAATTTGGCGACATCAGGATGGGTGATGATACTGATAGTGGCTGATAATAGGTAAGTTGTTGGTGGTTTTCAACATTGACAAATGTTTGGTTGACTAATAATGATTATAGTAGGGGAGATGATTAATAGTGGTTAGTAGTGGTTATTTATACGGGATGGTTGTGGAATATAGCTACTACCTTGGCCTTTTAGGCTTTCTGGGACATGGTCGATTTACCATATAGCCACTAAAACCGTTAGACTTTTAGCAAGGGATCTAAACGCCACTAAGGCAATGATAGTGGCTCATATCAATTGATCCTGAGGTCAATGATCGTTAATAATCCTTAACGCATGTGAACGCCGATTCTGAACATTCATAGTGGCTGAGAATGTGGTTGATCTAGCTGGTGGTTGGGAGCAAGCTTCAGAGCCAGGGGTATCCCTTTATCCCTTTCAAAAGGGAGCCATTTGGAGCTACCAGGAGTGGTGTAACCAGATGGTACCAGTAGACAAGGGTTAATGTTCGTTCCTAAGACTTGCTGTGCTTGGCTGACTCGAAACCACCAAGTAGTTGACTACTGCTACTTGGTAACATGTCGTAGCAGCGATTGCTGGTTCCTCAATGACTTTGGGATGGTTGCTTGACTGATATCATTGAGAGGGGTTGAAGCAACCAGCCAGTTGACAATAGAGGCGAAGAACATCTGGCGGGTGGTTTTTAACATTGTCTTTTTTCCCAAGTATTGCAAAATGGCTGGTTGATTAACTAAGATTGTTCACAAGGGTTGAAACCACCAACCGGATATGATTAAGCAATTGATCATTAGTTACTTATTTATTGCTATAGCTAGTAGTTAAACATGATTAAGCACAAGCTACTAGCGAGTTGTTCAAAAGACCATGAGGGTCAGCAGCTAGGGAACATCAACTTACTTTTATGGATCTTGAAGTTTTATTCTCAGCCACCGAGGATGCATCGGCTGCTATCAACCATTGACCGTTGTTAAGAACGATTTACTCTCTGGCGAAGTGACCTGGAAGCTAATAAGCACTTTTTTGTAGGTCAACCACTACAAATGGTGGATTTTCTACGCCATCAGGGTAGTTTACCAGAGTGTATCCTATACTTGATCCCACTTGCGCATCAAATTCATCAACACTTAGTCGTTGTGAAACCTATTCGTTCATCAATCGAGACCATTTGTCATCAACCATTCTTAGCCAACCTAGACCCTTCAATAGATATACTTACCAGATGATTCTCAATCCTTTGAGCGCTTGGCCAACTCCGGTTGTTACCCAACTGCTTCTCCCTGTGAACCACGAAGCCGTGCGTGCTGGTCCTTCAGGCGACCTCCACATAGCCACCACCGTTCTCTACGAAGCCACGGACGGACCACGGATAGGGCGCAGCAGCCGAACTCAAGGGTTGCGGTGGTTGATCACTTGATCTGTTGATGGTCACTAGTGGTTGATGATGATCTGAGTAGGTCACTAGTGGTTGATGATCTGAGTATAGTGAATCAGTTAGTTGTAATGTAGTTAGTTAGTTGTAATGTTTATGGTATGTAATTGTTTTGATGTTGACAACGGCAAGCAATTGCATTTTGGTAGGTGTTGGTAGCAGAAAAAAGCAAATGATTGGTCAAAAGCGGATTATAGCAATGAATATGATCAATATTGACGGAGAATGATGGTTGAGAACGAGGGTTGAGACTGATGCTTAGGGTTGTTCTCCCTGATAGTCATAGGTGACCGTAGCCAGTATGTGATGTTCAATCACTGATGATGGTCCATAGAATGGTTAGATAATAGATTTGTGTGAGGGTTTACAGTAGTTGATAAGGACTGTTGTCAATGATGAGTCACATGATGAGTCACTCACCATTGATATTGGTGTCTATTTTCCACTATTGGAGTCGGTGCTTAAGAAGCAACAATGATGGCTTTTGTGAACCATTGTTATTGACACAAATTCATATGGATTAACCACCGTCAACCAGTTTGCAAATCTAACCAAAGATTGTGATTGAAAATGCCTGTTTACATTCATATATGTTTACGAATATGTATGAATATATATATATATATATATGTATCTATTTTTCAACATGCAAGCATATCATATATCCACATGAATCATATGTGCATATATCATTCATGTAAATCATATAGAAAGGCTACATTATCGATATGTTTTTTACGTGTGCATATATATGCAAAGGCTAACTGTGCATCAACAAGATGCCAAAGTCTGCCGAATAGGGATTTGCCCCGGCAAGCAATGATCTGAGATGAATCCTAGTGTGTTGATCGATCAATCGGGGTTCAGCATAGTCAATAAGCTGCTTGATGGTGATTGGTGATGGTTGGTTACAGAGCAACTACCAACAAGAATCAACGAACCATACTGGGATGGTAGTTGCTCCCAGTTAACGAGGGATTGTTCCTGGTTACTGCTTATGCTATGATATATATATATATATGTATATATATATTATTATACAAAATAGATATATACATATAGGATCATAGATCCTCTTATTTACAAACATTCGCTTCACTTCATTAGAATCGGATTGTGAACTTGCTGAATGTATGAAGAAATTTAGACCGAAGATTGCGACAGCTCAGAGATGTCAAGACATCGTGGGGATGGGATTGCAAAATGATGCGTTTCTTCGATCGTTTGATGTTTGGGATGTTTGGAAAGCAGGCTCCACAAAGCAGTGGCAAGTCAAAATCGTCAAAGATGAGGAATTCGGAGCACCTTTGGAAGTGAAGATATCGAAACATTGCACCGGCTCCTGCTCAAAGCCCATTTGGAAGATTTTGCAGGTCAAAATCGTCGAAAACTGTCGAGGAAAACATGGGAAATGCTTTTTTTTTTGCGTGGTGGCGGGTGCCAGAGATTCAAGACGTACAATACGCGGTGAGTTCAGGGATTCCGTTTGCAAAAACATTGGCAGGCGAAACATGTTTGCATCAGGAACTGTACTTCAGACACTCAGACACTTGAGCTTCAGTTGCCAATATATGGAGGGTCACCAACAGCCAGTGAGTTCAACACATCATGTGTGAAGGAAGTCTCGCACCAGAGTGCAACAGAGAGAGAGAGAGAGATAGAAAGATAGATAGCAACATGGCGAGCTAGCTAGCAGGGTTGGCAGATACCTAGACAGCTAAAAGGTAGAAAGATGGACAGATTCATGGATAGATCACTCGAAATAGCTATGCTCACCACAAACTCATAGTTCAGATGTGGCATTCCCGCTGGTCCAATCAGTGAAACGTCGTGTCAGCAACCGTTGGGTGTGCAAGCAACCAATGCCACTCCCCGGGCCCAGGGTCATCTATGATGCCTTTGAGCCTGTGGATCACTACTGGGTCGAAGATGAGGACAGCGTCACATGTGATCTGCTACCACGTGAGTCACTAAGTCGTTGCTGGTTCCAGGGAAGCAACACTGGGTATCAGCAGTGGATCAATGCATCAAGTCGATCATGGATACGAGTTCACCACAGAAATTATGGATAGTTCTACATCAATAACGTTTCATTTTGCCTTTAAATAGTTCTAGATAGATAGATAGATGCATTTATGCTCTTTGAAATACCTTGGGCACATGTCCAAGAAGCGCATTGGGTGGGGTAGCTGGAGGTACCACATGACATGGATACCTCCAGAGCACTTGCGCCCTTGCGGGGTACCTGGCTATCGGGCACATGATGCTTTTGTTTAGCCAGTCTTGTCTGTACATGTGCATAGAATACAGGTGTATAATCAGAAATCCATGCTTTGTATCCACACATGCATGTGTTCATGTGTGCACTTTCAATAGTATGTGTTGTAAAAGTACAAAATGTGCTTGCACATTTGCATGCCATGCAAACGGATACATCCCAAGTTACAAGTATATCATCCCATCTTGGTAGATCAACCTCTCCAGGAAGCAGTTGACCTGGTTTTTTTCGGGATTTCCCGTGGGTTTTCCGGCAAAATCCCGGGATTTCCCACGGTTTTCCTCGGGTTTTCCCCAGGTTTCCAGCCCCACCACCGGCTCCGCGAGGAGACGTCGGAAGTGGTCCGCAACGAGGACGGTGACTGCCACGACTTCCACTCGGCGGATCTGAAGATCTCCGTGGAAGTCCCGGGAAGCGGCGCAATGCAGACGAAGACGGAGGTGCCCTGGGGGAGTGACAGGCAGAGTTTTGGGGTGTTTTGGCAGGATGATGGTTGAGAATGGTGGTTGATAATGGTTGAGGGTCGGATGTTCACCAGGTGACGAGATGGATTTTCTGGTGTTATGGCAGCAGAATGGTTGATAATGGTTGATGGCAGATGGCAGGATGACATTGGAGCTTTGGGGTGTTCTGGCAGGATGTGGTGGGCTGGGTCAAGCAGTTCATCAACCAAATAATGGGTGATAACCAACAATAGTAGGGAAAACGATGGTTAATGGTTGATGATGATGGTTGATGATAATGGTTGATAATGGTTGATGGCAGGATGTAGTTTGTCTGCAATCTGACATTCTTGAGTTAAGGTTAATGTCGATGTAAGCCGGCGCAAGAACATCCTACATTGGGCGTGCCGATCAGGTGGATACCAACGCACCATGCTAGATGTGCCAAATCGCCGACGGCATCCATTTTGGGAATTATCTCAGTCACAAGTCAAAGTGGATCACCCCACAAAACATCTCTGGACGGTGTCCACCTCGGAAGCATTAAACCCGTGTTGCATAGTTTCCTACTAAAATGACACTCCTCTACATAGCGATTTAGATATGTCTTTACATTTACATGTCATAGATATATATATATATATGTATGTATATATACATATATATATATTTACTGCGAGTGGAATTGCAGTGACGCACACATGTCACATACACTACAGTGTTTATTGCCTTTACATTTCATTTGATAACATACATCGTGTTTACTCATACTATGGTGCCTTCAGAAACTATGTGTGATCCCAGGTTGCCGCGAACGCGACCGGACTCAGGAGCCAGAGGAGCAGCATGTGGACCTACCCAGTGCCGGTGTCCTGCTGATAGGACCGCCAGTGCTCAAGACTATTGCTTCATGGTTGGACAACCAGCTCAATGATTTCGCTGTCCAAAGGTGGTATGGTGTTTTCTCAAAATGGGGGACTCCCCGAAATGGTTGATTTGTTACTAGCTAGTAATGGACGATTTGGGGTTGCCCCTATTTCGAGAAACACCCATATGTGACATTGATCATTATAGCCCATGAACAGATTCACAACAACCAGAATGGTTATTGTTGGAGTTCTGCTTGATACTCACGATTGTTATCATTTTTTCTATGAGTATCAAGGAGAACTCATGATTGTTATCGTTTTATTACTCATGGTTATTGTTACTCTCATTTCGTGTTCGTTGTTGTGGATTGCATTTCAGCCGCGCGGAACGTTCCGCGTGCGGCTGTTGTGAGCTGTGCGGATGATCGCCACTCCACTGGACCAACGGGGCCGGTCCCAAGCCACACAAGGCTCGCATCTCGAGGGCTTCGAATCTGACAGGGCTTTTCCATGGGGGTACCGGGTACCACCATGGCACAAGGACCCATGCCATTGTAATCAGGTTGATCACGTCGTTGTGGTTCTGTCGTTGATGTTTGTCACCGGAAAACATCATTCATTGTCCATTTCCACAGGAATCTCAACATCAAAACATTACAGATTGAATTTCCCCCACGGGCCTGTAGTGATGCACATTGGCCGTAATAGGAGGGTTGTATCTACACATCATCTTGAAAACGCAATCGATCAGGCACTTTACACTTTTTGCAACCGGTATTTTGTCCCCCCCCCGGCCTTGGGATGAAGAGAAGTTGGACCCACCAAGTTGATCTACCAGAGGGCATGAGGTATCCTGGGTCATCTCCTGGACATTATCACAGGTCATGGGGGCACTGCAGGAACTGGGCCACAGATTTTGAAAGCCATCGAGCACTTCGGCCCCACCAACACTGAGGAGCGCCGGTCGATCTTGGAGAGCGAGACCATTCTTTTGTCTAGTGAACACTGGTATGAAAATAGGACCGTCTATCCATCATTGGTTCACTTCACCATCATAAACTATCAATTCATAAGAATGAATTCACAATGAGTTACGCTTGCATATGCAGAGATAGGGGCATCCAGATGCACCCATCGTGCTCACAGGGTTTCCACTGCAGCTTCTAGCCTTCTTTATCGTGGCTCACATTCCTTGAGGATTTCTATCAACCATGACTCATCATCATTGACCATGATTCACAGTGATGCAGCACTATGGTCAAAGATCACTTACCTTTAACATTTGCCATGCATTATCAACCACTTACATCCTTTGACTATGAACCACCGACCGATCATCACTGAAGATTCACCGCCTTGGCTCTGAAAAGTCTTTTTCCAAGGTGAGTTGCAGCTGATCCAACGTTCGACCACTTGGTCGTGCGACAAGCATCGGTATCAACATTTTATGATATTTTTCTGCTTGTGGAATGGATAAAATCCGCTGTACAAAGTCCCCTTCCATATGTTGCTGATTGATGGTTGCAGTATCCAGAAAATAGCTTCCATCTCTTGTTTTTTTGTCTTGGTGCTTCCATTCCTATATCAGTGCTCGAGGTGTGGTTAGGGATATTCCCCCAAAACAACTCGTATGGAGTCGTATCGCCCAAGTCAGATGTGGTGGTCAATTCGCCAATTAACAAGATGGTTAGACTAGGAAACTGTCATTTGCCGAACAATTGTGTTGACGAACTAGCATCAGCCATTCTAAGCCACCAGCAATGGGTTTTTAAACATCATAAATCACTCTTAGTTGACCATCACTATGCATTCTTGACCTCACAAGTCACAATCAGAATTCATTAATTCCTAAGAGCGTAATTACGAATCAGAGATGGAATGAAACCCGGATAGAAGATTAAACATGATTATCATGATCAATCATCAATGCTTAATCATTGAAATTTGTCACTATTACCATTGATATGATCATAATATCATGATCAAACATTACCAATCAGTGATATTGCTCATCGCTAATCACCATTCATGACCATCACCATTGATCATTCTGCTTCAGTTTTTGCTCATTGCTGCTCCAACACGGCTGTTTTTCAAAGTAGGGGACCTTTGAATCATGCTTTTTTGATCCCTTGTAGTCATAAACCCATCCTTACAGTTGGTATATCCCACAGCATTGCTGATCATTCCCTTGTCAATAACCACTAGTAACCGTTGTTACTAGTTAAACCAACCATTTCCAGTCATAAACCATCCTTAAACCATTAAAACAAACTAAACCAAGTAGTTAAACCACTAGTTAAACCAACCACATCCAACCACTAGGATGGTTTCCAGCAATGAACCACTAGTTAAACCAACCATCCTTAAACCACCAACGGTCACCCAGCGCACTGGCTGGAGGTCCCAGCCGCAACCCTCACGACCCTCACCTCGCCTCGCCGCGTCCAGGAGCGCCAGGTCCCTCAGCAGCTGCTGGCCATTCCTTGCTGCGACTGCGTCAACGACTTGGCGCATCATCTCACCACCGGGATCCACGAAGGCTGCGCAGCTGCAGCTGGGTTCCAAGGGAACAGCTGAGAGGTTGGATGGGCCAAGTGGTGGTGCATGGCTGGTACACAGTTGGATGGTTAGTTGATGGTGAATTGCTGGTTAAATGATGGTTGATAGAGGGTTAGATGATGGTTGATGAGGTTTGATGCTTGTGGGTGAATGGATGGTAGATGGCTGATGAATGGCTGGTGCATGGGTGGTGAGTTGATGGCTTATTTGATGGGATAGACATGGTTGTCATGGTTGATGATTAACTAATGAGATTTCATGCTTTGGTCAAAATGCATGGCCTAGTGCTCAGCTGGTGGTAAACTGGTGGTGAACTGATAATTAGTGGATGACTAGTGCTTCAGCTAGTGGTGAACTAGTGACTGACTAGTGGCGAACCAATGGTTGATGATGCTTTAGGCTGGTGAATGATGGTTCTTGAAACTGTTGCTGAAGAAAATAGGGTCAAAGTTCGAAAAGATGGTTGATCAACCTAGCTGCTCAATATTTTGGTTGTTTCCATCCTAAGTTTGGTTGATCCACTTACACACCAACCAGCAGCCAACCTGCAGCCATGCATGTACCACCAGCACCACCGGAACCCAACCTGAACTCTTCCTTGCAGGAGTCCGCGAGCTGGCACAGCAGCTCCGAAGTGATATCCAAGTGGCGCTGCGCGTGGCACATTTGATGCTCAGCAGGGAGCAGGGCGTAGGTGGTCCCCTTCGGAAACCTTTCAGCTGGTGCTTGGGGGAGGTTGCCAGGGTAGTAGGGGTACCCCCAGTAATCATCCAGTTTGACTTGTTAATAGTGATAAACTTTCAATAGTGATTGTTGGTTGATGAGTTGATCACTGTAAATGGTTCATATTAACTACAGTATTAAGAAGTAATAAACCAACCATAACTGTGGGGTTCCCTACGACTGGAGAAACCCCCATTTGGAGCCAGGGATCATCCCATTGCAAGGGGGACGAGGTTAGGAGCTACCGTGGCAGCTAACCAAATGGCTTTAGTGGCGATAGTGGTCAACGGTGGTGGATTGATGATTCATATTGGTTAATATGGTTACATTAATGGTCAACTGATGGCTATGTAAGAGAAGTGACGGTCAATGATGATCAGCCCTGCTTGCCTGATGGTTGATATGGTACTTCAGGCATGTTTGAAGATGGTATGGTTAATGATGACTAATGATGGTGGATTCATGGCTCACAAACTTTAGATATGCTTCAATGATTGGAGTGTGAAACCATTGTTTGACAATTTTGAAATGTTCATAAGCACAATTATGTTTGATGATATCGAACCATGGTTTGACAATGGTTAATAGTGGTAAATGATGGGCGTCATGTTGTGATGCTATTCAGTCGCTGCGCCGTAATCGCGAACGTGACAGCCTTGCCCGGGCTTGCTTGCTGGATTGATCATAAGACCGAGCATGACGATGAATTGTTGCCATTTATTATTCTGTGGGATGAGTCTTAATTATCATGACCCAATAATGGGCATGAACAGGCTCATGTTGTTCTTGATTTTCGTTTTGAATGGTTCGTGGTGTTCCATGAAAGTTAATCCTAACAATGGTTTTCTTACTGTTGCTTCTAATACCCTCTGGCAAACTAACCTGGCAATGGAAAGCACCAAGTTTAGGCGAAACCCTGGGAAATCAACTACAAATGGTGGATTTTCCATTGCCAGCTTAGTTCACCAGAGGCTACTGCTAGTGATGTTGTCATGTCCGTTACCATCTCCCGGCATCCTCTACCACAAGCACTTGGCCCTGGGATGCTGATGCGTTGCTGGTGGGTTTCGCCCCATCCACCATCTTAGTTTTCGGATTCGCGTTGTAGAATCCACGGGCTTCTAGATCCAAGTCCATCTGACAGAGTATGGTTTACCGTACAGAGGCGATGAAAAGAACCATGCGATCCAACTCCAATAGAACTTAACTAGTTCTAACTAACTGACTCCTCAAATAAACCAACTAACTCACTGACTAACCAACTAACTAACTAACTCACAAACTGACCAACTAACTGACTAACTAACTAACTAACTCACTAACCAACTAAATAGCTAACCAACTAAGTGACAAACTAACTAACCAACTAAGTAACTTCCTCACTAACCAACTACCCAACTAACTAAGTACCTAACTAACCAACCAACAAACAAGCTCCAACTATTCCACTGGTTGGTTCATCTCAAGTAGTTCCTACCTGAACCGAACTCCACTGATCTCCAACTGGACACGGCTGGGCTGTCAGGAAACAGGTCACCAAGGAGTTGGGCGATGCCATTTCCACTCTGAAGGAGGGGCCCTGGCAGCCCACCATGTTGAGAGGTACCAAACTGAGTGACTTCGAGTGACTGCAGGATCTCAACTGATGAGAGGATCTATCACCTTTGGAAACGATCTATTTGGAGGATCTATTGGGAGGATCTATCACTTTTGGAAACGGTTTTTTTCTTCGGAAATAGAATAGTTTGTTATCCTGGATGGCTTACCAGGAGTGGTTTTGGTCGCACTGCTTCGTAGGACTACTTCTGCCTTGCTTCAGTTCCTGGCCTTGAAAGGGGAGGGAACGGCGGGAGCTGAGGAATCGGGCAGATCCTTCCTGGTCTGTTTTTTTGTGCTTGGCTTGCTGAATTTTTTTGGGCAAGCTTTGAATATCTTAGAGTGGTGCGGTCATTCTTTCAATAGTCGTTGTTCAGAGTGAAGCAATGTGCGCGTTTCCAATTTGACATAAAGCCTTGTTTCTGCCGCCATCCGAAGCATACAAAGACTATCAAACACTCGGAGTGACTTGCTGGCACGATGGCACAGCGTGGCATCATTCAAAGACCTGCACTTAGAGAAATAGCAACATATCTCTATTTTTGTCTGTTGGATACCCAACCATAAGGAATACATAATTACAGCATATCAGCAAATGGTGGTTTCTCAAAATAGGGGAACCCCCAAATCATCCATTCTTAATCATGTATAGTAATAAACCTGCCATTTCTTGGGTCCCTTATTTTAAGAAACCCCCATATCTATATTGTTCACCTTCCAAACTCTAGGAATTGTCCATCCTTCGAGGTTCATTTGCCCTACGATTGGGAAGCCATCAAAGCAGTGGCTGAACCCGAAGCACAGCGAAGGTGCCACAGACTTCAGGGTTTCACAACTGAAACATTGATTGCATCGGAGGTGGGTTTTGAAAAACGATGGTGGACACATAGATACTTTCGCATAAGGGAGTCTCTTTGTAGGATGAATATGTATACACATATCTGTGCAAGTATGTGTAAATTTGATTGGCTCTTCAGTTCTGAATAACCATTGTACTTTTGAGCATATTTACATGTCATGTCATGTGTGTCTACCCGAAAATTCATCGCGTCATGAGTTCAAAAAGGGGATGTCATCCAGCGTGTTCCGCGTGACGGAAGATAAACCTTGCATAGCAGCAATCTAAGCCATGGGCCATGGTGTTGTTGGTGGTTGATGGTTGCGCGTGGTACCAACCACCATGCGCGTGATCGAAACATGTGATGAGTATCTCGTTAATGAACTGCGCAATGCATCGCAGTGCGAAACCAAGGGACCGCTGTGCAGGAGGATTCCCATCATTGGGTAGCCCAAGTTCCGATCAGCATTTCCCCAAGCACTTGGGAGGCCATGGAAAGATCCGAAATAGAATCCGGACATATGTAAGTGAACATCTCAAGGTATTGTAAAAAGTTATATCTATGTATCTATCTGAATACACGCAGATATAAATACAGATTTAAATATAGATATGAATATAAACATAAATATGAATATATATGTATATATATATATATATATATATGTACGTGTGTGTGTGTGTGTTTGTCATCATTATTTTTGTGTATTTTTGTTGTATATGTATAGTATTATTGTGTGTGTGCATTTCTTCCTGTATATGTGTATGAATCCCTGAAACCTGCTCCCCTGAGCCCAGAAAACTGTTTGATGCTTGATGCTTAATCGATGGTCAACCAAAGGTTGTTAATGATCAAACTGATGTGAGTGTTATCATCTTCACCCAGTCTAACTGAGATATCTACTTGTGTTGCAATACGCTGCAACTATTGATGCTGCTATCAGGTCCAAACCCCACTGGATGATCTGGGCAGGAAAGACGTGTGGAATCAAATTGACCTTTGCATCACTGCTACGGGTGAGGCGCGTGGGAATTCTCAAAATGGGCTCACCCCACTGCGGGAGCCAATCCAAGAAATCGTTGTAGTACGGAAGCCAACACTTCTGGGGCTGCGCCATGACCTGGATGGTCAATAGGTGACTGCTTTGTTGATGTTGGGGTCGGTTCACGACTGGCTTGGAATGAATGGAAAGAGCCAGTCCTGGCGAAGGAACTGCGGCAGGAATCTGATCCGAGCATCCACTGATGGTTGATGGTTCCTTGTTTGCAGTGGCTAGTGGAGTTGGCCAATGGTGTTGGCCAATGATGGTTAATTAAGGATCCAACAATGGCTTCCTACTCGCTCATGCTTAATCCTGGCTCATTGATGACTGGTGATCTTCAGTTCATGGTTTTATCGAGGCTAAGACCTTGGTTGGTGAGGGGAATGCCATGGCACACTGGTGAGCAACCATTCAACAGGGGGTACCCTATGGCAAACCTAGCTGTTTGCATGGAAAATCCACCATAGAAATGGATGCAATCATTGAAACTCATGTTGCTTAATCTGTCAGTTCGACAGTAAACAGCTGTATGCTCTGATTCTTCTCGCTGCTGCCAGGGCCAACCAGAGCACAAAGATGCACAAGATACAGCTCGTGCCACCTTGGGTGAGCACTGCCCCTCGGCGCGAGGGAAGAATGTTTCGTGCAGACGTGGCGTTTCGGGCTTTTTTGATACAGATCAACCAGTTGGCCTTGACCTGTGGGTGTTTCTCAAGCCAGTTCGGAGGACCCCCAAGTTATGGTCGGTTTGCTACTCTAAATGGCTAATATCAAGGATCGTAGCTGAGGGGTCCCCTAGGACTTGAGAAACACCCATGTGGTTTCAATTGTTATGTTTGATCGTCGGTGGATTGACCAAGATTGTTCCAAGGGGTTGAAAGCACTAACCAGTCCAGATCAATGAGTTTGAAGTTGGTCCAGTAGTTGACTCATATCCAGAAATTGATAGGCAGCATCCTCGAGTTGTTGCGTGACCTGCACCGAGAACAGCTTGGGACCTAGATTCAATTGGTACAGTATCATCCCGTAATCCTTTGCCCCTAATGCTCGTAATCAATCAATACCAAAGATAAGGGATTCATCTCAATCCAGGGTTGACTCCTGGATTCGGAGTAGCAGGTGCCACCAAAAGATGATGGTGTCCTACCAGAATTCCACCCCTGGAATCCCAGCTTACTATGTTTCAGCGCTGTCAGTCATGGTGTATATATATATATATGAATACCACTATCAAACATTATGGGCCATTCTCAACCATTTTTGGCAGTATTTTCCAACATTATTACTAATCACAAAGCCCATCATCAACTAACATCAACCAAAATCACTAACATCCAACTTACATCAACCATCATAAACCATCATCTACTTACATCAAATATCATCAGCTAACATCAATCATCGATTTGTTTAAAACCCATGACCATTCAGTAGCTTAGTAACATCATTCGTTCATAACCATGGCTATCCACCACCACTAGTAACCCATTTGTTAGTCATGGATAGCCATGGTTGTTTTGTGAAACATGAATCATCAATTTTACTAACTCATCAACCATTGATCATTCAACCATATGAATCAACTATCATCAGCTAATATCAACCATCTACCAATCATCATGGCTAATATCAACCATTGATCATTCACCAACCATTTATCAACCATTCAACCATCTACCATTCACCAACCATTCATCACTTTCCAAAACCAACGGCATGGCGGCACCGCTCCGTGCGTGGCGGCTCGATCTCAGGTGGCCTGAATTTGAGCGACGAGCTCTGGCGCAGTGAGGCGCCAGAGCGCAGGTGGGTTTGTGGCTAGAATGATTGATGGCCATGGTTGGTAAATGGTTGATAAATGGTTGGTAAATGGTTGGTAAATGGTTGGTAAATGGTTGATAAACAATTTGATAGTGATTTTTTGTGATTAACAAAGATTCACAATGATTGATAAGCGGTTGATATATGACGGATAGATGATAGATAGTGATGGATAAATGACAGATAATGGTTGATAAATGATTAATGGCTAATATGGTCAAATAGGCGTCAATGAGGTGATCAAATGAATGGTTAAAAAATGATTGTAGATTACAATGGTAAACGTTTAGCGGTCGGTTATAGTTATAAACAATGAGGATTCATAATGGTGCCGCTTGTGATTTGATGGGTGGTCCTCAAAATGGGGGACCACAAGCTATGGTTGGTTTACTTCTTTAAATGGTTGATAGACTGGATGATGTGGAGATACCCCTATTTTGAGAAGCACTCATAATGGTAAATGAGGGTTGATTATGGTTGGTGATGATAATGATAACAGTAATGAGGGTCTTCATGAAGAATGGTTAATGATGGTAATTGATCAGTTGATACTGGTCCAGAAACTGGTAAAAAAGTTGCTAATGGTTGATTGTTAGTACTTAGTAATGATGATTAAATATCAATCATCAATGGTCAAAATTGCTACATGGGGTAAATGATGGTCGATAATTGCTAGATACCTGTGAAAGAATGAAGATTTATGATGGTTAATGAGGAATGGTATGAACGGTTTGCATGAAGAATGGTCGATGATCTGTACTAGCGATTCAGATGATGATTGGGGGTGGGTGGTTGGGGGGGATGGTGGTTGATGATGGCTGAATCGTGATGAACAATGGTTTGCCATTGTTCATTATGAGCACTGTTGGCTGATAGCAGTTGATGACGAGTACCAGTGGTGAATGACATTTGGCAACGGTGCTTGAGAATGATTGTTAATTATGATTGCCAATGTTACTTAATGGTGGTCAACAAGATGATGAAGAAGTGATGAATCCAATGATGGTCAATACTGGTGATGAATCCGTGATAAATCAATGGCCATGAGTTAGTGGTTAATCATGGTCCATGGTGATTGCTAACAGCCGGTGAAAGCGACCTATAATTAGCTAACAAAGATGAACTGTTGATGGCTGCTCTTTGCTGATCATGGTAAATAATGTGTATACTTAATGTAAACAACCATGTTGGCATTGCTTGACAACGTTCCTACATACAAGACAGATAGGGTGCCACGGAGGGGATCACCCGAAGTATAGGCGCATGATGGGTGGCCCCTGGCAGTAAGTCGTGCCCTCTGGGGCCCAGGTCAGGTCAGGATCAGCATGCGATTGGGAGGTCCCCAAGATCCAATACCGGAACCGTTACTGATCCACGCAAGCTAAGCAGGACGCAGGATGTTGACGCCCTTTGCCCAACGGCCTCAGAGCAGAGAGTTCGATTTGCGCGAGATGCTTTGAAAAAAAATGTAAGTTGTGGAATAAGATTTAAATGGTAAAGCCACTGAGGACAATTGGGTTCGATTGTAAACCAACATTAGCAATCCACGACCCCTAACCCTGCGGAAATGTCTAATCCTGCATCATAGGCTCGTTAATAAGAGTCATTGATGCTTTGTTATGGCTATTGTTCATCATGAAACTGCTCTTTGCGATGGTTGATAAGACGGTCAATCGTGGTAAAAAGTGTGAATCAGTAATCCTTGGGACTGATCAACGCAGCAGAGCGCATTGCATCATTCCTCTCCCATGACATTCAACCCTCGGAACTGAATCCATTGGTATCAGGACGCCTGGTTAGTTCGATGGTAAACTAGCACCGCCACTACCACTACCACTACCACTACCACTACCACGACTACTACTACCACCACTACTGGTAACAAAGCTACCACGACCAGTGCACCAGAAGTATGCCAGAAACTACAGGAGCATGCTGGCCTTTTCATGCCAACGTGCTCCCACGCAGGTGCAAACGCGGCTCCGTTCAAACCTGGGCCTGCAGAGCCTGCCTTTGAGATTCAAGGAACGGGGCAACGAGGGAGGACAATGGCCAAGCCATAGCAACACTTGGGTAATCCAACAATCGGTTTTAGCATGTTTTGGTTCATCAAACACAAGCAAGCAACATGTCAAGGCAATGAGATAGAATTAAAGCCGTGAAACATAGGGTGATACCCACTCGTTGCTTGCAGGAGAATACGGGATCGACATTCTAATCAGGCTCATACTTTGAACTGATTGGCTTGTAATACACGAACTGGTCATGATATGATTGCTCGACAATAAACAACAATAATTGCTGGAATGTAATGATAAATAAGCTGATATCAGTTGTTCGCTATTATATTACTTGAGAATCATGTTAGAGAAATAAGATTATTGAAAAAGATTTTATTCAAGAGCATACTGGTATACTACTACACTTATTCGATTGGCATTTTACAGCGAACTAACCTGGTTGCGCGGAAAATCCACCATTTCTAGCTGGATTCACCCATTGAAAACTGGTGATTAGCTTATTAGCTTTAGCCGTTCGTCTACCAGAGAGTAATCTATTGCAACCAGATGCCTGCGAAGCTGAGACGGTGTACCTCCATGGCGATGATGTGCCTCCAAAGAGGGGTCAAAGGAACACGGTTGAGGGTCGAGACTTGGGTAAAGATGGGTTAAAGAATGTTTAATGGTGGGTCCTGATGCCTAATGAATGTTGTACCTTCACTCATCGACACTCCTACCCTAAAAATCATTGGATGGTACTTCATAAGCAGAAGCTCATCCGGTCAGCTATTGATTGAAGTCTCATCTCAAAAAGCTTGGACCCCCCTGTCATGGCCTACCATTGACACCAGGGCACCCCCCATCGCCGCTAGCACCGCAGGATCAACTTGATGTAGAGGTGTTTCCTATGTTGCTGCCCAGCGATGCTGCAGCTGCTTGGTGGATGCTGTGACACTGGGAAACCATGGACAGCAGCCGGCGATTGTCAATTCGTTGGGTCATCCACTCTGGCACATCCACTGATTCTACCAGACATCATGGGTGGGGTTGGCGCCTTCAAAAAGGGACGCACATATCTTGAGATTTTAGAGTGGTGTGGTTGCATTCAAATCCTTGAGTGCAAAAGTAGATGTAAACTTTGTTTTGCTACAGGTGTGTGGTCATTGGATTAGCTTATCCAAAATCTACTATGGTTTGATCATCCCGACCGTATTACGAAGTCTATTTCAAACGAACTATGATATAGGAATACTAATTATTATAGATTTCAAGTCTTTTAAAATGCTGGTGTTATACTAATAAAGTATTAAACTAATGCTGGTGCATATATAGATACAATCATGTGAATCATTTATATATATATATTTATTAATCATACGCAGTTTGTTGATTGATTCTAGATGCAATCTCATCACTAAGCTCGAGGAGATCTTCCTGCACCCAAGGTGATCAACATCCAAGGTGTGCTGTGCTTCAGTGAGGCCGACACCGAGTACCGTGACGGTTGGTCAATGGTTAGTGGTACTGGTTGATGGTGGCGGTTAATGGTGGTTAGTGGTGGTTGATGATGGTTAATGATGGCTGATTAGTGATGCTTAATGGTGGTGGTGCTCAATCTTGGTGAATATAGTTAAATGCGCTGGTAACGTTGGTTAGCAATGGGTGGTCAATGGTGGTAAGTCAATCATTGGTGGTTAAAGAATTGATAGCGCTTAAAAATTAGTGGTTAGTGGTTGGTGACAATTGATAATCAAGTGGTTAGTACTACTTGTTTGACAATGTTGCTTTGTCATCCATGCCAAATGGTGGACAAATCGTTCTCCTGAGCAGCGTGAGGGGAGTTTCCCTCCAACACCCCAGATTTAGCAGCTCAAAATCTTTTTTTTCATCGATCCTTCCGAAATCCATTGAAAAAGATGATCAGAATGCTAATAGCAATATCAAATCAAGCACCAGTTTTACCCACCAAGATTGAGCATGAAAAGTACAAGCCCACGCGAGATCCCCAACGGCAGCGCAATCGCACAATCACAGCTGTTTCACGTCGTTGTCAAGATTCTTATTAGTACTACTACTACTATCACCGTTGCTATTGTTATCATGTTTATTGATATTACCTACCTCTTGTTTTTGCTTTGTGTTTCTATGTTTACGGTATTAATGGTGAATTTAGTGGATAGTCTTGCGCAAAAGTAATGCGTAAGAGTTGTGCGTGTATTTTTTACGACAAAAAATGCACATATCTTTTGCGCGAAATGTTCCGTTATAATTGTTACATTAAAAAACAACAACATTACTAATATTAATGATAGTACCATTATGCTGTTTTTATTGATAGTCAAAAACAGGTAATAGTAGTATTAGTACTACTAGTACTACTACTAGTACTACTACCGGTACTACTACTGGTACTACTACTGGTACTACGACTAGTACTACTACCATTTTTATTTGTATCTTACAACTACTATTGTCACTTGTATCTTGAAAATATTGCTAATATTATCATTCTTACTATTGTTTTTTGTTTTTGCTAATTACCTTTCATTATTTATTTTATGGGTATCTGTATATTTAAAATTAGTTCTTGAATTAGTGTGTAGTTTTGCCCAAAAATTATGCACAAAAGTTTTACGCAAAACTTGTGCGCTAAAATTTTACGCATAAGTTTTACACGTAACTTGTGGGCGCATGTTTTTACGCATATTTGCTGCACAAAAATGTGCGTTATAGTAGTAAATTTTGAAAAAACATTGTCAATCAACATTAATGGTATTGCCGGACCGCTGTGTTGTTATACCAATTCCCGGAACAAAGCGGCCAATCAGGGAGTTGCCCCGGATCATCCTGGAGCAAGGTTCTCAGAACCCTGGTTCCCAGAACCCAGGTTCCTGCAATCCGACTTCCCGGAACAGCGCGACCACTCCCACAAGACCACCAGCGGAAAGTTACCTGCATCACCCCGGAGCAAGGTTTCCGGAACCCAGGTTCCCGGAACCCGGGTTCCCGGAACTAGGTCCCTGAAACAGCACGACCAGCAGAAAATTGCCCCGGAGCGCCCCAGAAGAAGAATGGGCCAAGACCACTAAGCTACTTCGGTAGCTGTTGGGGAAAAACATCAAAAACTACCATCCATGGATTGAGCATCAACCTCACAATCATCAATATCATCAATATGAACCGTCAAAAGGCACCATTCATTAACCAGTAATTAACCCACCTTCATCATCACTGAACCAATAGTAACCATCAACATGCTGGTTTCTCAAAATAGGGGTACCCCCAAATCATCCAGTTTATTAACCATTTATTGCATTCAACCAACCATTGTTGGAGATTCCCTATTGTGAGAAACCACCATATAAACCATAAAAGATAGGAAGAAACCACCATATAAACCGTAAAAGATAGGGAGAAACCACCACATAAACCATAGAAGATAGGAAGAAACCACCATATAAACCGTCAAAAGATCGGAAAATTGCCAACTCGATCCTCCCCAAACCATCCCTAGCCAGGCACCGAGCGCATGGTATCTGACTCAAGATGCTCCTCCCGCTCCAGTCCAGGCACAGGGCAGCATCAAGTGATGGAGCAACATGGACTGGACTGGAACGGGTTTTATAATGGTTAATATAGTGCTGATTGTTGGTTATAAAAACCATTATAATAGTGGTTAATTGATAACCAACAATCACCCTATTAATCACTATAATTGGTTTTATACGGGGATGAGAACCAACAATCATAGTGGTTGGTTTTTATAGGTGATTAGTGATTACAGTGCTTAATAGGGGATAATGACCAACAAGAATGGTGAAACAACTACTAGGGGTTGAAACTACCAAACAGTTTGAGCGCTTCTTCCTGTGATGCGATGATTGGTCGCTGCGCCATGAAAGTGGCCTTTGTTGACGATCAGCGGCAAAGGAGGACCCAGAAACGCCGCTGTAGGGCCTTCACAGAAAGTAATGCAAAGCACGGATTGTTGATACTGAACCTCCCACAAGATAGTTCCTAACCAATGATGTCAATCTTGGTGGCTGATGATCATGATGGTTGTTCGCAGAGCTGGTGAACTTTCTTCAGCGTCTCCAGTTTCTCTTTCCCAACATTGTCAAACAGGAAGATCCATTGTGCATGCATGAATGAGTGAATGAATGAATGAATGAATGAATGAGTGAGTGAGTGAGTGAATGAGTGAATGAGTGAATGAGTGAATGAGTGAATGAGTGAATGAGTGAATGAGTGAATGAATGAATGAATGAATGAGTGAATGAGTGAATGAATGAATGAATGAAACCAAACATGCCCATCACCATGGTAGGTTCATGGAGTCGGTTCGAATCCACCCTTGGTCGATGTGTTCTGCCCACTGCAGAATCGTAAGCCACGGCGGTAGCGGAACATAACCGAGGCCGCGGTAGTACATCCAGGTACTTGCCTCCATGTTTGACGTGATTTGCCCCCACAACGATGTTTGTCAAACAATCAACTTGTGATTTTCAGATATTTTCAGTATGATTCAGCATCAACCCAACCGTCATCCGACTGGAAACAAATGATTCAGCATCAGCTCAAGCATGGTTCATGGTCACAGTACCTGCCACGAGTGAAAGACCTGCCCAGGCGACCAACGCAGTCGCGCCGGGCGCACAGACGTCGGAGGACACAGCTGGTGTTAGCCGTCGCTGGTGGATTCAGCTCCAGCTGGTGGGTTCATGGATTGCTTAGTGCTTCAGTGGTTCATGTTTTCGTTGCTTGAGATTTTTTGCTAGGATTTACGACCATGGGTTAAGCTGAATGGTTGAAAAGACACTTGCTTGATGATGGTTTGCGATTTCTTGGGGATGTGACTATGCGAGCATGCAGGGCTTACACCTACCAGGAACAGCTACCAAGGTGGTTTACTGTATAGCTAATCAACAGCAAGCGCCTCATTTGAATCATGAAAAGCAGCTCAATCCTATCCCTTCTAGGTTGGTTGTTTGGTTGGTTGGCTGGCTGTAGACGTGCCTTCTTTTTTGGCAAAGGAGATCCATATTGCGTCCGTAAGCGCTAAAACCCAAACAGCCGAACAGACGGCACCCGCTGTCTTTTGACACTACCCAGCTGAATGTGACATGGAGCATAGCCAGCCAACACCAATGATATGATTGGATGGCATTTTACCACTGAGTAGTCAATCACTTGACTACAGCATCTCTATGTTCTCCTAGACATTCTTGTTTTTTGACCCCTATAAGAAATCATTATCAGTGCTTTCCCTCATGAAATCACAACGCTTTGATCCCAATATGCCCAGCGGTTAACCAGCATTGCTCACCATCCTGTGATGGCGTTGCACAGCCATGTATGTTCAACCTTGGTATGGTGGTTTAGGCTAACCAGAAGAGGTGAATAGCGAAGAGTAAGATTGATATATACAGTAGATGTAGATATAGATGCATGTAAACATGCAACATCTGTGTATGTGTATGTGTACATACATATGTGGATATGCATGTGAAGGTTGTTTTGTTGAGCAGCCCATCAATTGAACAAACAAAAGTTTAATCAGTTTAATCCGATAGTGGTAGGCAACCCTATATGTGCCCGTTGAAGTTCACAAAGCAGGCATGTTTGTTAACGTTCCCACCACCATTGAGCATTAGATGAGTCAAGTCGGTGATGTGCTTGCAACGATACATGGGTAAGGTGGGATCCCTAAGGGTGTTCCCTCGCTGTTCAATTTGTTGTGGAATGACCCACAAGTGCCTCAGCCTTATCATTACCATCCTTGTCACCTATGAAAGTCCCTAGTCCCCAAAGACCCAAAAGCCTTTCGGGCAACTGATCTTCCTGAGAATACCCCCCCCCACAAAGTCTCTATCCTCTCAAGCCCTAAAACCCTGAACTTTAACATAACAGCCATGCTCGACGAGTGTGGGGTGTGCCCAAAAAGGCCTGAATATGCTTATACTGGTTGGTGGTTTTTAAACATTTTCGAATTCTCCCTCGTATTAATGGTGACCGCCACCAACCAGAGAAGCTGTATCAAAATATGACCAACTCCAACCGTCGTTGCAAGTTGCCATGAGGCGACAAAAGACCGTGCGAGATTGGGAAGCAGCGCAGGATTGCCAGTGAGACCAGGGGAGGGAAACGGTGCGCTGCCTCCAGGGCTGCGTTCGCCACCACGCCAACGCTGGATCAAGCGAAACCCCAAGCGTTGCTGGTTTCTCAAGCCATATGGGGACCCCTGAATCATCCTTTACGAACCATTTATAGTAATAAACCAATGATTTTGGGGAGGTTCCCTACTTTGAGAAACACCCAGTTGATAGCAATGACAAAAATCGTCCCCTTTTCATACCGAATGCATCAAATATCATTACATATCATCTCCATTATTACCCATGATCAGCCCCTCTTACCCATGATTTACGATGATCAAACCGGCTTTCATCATTTTTACCAAGCTTGACCCAGAGTATCAATTATTTCCCATTATCTAGACATATCAATCGCAAGGGCCCCAGGGCGGTTGCTGCTTCCAGGATGAATTTGCAGGTCTTCCACCACTGCCTGCTCCGCCCTGCGCTCAGCGCGTTGTAGGGTTGATGAGCATCAGCTTTTTGCAAGTCGTAGGGGTACCCCCAGTTATCATCCTATGATCGACCATATATGGGTTATAAATAAAGCATCTCAAGTCATAGGGATTATCAAGTCAATGGTCGGTTTATTACTTCCAAATAGTTGATATTAATCAACCATTTGTAGTAATCAGATTATCAACCAACTATTGCTGCTAACCATTTATAGTAATCAACCAACCAATTTTGGGGGTACCTCCAAATCATTCAATGTTTATCATTTGTAGCGATAAAATAAAAGTATAACTTTTGGGGGTCCCTGATTTTGTGAATCCCCCAATCGATTGATTGCAACGGTTGTTGATTGGAATAACTCACCAACCACATGGGGGGTTATCAAAAACGGGGGCCCAAAAATGGATGGTCTAGTACTGTAAGTGATTGGTAAGTGATGATTGGGAGCACCTCTTTCTTGAGAAACCACCAGATGTTGGGATATAGCTATGATAAGAACTGCACAACCGATTGTTAAGAATCATGATACCTGATCCTTTACCCTTGTTGTATTTTTGCTTAAAGCACCCATCGTTAATTGGTAGAATTGCCGAGTCCTGCTGATTAATTGGTACAACTGCTGATAACAAACCGTTGCTTGCTGCCATGGTGTTAGCAATTGGTATGAAGAATGTCCATGAGTACTGATGGTATAACCAGCTGGATATAAGCACTACTGGTATAGTTTCAGCAAACAGTTGATGAATGATACCATCCAGATTCAACATTTGTGCTACTGGAGGTTAGTACTACTAATAGAATGATGGTTGGAGTGGATTGTTGATCACCTTTGGAGTTAATTCTTTCAGCACCCTAGTATTGATGGCCGGCAGGGTCAGTCATTAATTGATTCAATTGGTTACTGCTGCCTCACTCATGAGCAACCTTGACAGGTCCAAAACCATCATTCGTGGTGATTGATGATTATACCACTATTACATACTATTACTACGGCAAGACTCCATAGTTTGCCCGATACACAAGACCTGCCCAGAAGTTAGTCTTGTCAACTGTTCAAAACCCTGCGCAGGCCCGTTGTTTTGTCCCTCTGAGAATCAAGAAGCCTTAAGCCCTAAACCTTAAAACACCAAAACCCTAAACCCTAAACCCGAAACCCTAAAACCCTAAAACCCTAAACCCTAAAACCTAAACCCTAAAACTCCAAACCCTAAATCACTGCGTATAGCCGGTGTTTCTCACTGATTCTTCGAGCAATGTTCAATTGGTAGGAACAGCCGTGGTTTGCTCTCCGGGCAAACCACGGCGTCTGCGCGTATTACTAGTTACCATTACTTACTTTGGTATCATTATAAGCATGGTGAATAAGGTTGGTGGGTGGTTGATGTTATTGTCCAATTATGTCATATATCTTTACGGTTCTCAATGGTGTAATTGGTTGATGGTATGATTTACCGGGGTAATTAGTGATTCATACTGGTCACTAGTGGTTGAGAACGGTATGAGTGGTTCAAAACAATCATGGTGAGCCATGGTTTCTGCTGGAAGTCAAGCATGGTGGTGACGTTTTGGTGACGCCTATTGTCAGTGTCAACGATGTATACTGGTTGATCTAGCAGCAATATTATTGACTTTAGGATGGGCACATATTAATCAATGCGGATCAATCATAAGATTTGGGTACATATCAATTGCTTAATATGTGTGCATATCAATCACTAGCATTTCAGAGAGGTAACTATATTTATACGTATGTATTTCTAGTGTTTATTCATTTGCAGCCATGATTTGCGCTCATTAATGGCAGATCCACACGTATAAGCCAGCTACATTGGATGATCACCACCTGCTGGCGATCACCACCTGCTGGCGGGCACCGATTGTCAGCCTTTATGAACCCTAACCACACACAATGACTCCAACCATGAACTGCTGTTGTGCAGACTTAATCATTGCAAACCATTCTCAATCATCGTTTCTGGAACCATCACAAATCACCTTTATTAACAACCTTTATTCACCACCTTTATTAACCACCTTTATTACCCATCATCAGCCAACCACATGATGAACCTGGTATTGACCACTTCTTAACTGATCATAAACCATTGGTTGATGATGAAACCAGATTGTGAATATAAAACTAGGTTGATTCAAACCAGCTGATTCAACCATTGGTGAATCAACAAATCAGCTGGTTTGAATCAGGCTCAAAATGCAACCACCTTTATGGGTGTTTCTCAAAATAGGACGACCCCCAAATCAATCAATATCAACCATTTATAGCAATAAATCAGCCATTTTTAGGGTCCCCTAGTTTGAGAAACCACCATATGGCAGTCGGTCAAAGCCCCATACCCCTGCTTCCTCTATCATTGTCCATGGTTTTCCCTATGAAATTGTTGGCCCCCATGACAGCTGGTAGATAACCCTACTATTGTTGCTTATTATACCCTATCATTAACCATTAACCAGCTAGTTAACCAGCTAGTTTTTGGTTGGTTGGTTAACTGCTTGACCCATAGCCATATAGTTGGTATATATCCCCTTTGTTTGTTGATTATACCGTTATACCCTATTTTACTAACCACTAGCTATCTACTATTTGTTGGTTAACTGCTTGAAACCACCATATGAACCCATATATAGCTGGTAGATCCTCTATAATTGCTAGTTGTTATCCTCTATTATTAACCATTACCCAGCTATAGGTCACCATTGTGATGAACCAATCACAGACCAATCAACCATCGTTACCCGTCACGATAGTACTCAGGTGGATCAGGGTCCGCTCCCGGAAGAACGGTGAGATCTACTACTACAACAAGGTGGGGCAAAGAAAACGTAGGGAAACCACGAGCTTAGAGCATTTTTTATGTGGCTTCATATGGTTTTTATATGGTTGTATGTGGTTTATATGGTTTTTATGTGGTTGTTATATGGTCTTTATATGTTTTTTTTTATGATGGATTATGTGGTTTTGAAGTGAACTGGTTAATAGGGCAAATATGTGGCTTTATATGGTTTTTATAGTGGATACATGGTTTTAAAGGGATTGAACTGGTTAATAGGGGAAAATCACTAACCATGGATGTTTGAAACATGCTTGTAAGAGAGTCTAGTCGTTAATTGTTGGGGATGATGATGTGGATGTAATCACCAACAAACTCATGAGTCAACAAGTTGTTTTTCTTGATGGATCTTGGTGGTTTGATTTATTTTTTGACATTGTCCCTAATATTTAGGGATAATTGGTTGATTAACCAATATTTGTTCAGGGGGGTTGAAACTACCAACCAGTCATTACCGAAATTACTACTACTAGACTGTCGGTTGACATTCCGTTCCTGATATACTAATTAGTGATCTCCATAAACTGCTACAAGTTGTTAAAACTGAATATGGGTGCACTGTACATCCACAGTTTGTACTACTGTTACATCATACCACTACTGGTTGGCGCAAGCTCAAGATAGATACTGCTGATATCCTTTTTCAGAACTATCGATCCTTGGCTGGAGCTAGTGATGACAGGTGTCCTGAGTTTGTGGTGAACAGGATCGGCTGACCTTCGTAGAGCAAGGTCTGTCCCGGTTGCTTGGCCGGGCTCACGGGCGGCTGCCGCCACTCTCCAACCAGGAGACCCACCAAAGCGCCGTCCATCCACCAGCTGCTCCTGCGCCTGCGCCTGCTCCTGCTCCTGCCCCTGCTCCTCCAAACAACAACGGTTTGCCTCCAGGCGCGTCGTTGGGGACTGGTGACATCATGTTGTCTTGGTTTTGGTTTATGGGAGTGCCACAGGTGGATCTACTTGCAACATAACTGGGTGATCATCCACCACGAAGTTGGGATTTTCGATGCAAAGATGCGGTTATTGCCGATTTATCCAGATGGTTGATAGTTTTGTGTTGGTGATATCCTTATCTTGGTACCATTGGATATCCAGCACAGCATGAGCCAACCCTTCACTTGCCCAGCAGAGTTCGAGAGCAGACACCAGCCTTGCTACGACTGGTTGACGTGCCAGGTTGGACACAACACTTTTCGAAAACCAATGGGAAACTTGGCTTGAGATATGAGGCACCCACAGCCAATGATAGCCACTCTCTCACTGGAAATGAAGTCACGGCCTGCTAGTTTGATCAGTTCACGTCTGTCACCTTTAGGTGTCTCAACGCCTGAAACGTTGGGTGCTGCAATTTACCAGTATATAATTGCCTATGTCAATTCGAACACATCGGTGTGTTCTCAATCCCGAATTGTTCGGAAACGGCGATTCTTTTTTGCAAGAAACTTGGTTTAACATGCTTTACCTATCAATTCCCATTTTTCGCCACGCTTTTGCCACATTGTTTGCCACATACGGATCCAACAAACATGATCCATACCCACACATCTCATCCCTGACCTGGAAGTGACACGCCATTGGCCGTTGTTTTGAAGCCAAGCCTCGTAAGTCGGGGTCGCCCGAGGTGCGTTCTCAACCAGGTATCATTAGGGATGTGCAGGTAGCACATGTTTCATATTGATGTATATATATATATATTCATGATGGTTTCTCAAGTCATAGAGAACCCCCAAAAGATAGGCTCTGCATCGCCGCTTTGTTTGCCGCTGTTCTACCGCTGCTCATGCTTGTCTCCCTTTGTCTCGCCTTTGTCCACCCTTTATCTCCCCTTTGTCTCTCCTTTGTCTCCCTTTGTCTCCCCTTTGTCTCCCTTCTGGCTCCGGATCGGCGCTTTGGTTGCCGCTGCTCTGCCGCTGCTCATGCTTGCCTCCCTTTGTCTCGCCTTTGTTTCAGGTTTGTCCCCCCTATGTCTTACTTTTGTCCGTATTGTGGCTCTGGATCGGCGCTTTGTTTGCTGCTGCTCTGTGGCTGCTTATGCTTGTCTCCCCTTTGTCTCCCATTTGTCTCCCGTTTGTCTTTTCCATGTCTCCCTTGTGGCTCTTGATCGGCGCTTTGTTTGCCGCTGCTCTAGCGCTGCTCATACTTCTCTCCCTTTGTCTCGCGTTTGTTTCCTCTGTCTTCCCTTAGTCTCCCTCTCGTCTCCCCTTTGTTTTTCCTTTGTCCCCCTTGTCGCTCTGGATCGTCGCTTTGTTTGCCGCTGCCCTGCCGCTGCTAAGCTTGTCTCCTTTTCTCTCCCCTTTGTCCCCCTTTGTCTCCCTTGTGGCTCTGGATCGGCGCTTTGTTCCCCGCTGCTCTACCGCTGCTCATGGTTGTCCCCCTTTGTCTCCCCTTTGTCTCCCCTTGGTTTTCACTTTGTCTCCCGTGTGGCTCCGGATCGGCGCTTTGTTTGCCGCTGCTCTGCCGCTGCTGATACTTGTTTCCCGTCATGTTTGACAATACAATTCAAAACACAGGTTTATGGTACACACCCTGGAATCCTTGGGCGCTGCGCCCGCTATCTGGGGTCTATGCTGGTGTAATTTTGATAACTATCTATTATTACGATTTTTGATAACGATTGACTATTAACCATTACTACCTAACCATCCTATCAAGTGACAAGTGCATGGTAGTGCATGGCAAGGCTCCCGCTTCCCACTCTAAGGAAGGTCTACTACTTCCATCAGGCAAGCAGCTGGCCCATGGCGCCATAGGGGCACGGAACGGATCCCCAGGGTGTTCATCATGCTGGGTGGGTTACAGCACGCTACAGCCATAAACTTAGAGAATTATATGTATATGTATATTTATATATGTATATATGTGTACATATGTATTTATTTGTATATATATATATATAATTATGTTGTTTGTTTTTTGTTGTTTGGTTGTCTTTGTATGTTTGTTGTTTTTGGGACTAGATGATTCACAATATAGCCACGAAGAATTAGATTTTTTAGCAGGGCGTTTGCCACCATGTATGTAACGAGGAATCCATGTGAATGGTTGAACATGATTTTAGAAAAAGGTGATCATGCTAGTGCGGCATCATTGCCAACATCAACGGCACCAACGAGAACGGTTGATATGCTAAGTCCAGCCTTTGAAGAAATCCTGCTGTCCACGTCTCGTGCCTTGGGATATATGCAATCGTAAATGAAGAGCTGCGGGTCGAGACTGACCCAGCTGTTGGGATGCGATGACTTGACTGTCGGGGCAGAGCCCACAACTGTGTTCCATTAATGGAACCAAGATCAATGGAATACCGTTAACTCAATTGTGTTTTTAAGAACCATGATTCTTGAATCACAACACAAAAGAGAACCAATTACTTATTATTGTTTGTAAGTAGTGGCTGAATAGTGACCATGATTGTCTTCCTTGTGATGTTTGTTTAACCATTGGTTTGTGCGTATTTTTGACAATGGTTGATGATTGTCCAGTATTACCTTCCAGTGTTATGACTCCATCGTTTACAATTTTTGTTTACCACTATTCTCAAGTATTGGTTAGCCATTGATGAATGAATCAAAGAACGCCTGTTTTTAAAGCTAGCCAGGTACAGGGTACTCCTGATTCCATCGAGTGCCAGTGTCCATAGCGCCAGTTTCGAACTTGGAGAGTCATCCAGCATGGCTACCATGCTTGACCATTGACCCTTCCATTGGTCCATCAACCCATTCACCCACGTATTAAAAGTGTGTGCTAACGACCTGACCAAAAGTTTGGATGAACAAGGATCACGCTGATCGAAGAAATCTGCAGGCGACCAACCACTCCCAGTACTTCTTCCCTCGAGAGTGAGCAGGGCGCTGTGACCCTCCCGGAAAGTGCCATTGCCCTCCACTAGAATTCTTAGAAAATTCTTAGATGTTGCAAGTTGGAGCTATTAGCATCATATGAATCATATAAGAATCATATATGTGTAACACTATGTGTACATGTAGTTTCTCATGTAGTTTCTAGATGTTGCTAGTTCATTATCCCAACTGTGAGGGATGGACCAGACTGGTGCAGAGCTTAAGCATCACAAACTGGGCTTAGGCTTCCAGGCGGCTGGGACCGCTGGGACTGGTCCACGGACCAGGTGCGGCCCTGGCCGTTGCTGCGTGCGAACCGGCCAGCTGGCACTACCGCAAATAGCTGACGATGATCATGCGATATGGCGAGCTGGGTCAAGGCTTTAACCAACAATAATGGTGGGTAATAACCAATAAACTATAGGGAAAACGAGCTGGTTAATGATGGAGGAACCAGGGGTACGGGGTGAACTGACCCACTGCCATATGGATCCATCAGAAGCATATGGAGATTCTATCTCAGTACTATCCACCTGGTGGACCTGTTGACCTGGAAATTTGTGGAATCAAAGCTGTCTAAGGTGATCCCTATCCTGGACAAAGCTGCTACTTGGCTGGTTGCCAAAGCCCATTCCGAACACAATCAGAATCGTTGCTGATAATGCTGCATGATGGTTAGCTTCAGCGGTTCATATTGGTCGACAATGGTTTAACAGCGGTGGTCGATGGTGGTGAATGATGGCTTATGATGCTTAACATTGGTTAATCAGGGTTGATAGTGTTGGTCAATGGTTGCCAAGGGTTCACATTGCTTGACTATAGTCAAGGGCTGTCAGGATGTCATAATCAGAAGCCGTTCGAGAGCGGAAATCTGACCGCGGATGGCTACTGTCAACCCATGAGAGGGTACTACCCCAAGTGTCAAAATGTCTGTTAGTTAGTTCGTATTGATAGATGATTGTCATTTGGTTATCAACCACTAAGCGGGATTGTCCATAGGTCTATAGCCTGAGTAGTTGGTCCAACAACGCCACAGAAAATTGGGGGGGTTATTTTCATCCAACATGGGAGACATTGATCAATCCTAAGCTGTTTCAAGGTGCAACCCAGCCTTGGAATTGCCGCCGATATCAATCTTGGGTTAAACAAACCACCAATAGTCACTTACCCTTTCACCACTACTGTTGGTCACCATCACCACTACAAACCACTCTGGTATCAGCTATGAACCACAGTTCATCATTCGCGATCTTCCCTCAAAAAAGATTGACCATCATTAACCATCATTAACCACCATTAACCATCATTAATCACTATTAACCACTATTAACCATCATTAACCACTATTTACCATCATAAACCACTATTAACCACTATTGATCACTATTAATCACTATTAGCCACTGGACCATTACCCTTCATTGAGCATCCTGAATCACCAGCCCATGGCTGCGGCTCGGGTTCGCCCACGTCCAGCAGCGCTCAACGTCCGAAAAAAGGGGCGCTGCAGCAGTCGTGGTCCAGCTGTTGACCCCCAGCAGTTGAATCACAGGTGGTGATATGCCATGAAGCCGGTTATGAATGTGGATCTCTATTGTCCATACATTTTTTTGATATATGTACATAGTTATACAAAAACATATATTTATATATATTTATATATTTATGTACATGTATGTATTGATGTCCGTGTAAAGGAGGAGCTAATACTTAGTGTCGGTCTCACCCCGAGAGCTGTTGGGAATCAGGAGCTACCAGGAGTGGCCAGTAACCGCATGGCAGTTAATGACCTTTATCACCGAGATAATCCAAAATTAGTGAGAGTGGTTTTTGATGCTTGTGCTGCTTGATGAACGGTAAATGATGTCTTCGAATTGGGGAGAATAGTGGTAAAGAATGGTTAATGGTTGATAATTAATGGTTGATGTGTGCCATTACTACTACAATGATTAAGAAGAGCTAAGGATTCCTTTTCATGGTACATGGCACTTTGTTTGATGCATTTCTTCCACAGTGGAATCACAGCAGGTCCAGACCACCATCTCCTGGGGAACGAAGCAGTGGCGGCAGAGGTACTTCGAGACTTGCATCTCCAGTGGCATGCAAGAATCGCAGGAGACGCTGACGATGCGCCGTTGGATCTGTTGTGAATCGTGGCCTTGGTAGGG
>VSDK01026359.1:1007193-1039178 GCA_009767595.1 Symbiodinium kawagutii | reverse complement strand
GGAAAGATATGAAGAGAAATGTGAAAATTAAGGGGCTTACACATGTATATTTATATAGATAGATATCTAGATATTTACATATGTATAAAGATATATATATATATGTTTATATATATAGTATATGTATGTATACACATGTACGAACATACATCTTTGATGTACACGCATGATGAACATGTTCCACTACAGTTCATGATGATGTTTAGTCATGCTTATTATTTGACTGATGGATAAAAACGTAAGCATCCGTAGTTGACATCAATATTGGTTAGCCCTTGTTGATCTGGTGTTTTGTTGAATGATGGTTGTGAAACATCAACAACTATTGCGTTATTGAACCTCACCTCACCCTATCCATGTCACCGCCGTACACACGTACCTGCAAGGTCGTGTGTGTGTGTTTGTCATGTAGATCTATGGCATCTATTGTTGATCACATACATGTATCTTTGCATATTGTGTAAACAGGCATAACACATAGGCATAAGTAGTACGTATGTACACAACATATACATATATAGCTACATTCTAGAGATATAGCATTGACATGTACGGATGCATCCGCAGCATGACATTTGCTCTATTTTGTGATATAGGCAGGGGTCCCAAATTGAAAGGGGCGTGGAGGGAGTGCAATTATGAACCAAATGCAGCTATATTATTCAATCCCCACAGACCCACAATTTTACCCTTTCCTTTGTCTCCCCTTGCCGTTTTGGGGGCTTGCCGTCTCTGAACATGCCCTATATGACCGAATATCATGTCGCCCATTCAACCTCCAACTCGGCAATGGCATTTCAATCCTGATTGATTCTGAATTATTTGATAGTGGGCTATATTGACGGATGTACTGGTAACAAGAATGGAGTTTACCACATGACGTGATCATGCTATACCACCATGCTGTTTTGGTGGCAATCCCCAGCAGTTCGGGACGGCTCCATAACGAGTCGGTGCTGGGACTGGCCGATCCATGGTCTGGCCGTTGGTCGTTGGTCATCCTTAACCACTCTTCAACATAGCATACTGAAGCATATCATGGTGGTTTTATAGGTGATTATAGGGTCAATGGTTGATGGATGCTTAATGATCATTCAGCATCTGGCTGCATATCAACCATGATGTTAGCCGATAAGCAGTCTATTTACCAATCATACCTTGGCCTTGGGAGACCATAGTATTAGCCATGTTATCAACTATGACCAAAATCACTATTTTACATACCAGCGTATTGGCCAATGAATGAATGAATGAATGAACGAACGAACGAACGAATGAACGAACGAACGAACGAACAAATATGGTTCGTTATCATGAAGGATGATCAACTGATTATTTTGCAATCACAAGGTACATCATGTTGTTTGTTATGTCATTTTTATCCGAATGAAACATTCTTGTATGAACCTCACCTTCCCAACCATTGTAAAAACCGTCAGTGATATCAGCATAGCCGCTACATTAGCCCTCCATTGATATCAGTTGATCTGAATCGTTTGGTTTACCCATGCTACACAAACCCTTACTGCGTCTCCAGGAAGGCCGTTTGGTCATCGGTGCTTCATGGGCAATGAGCGCCGAAGAGTTGCTTGTTGCGAAGCGTTGGTCACTGCGGTGGATGTGCTGACATGGAAGCTCAAAGATTGCCAGGCGGCTCTCAAGCCACTTTGGGGAGCCCCAAGTTGTGGTTGGTTTATCACTTCCAAATGGTTTATACGAACCATTTACAGTCATCAGATCATCAACAGGCCATGACTATTGACCATTTATAGTAATCAACCAGCCATAACTTTGGGGGGTGCCCTATTCTGAGAAATTACCATGTTTGACACAAAAGTGAGGCGATGAAACGCTCAGGGCGAGCAGCTGCGTCGACGGTTGGAACATCCCTAGCAGCATTCGCCTGTATGACACACGTAAGACATGCCGTGCTGTCATTCCAAAGGATGCCCTGCGGTATGCAATCGATGACAATCCCAAGAACCTATAGCCGCATCGGTGTTCCAAATGCCGATCATGGCCATTTGATAAGTGGCATTGTGATACCTGAAAGGAGCCATATTCACTTCCTGATAGAAGCCATACTTTCACTCAGTGATCTTGGTTGAGGTGTGCGGACCATGACTCGCATAGCTGTATGATTTGTTAGCATTTTTTCTGGAAGAATTCGCATCAGCTGCTGGCTAATCAATCAGCTACAAGCTTTATCTTACCAGGCAGGCTTTAATGAATGTTTGGGACCTGAGCCTAGACCACAAAATACTTCAGTGGCAATCCCCCGCAGTGCGAAGTTGAGCACGGATAAGAAGCTGCTGAGTGCTGGCTGTGCTGGAAATATGACCTGCTATATACCAACGAATATGAAAGGTTCCAAGTCATTGACCATGATTCACCATCATGAAGGATCAAAATGTCGTAGCCATTATTGACAATCATTAACATTCATTATTTGTTGTTGAAGGTTTCAAACCAAATATGATTTTTTAATATCGCAACGGCATCTATTCATCATGATGTGTAGTCACTCATGCGTGAAAATGTGACTGTCAACATGTGTTCGCAATCAACCCTCATTAACCATCATTCACCGGCACATCACCACAAGTTGTAAGTTCGCAGGAAATTTGACCCTGTCAATGGCTAAAGCATCAACCTCTCAACCATCACCAGCACCAGCAACAAACCTGTCCGCCTTTCTGGGGGACGCGTTTCGCGGTACCGAGGTTTCGAACTTTGCTCCACTTCCTCTACGCTGGCGACGAAATCTTACGTGCCCTGGTTGACCTCAAGGGAAAGCTTGGACTGGTGGATGCTGGGTTTGTAGAAGCAACAAGGGCCACATCAATCTTAAGCCGAAAATCATAGTGTTAGGTTGTGATACCCACTCCAACTGGTTGGTTGATCAAGAATTAATGATTTTCCAACTGTAGCTGGAGATTCCAACGTGTTGTCTTAGTAAATCATGCCGAGTCGACTGCAGGGAATGGCACCCCCATGGGCTTGGCCTGTTGGGATCAGCTCCCCGCCACCCCTCCCGCCACGCTGAGGCATCTTGGCACCTGATACTGCGATGTATCTGGTGGGGCAGCCCTGGGGTGGGGATGCACTGGTTGTTGATGTTCGAAACTGGCAATCAGCGCTGCCCAACACCAAAATTGTGCGTACATCCAAGCAAAGACGAGTCATCCATTGTCGGTCACCTAGGGTACAGGCTTTTGGACAGCCAGGTTTTGCTATTGAGATGTGACCTCGTTGTTGTTGTTGTTGTTGTTGTTGTTGTTGTTGTTGTTGTTGTTGTTGTGGTTGTTGTGGTTGTTGTGGTTGTTGTGGTTGTTGTGGTTGTTGTTGTTGTTGTTGTTGTTGTCGTCGTCGGCATGATTGTTCCCATTTTGACGATTCCATAGTGTGATATCCAAAACGCTCAGTTTGATACGATCAAATCGAGATGATCAGCCACCATTTCATTTGGCTTTCACTATAAACCATTAACCACCATCAATGATTATTGTCCCCTTGTTACTAGCCATTGTTGACTGTTAATAAATTGTCCAAAATGCCTGGTGGTTTTCATGGTCAGCGTTGGCAACATGGCGCCCTGGAGAAGAACTCCCGCAATGGCAACCTGAGTTGGATAGCGACTCATCAGAGTTGGGCAAAGTATCTGGTAGTTGGTTGTTTGAAGATCATGTTCTATAGTTTCTAACTCATTTAACATCAAGAATTTTGGGGATTTCGGTTTCGATGTGATTTCTCAGTGCGTGAAAGTGGACCCCTGCTAGAGACCTTGGCCACTCAGCAAGCTATTCTGGTTGATTGGACCATGACTGGTGCACCCACTTAGCTCACTGGAACCACCAGTAGCTAACATCACTGGAACATGATCAATAAGCTGCAGGCGTCATGAACCAGCATCAAACAGTCATCAGCCAATGCTGTTCGCAGTCATTAACCATCATTTGACATGAATGGTAGATCCATGTCAATAAACCACCACCTATGGTTTACATGCTCAATGGCTGGTGATTTATCTCAGCCCTGCGGGTGGTTTATCATGTGGAGCATCATCATTAACAATTCTATACCCTACTCTTGGTCATTATCCCCCGTACTTAATGAGAGTAAATCCCCCATATTGGTGAACCTAAATGGGATACAAATAAAACCAGCCGTTACCCCATGCTATCTCCTATAGTTACTGTTAATGGCTGCTTTATCCCACTATGATGGCTGCATCATCACCCCTTTGGCAGGTGGATGCCTCGTCCTTCTATGGCCTCACGAACCATCGCAGCCTGGCAGAACGCCGCAAGATGCCCAATCCACAATCATCGTTCGTGGTGATGGATCCAGCTGCATGGTCCGGCTATCAATGCTGATGGGTAATATTACATAATGGTTGATGAAGGGTTAATAGCTTATATAGTTCATACTTGTAATAGTAACTAATACTAATGATTAATAGCTAGTAATGGTTTTGAATGATGGTTAATGTTAACCCAGGATTGACAAACCATAGGTTTATTCATTACCATTCTAATGGGAAACCAGGTTGAGGATAAATCCATATCAAAAACCACCAGATGCCCATATATTGCCGGCGCTTTACCATACGGAGGGGATTATTTTCACAGCTGGATCTAGCAGAGGGAAACCAATTAAATTCCCTGCATTTGCCAAGCGGTCAGCATCAATGGTAGAGTGAAGCTGTAGCCTGCTTAGGATCATCAAGTCGAGATCAAATCGAGCTGCTGTTTTCTTAGCGATCTGGTCATTGCAGATGGGAGATTTGTAGGATGATTGCTGAACATCCTCATTACGAGTCAGGAAATAAGGGTGTTCTACTTGTTCTACCGACATTCGACCAAGGGGAAAGGATCACAAACCCAAAGGATTGCACCAGACTGAATAGTTGTTGGATCTCTTCACATGTCATGTCCCCATTTCCCTCGCAACAAGTTTCATGTTTGAGACCAGCCAGGGGCGAGTATCCAGAGAGCGATCCATTGAATTGGCTGCATCGTGTCAATGGTACATGGTGGATGCCTGCTATACATCAATATCAAGGTATAGATAATTATTGGATAACACTAACGGTATGTCTTATGCATGTCAATCCTTTGCATTATTCAATGAGACCATGGTAACACCCTTCAATATATGGCAGTGGGTCAAAACCCTTAGTCGCCCTGGTTCCCCTATCATTAACCATTGGTTTCCCTATAGTTTTGTTGGTGAACTTAGCCCCCATGAAATTGGTGGGTTAAAGCCTGGACCCAACTCGCCATATTGTTCTCTGTTCACCTTCATGGTGTGACCTGTGACACAGGTCTGAAGCATTTCTGCGAGCTGTGCATCAAAGAGTCTTTCAACGACGAGGCATCTGCTGGGTGCGCCGGCCATGGCTGGAAGGAAAGGGGTAACCCCACACACAGGCACCAGATTGCATAGCCATGGAAGGCTTTGCAAGGCGAAAAGCGATGGAAGGTTCATGATTTATCATGATTTGTTTTCTCTTTGGATCATCCCATCGCTTGAGGGCCAACGAAAGCTTGGACCCAGCAACTAGCCTGCCGACTATGGAACCAGATTCATGCGATCTATGTCTCTAGAAGCCTTCAGATCTAGGCGTCGCTTTCGCTGCTAGGTTTCAAAATATTTGGGTCTTGATAGGGAGCGGATCCGTTGCTCAAGTGTTGCCCCAGCCCCCAACGTGAAACCCTGGGCTCTCTCCAAGATATTCCTAATTCTTAATGACTGGAGGTCAACGCCTCGTTGGGCAACAACCATGGGCAACTGGGGAGGGGGCAGCCCCAAGTTGGGCCTCCGTATTCAAGAATGCATCCATGTTAGATCCCAGGATGTGTGCCAATACATAGTGGTTTCTCAAAATAAGCGGACCCCCAAATCCTCCAATAATCATCTTATTCGTAATGAGCCCATCTTTTTTGGGCTTCACTATGTGACCATTCCATACAAATCCCCCTCATGCGTTTCTCTGTAGTATGGTTTTTAGATGGATAGATAGGGACAGGTAAATGGATAGTTAGACAGATAGTCTTTGCTACCGCCATGGTTGTGGGTGATTGTTGGGTACTGACCATGATTGCCAACAATGAACGAGCAGTTTGGTCCATCACTGTCAACCCACAACCAGCACCAACCATTTGATAAGCTTAAGTTACCAATGATTAATCATCACTAACCATTGTTTGCCCCCATGTTTGACCATCACCATCGTTAATTAAGCACTACTGTCAACCGTCATTATTAGTCAGCACTACCCATCAATTGACCCATAACTAGCCATCATTTTGCATTTGTCAACCATGGTTAGCAATTAGATAACCACGAACAGCCATCAGCCAACCATTAATTAACAACTCATCATCCAGCATCCATGGCGGACCCAGGTGAACCACTAGCCGTTAACATGAGTTAACCATTCACCAGTATCATCCATTAGTAAACCATAAACCACTCATGCACCATCACCATTGATTCAAGCATCCGCCCAGAATCACGTCTTGAAGCTCTTCGAAGCATCCAGCCGCATGGATGTTGATGGCACACAGGCACAACGTGGCAGCGCCATGATGATGGTGCCATGAGAGAACCCGACAGAATCAGTGGGAAGAGGGTGCATGGCTAAATATTGGTTCACCATGGCTGATGAATTATGGTTGATGGCTAATTTGTGGTGAATAATGGTTTGCTAATGGATAATGGTGACTTATTAGTGATGCTTGATGATAGTCCAAAGTAATGGTTGATAGTGATCAATGACGGTAAGTGATGATTAATATTGTTTATTCACCAAACGCATTGCTTAGTGTTGGTGATCACAAAGTACCGGGCTGATTGTGTATTCCCCACCTGTTAACCATCTTTAAACCATCAACTGACTATTACTACCCATCAAATGCTCATCTAAGATCCATGAATTTATCGTCAATTAACCATTCAATCACCATCAAGTAAGCATTAATGAACCATCAACCAACCATCATCACCCACCATGATCTCGCCAGAAAAGATGAGATCACCAGCCGTCCTTCCACCCACGGGAGGCGGTCCGGAGCATGGCCTTGGATTTCATCATTGCCAACTTCCACACCGTTTGTCACGAGCTCAGCGCTGGGAGCTGCCCCTGCACGGTTGATTGATAGGCAATTGAGGAATTTCTTAAAAATTGGGAACCCCCAAAGTTATGGTGGTTTTATTACTATAAATGACTTATACTCGATGATTTCGGGGTCCCCTATTTTGAGAAATAAGCCAATTCATGTCTTACAGAGCAGTAGTTGATGGCTCATGGATGGTCATGATGGTTGAGTAATGCCGAATGGTTGGTTGATAGATGCTTACTTGATCGTGGATTTCATGGTCAATTGATGATTTCTTGATGGATTTATTGATGCTGAGCTCATGAGAATGTTGGGGCTAATTCATGAGGATTTAAGCTTATGTTTGATTGATGTTCAATTGATGGCCAATGGTGGGTGATGAGTGCTCATGAAGATAAATGATGATGATAAGTCTTGTTTGTAGGCTTGACCGCGGTTGATCCTGATATTCGAAAACAGTTGCCTCTGACACTTCAACATAGCAATGGAACTTGGAGCCTTCATTTCCATTGGTTTTGTTTGTAGAAGGACCTCGAGTCAGGGCCGGTGTGTTGTGCAGGTGAGGTTGTCCGATTCAATGCCGTTCAATCACAACGAGCCATGTACTACACATTGTACAGGATATTCAACGTGCATATGCATGTCTACGCAGAATGTATCTATACACATACCTTCATGATAAACATACCTTAACGATAAAGATAATAAATCAAATGACCTTTAGTCATTCCACAGGTGGTAGCTACTACCCTAGTTATAACCCAGGTCAGTGATAACCCAGGTCAGTGATACCTGTGGGTCCCCACGTGCCTTATATAAACATTGACGATTGCGCTTTGGTTTAGATCACGAGGCCAACAACCTGCTCTGGAGACGCTGGACAAGTCGTTGCTCATCGAGATCATGCGAGGCTTGGGGCACACGCCAGGTGTCGTGACGGCAACACAGCAGTAGATGGATTCACAGGCCGATTTTGAACACGGCGCAATGTTTAACCCCTACGATATAGGTATTTACACTGAATGGACGCACATATGTATAAATATATATATATATATATACATATATAAAGGCATTTAAGCATCAAGGGGGTCTCTGATCCTCTCTGTGATTTGCCTTAGCGGCGCTGCCATCGCTTTGCCGCGGGCGGCACCGTGCTTTGGTGCTGCCTTTCTTTGTGGATGAGCACGACCTCCTACATCCTGGCCATCCTCATCTTTGGCTCCTTCTGGCTTTGCCAACATTACACCGGGTCAACGCAGGCGACTCAGACGGCACAGAGCCTTGGCTCGACGCCGCTGGTTCCTGCACAAAACCGGACAAATCCATCTCTCGAGGGCCCAGCTGAGACAGCTGGTGAATATCATTCGCTCACACCATTCTGCAGACGCGACTTTCGTCCAAGCAGTCACCATGGCGGCGAACGATCCTCCTGGATGGAGATGCAAAGATTGTTGGAAAATGCGCAGCTATGCGGACGAGTTCTGCCGAGGCTGCGGAGGACATTGGCAAGTCATGATGGATCAGTCATTGTACACCAATCCGTCCAAAAAGAAGCAGAAGGAAAAAGCCTCAGATGGATGGGACGACTGGAACGAGGCTGCTCAATGGGTCAAAAGCCCACGTCATCACGGGCCTTCTCCGAGCCCGAAGAGACGCCCCCCCAAAGGCCAACCCAAGGGGAAAGGCCGTCAGCAAGACAAAGGAAAGGGGAAGGGAAAGGGCAAGACCAAACAGAAATCAGAAGATGCTCCCTGGCACCCACCTCCCACGAATCCGGGCGGTCGGGAAGCCCACAGACCCCTGCCGCATCGGCAGCAGAACAAGAACTTCGTTCCCTTGTTGCGGCTTTGAAGAAGACGGACATGAACTCATTGCCGGACGAAGTCAAGAACTTGGTCACAGCTTCATCCAAGAACCAATCCCAACAGGCCTGCAATGCACTTCATGCAGCAGTCAGAAAGCTGGGATCTGCCAAGAAAGGTTTGCAACTGGCAAGAGAGGCTCGGGTCAACCTTTACAAGTCTTGGCAAAAGTACCTGGCAGAGACAATCGACAAGTGGAAAGGGTATGCAGAGGATTTTGCAACCTCGGATGCCAAACTTGTCCAGAATTGGGAAACGGCTGTAGAAACTTTGAAGACAGCCAAACAGGAATTGGAGCAAGCACAGGCCAACGCCACGGGCAAGTCCGAGGATGTTGCCTCGGACATCAGCGACGAGGACCTCGAGGCTCCTGCAGCCGCAGCTCAGCTCAACGAGGACATCCACATGCTGATCTCCAACCTGGACTCCATGAAGCAGAAGGCGACAGATGCAGCGTCAGACGAAACACTGACCAAGCAACGCAAATTGGAGCACCCGGGCAACAAATCGACCGCTGCCGGAGAAGGACCTCCTGGTGGAAAAGTATTTCCCTCGCAGGAGCCTTTTGGCAAGCTCCCTTCATAGACCGCAAGGAGGTGAAGGACGGGCTGATTGGACGACAAGACCATGCGCAAGTTCATGGATGTGAAGCAACTCACGCCCCAAGTCTCAAATGGACTCACTCCATCATCCGAGAATGTGGTTTTCTCTCGGAGTGGAAGGCTATCGGGGAGGCACAGGATCTTGCTTGGGAAGTACATCATGGATCTCCACCTGATGTGACACCAGCCATTGCCCTGGCCACCTCTAATCCCAAGTCCGCTTGGAAAGGCATGAGAGAAAGGACAGTTGGCTTCGCAGACAATGTGGACATTGCCTTTTACACATGTGAATCGAAGAGATTTTGTTCTACCACTCTTCGCCATGCAGAACTTCTGGATTGGTCGTGGAAGCCGTGGACTTTGCCCACATGGGATCGACGACAACCAGACAGAGAACAACATGCAGGTGAAGAAGCCGATTTCACTTCGCTACTTGCACACATTCCCCACCGGGAGCCAAGGGATACCACTTTACTACAGCATCCTCCTCGACTTCCAGATCTACCTCCTGGAGCTCATGCTGAAGATCAACTTCGCGAAGATGATGATCCAGACTCGGATAATGACATGCCCATTGGCCGGACCTGGCAGAGTGTACACATCTTCTGGTTCGGACATGAGGTCCATGAAACAAGAGTTCCATGGGATTCCTTCGAAGACATGCACTATGACATCTGCAGGAGATTGAACATCCCTCAGAGAGAATTGATGGCCATCTATGAAGTTGCAAATGGACCCAGCGACCTTTCGGATGCAGACATCACTCCGTTGCTATTACATCGAAGTGGAGACCTCTATACCGGTGACCTTCACCAGCTCGCTCTTGTCGATATCCAACGACACGGAAGCTGGCCATCATTGACTACCGATGTCACCAGATCTCTTCATGCTCTACCTCGTGAACTTTGTCGAGATGCACTTCTTCGATATCTGGGCGTTGAACCCTACTGCAGGAGAATGAGATCGAGATGCTTGGTTTGGCACAACAATGTCCTACTTGCTCACCAACAACGAGGACACGTTCGCATCAAACATGGAGATTATTTGAAGGTTGCTGTTCCTCCATTTGAAGATGCATGCGAAGTGCCAACCCGACAAGCAATTGCCTTTGCAGCAGCTGGAGTCCCATCTCGCCAATTCAGGCAACGTTTCAGACAGGAATCATTCCTCAATGGCAGATTTGATCCTCACAACAGACAACGTATGGATTCTGCCAACTATGATATTGAGGATCATGGACTTCTTCAGATCGACAAAGGAGTGCAGACTTTCAAAATTGGGGAAAATGATGAAATAGCAGGAGGAGAAGCTGTCCGACTGTGCCAAGAGAATCCATTGGAATTCCGGCCAGACGAAGAACTCCCGCAGCCTTTCTCACCTGTTCTTTCCGAGGATGATAGCTTGGAGGATGAAGCCGACTCTGAAGTGCAATCACCCTCAGAGGAAGAAGTTGCTATGACAACCTTTCGAACATGGTTTGTCAGAGGACCCAATTATGTCCAATGTGACATTTCGAGAACCATACGTCCTCGCAGTCTCCAAGCTTTCCACATCGAACTCGCTATCCGACAAACATGGGACGACATGGTGGACCCCAACATGCCGGTACAATTCTACGCAGTCCACCCTAGCCCATTGACTGGACTCGAAGAGACGCGCATGCCTCATCTCATCGCCACTCAGAACGTTCCCATCGGAATGACAGCTACCCTACGCACTGTTGTCTTCAATGACAACATGGAAGCGCAGTTTGCCATCCTCGACACCGACGAAGTCTCGCACTATGACCTTGTTGTTGCAGCTCGCCAAGAAGGGAGATGCTACACTGACCACCTCAATCATGAGTGTCGCAGTTCTTTTGGGGCCAATGAGATCTCGACTTCTGCCTTCTTCAAAACGGATCATGGGTTCAGTCTGGTGACAGAGATCCAAGAGAAGACGATTCTGGTGCCTCAACTACCACCAGAACCCATCTCAGTGTTCTGGCCCGAAGATGATGCGATTGGACCTCCAATTGCGCTAGCCCAAGCACACCGACTAGCCAGGGAAGCACATCGTAGACGACCCATCCTACCGATTCACACCTGGTTCATCAACCATCAGGGACCTCTCAGATGTCACCGCTCGAGATTGGCAATTTTGGGACCAGATCCCACTACCTGGGTTGCTACTGTCAGACAAATATGGCGAGAACTGTCGTTACAGTTCCATCGAGTTCAACCTCATCCCGCTCATCACGACCAACTGCCCCGGGTTGAGCACATCATTGTCTCTCAGAGCGACATCCTGTTTCCGGATCGTCGAGGTGTTTTTATCAGCGTCAACAAGGGTGCGGAACCGTACAATGTGGTGGCGTCTATTTTTCTGCCTACGACTCCTGAGAACATTATCTGGTATGCAGACGGCTACACCTTTTGTGGCCCGGGCCATGCAGATTGGAACTGTGCAGTGCGCAGAAAAGGCATCTTCCTCATTTCTGGGCAGCAGGAATATTTGGCCAATGGAGAAAGAGTTGACATTGAGGCTGAACCCTGGCAGAATGCTGGCCCCCCGGTTTCAACACAGGACCAGGCCACCCAGACAGATTTTCTGGGAACTGAGGACATTGAAGAGGAGGCTTGTATGCTACAAACAAGTTCAGGGCGCCAAATAGGGGATGCGGTGGCTCAAGCACCCCAGCCTGAACCATGTTGCAGAAGAACCCTTTGCCTAGAACATCTCCTTCGAGACATTCCCAGAGAAGAGCAAAATGCCATCAACAGTAGAATGACAGGACCAGAGGGCACATTTATTGCACATGTCCTGGCACCTCAGATTTCGACTCCTCTGCCATCGTGGATTGAAGTCAAGGACCTCACCGTGCCAGTCGTCCGCACAGCCCTTGCATCCTGGGGCTACACGGGTCTGTTTGCTCCACTACTACATTGGCCTGTGATCCTTTGCTTCCCTGCCCGGACAGAGCCCACCTGGTCGAAGCTTTTTGTCTATGTTCCCATCGAAGATTTTGAACTGGAGAACATTGTTATCAAGGAGCTCGGATCTTCCGGCAAGGTCTCTGAAATCAAGCATATGAAGATTCTGTTCGAAAATGGTTTCAATCGGGCTACCATTATCGAGGACATCCAGGTCACGGACAATGTGCACGTGATTGCATACCACAATAACATTCCCGAGATTGAAACCACAGCGCTTGACCCTAAGAAGACATACAAATGGCCCGATCCACTGGCCAAGCGGACCACTCTAGGAACTTTGTTCTCCCCACCGGAGCCGCAGACGGACGCACCAGAGTCACACATCGTGGTCAAGACCCCTTTCAACACGCAGGATCTTTGCGACCTTTTTTGCTCCGCAGATGGAATTCTGTGCCAAGAATGGCAACATCTTGACCTGCCATTGGACACCCGAAAGTTCCTGGAGCAATGCAAGACATCTACCGACCCAGACGACCTCACCCCATTTGACCGCATTGTCATTCATACTGACGGGTCGTCAAAGCCAGCTAACAGGCATCGGTCGGCTCTATGGAATGAGGATCAGGACGCTTGCGACACATGGGCCATGATCATCGTGGGGGAGAATTACCATGCAGGTCTCCCGTCCACCTTCACTTTCCTGGGTTGGTCCTCACAGCGAGTCGTCGTCGAAGAGCACCAGACGCACTTCACCGGAGCCGACCGAGTTGGAGCAGACATCGCAGAACAGGAAGGCATCCTATGGGCGTCATTGTGGAGACTGGCCCACCAGGCTCTTACTCCGACGACCTTCGTTTGTGACAACCTTTCAGTTCTTGGCCAAGCACAGGGTACTGTTGGTTCCACACCTATGTCCTCGTTGGTTCGCTCACTCAGAGGTACCATGCAATGTTTGCAGAATGGACTGGGAGAGGAAGGGATCTCCTTTCACCACACCTATGGCCACGTTGGGGATCCTCTCAATGAGTTCGTGGACTGGGCGGCCAAGCGGGAAAGAACATTAAGTTTCCATCTTCCCAGACAGAAGATAGACATGCACAAATGGTCTGCTGGCCTGCCCTTCCTCTGGATGGCCCTGGACACGGACAGAAGCTGGCCGGTATGGACAGATTCGGGGTTTTACTGCAGCCCACCTGACCTTCCAGAACGTGATCCGGAACCTCTTTCAACACTCCCAGTACAACATCCTAATGGGCCACGACCTTCTCACCTCTTCGAGGTACACTTTAGCATGGTGACACTCAATGTGGGATCGTTATACACCTCGCCAGATGGTCATCGGGGGAAAATTGACTACTTGCGTGGTCAAATGACTCAATACCACCTCAACTTTTTGGGGTTACAAGAAGCCAGAAGTGAAGCAATGATGAGCACAGTCAACGGCATCACCAGAATCGCCTCGGGAGCCACCAAGGGCCACTTTGGAGTGGAACTTTGGATCTCCAATGTTCAGCCTGTGGGCTACATTGATGAACAGGCTGTCTATGTTCTACCACATCACATCGCAGTGGTCCAGAGCGCTCCACGCATCCTTCTGGTCCGCATCAAGAACGACCACCTGGACTTCTGGCTCTTGGTGCTACATGCGCCGCAAAGCGGACGGCCTCTGGAAGAGAGGGCTACTTGGTGGCAGGACCTACAGAACAGCCTGGAACATCATGGAGTATCCTCGGAGCTGTGGGTGATGATGGATGCCAACGCCAAATCAGGGCCTGCCAACGGAATTGCCGTCCATGACAATGACGATGCAGTTTCTCCAAACACTCCGTTCATGAGAGAATTCTTGGACTCAAGGCAATTGTTCCTTCCTAGCACCAGTCAGGTTCACCAAGGCAAGAACGAGACTTGGACAAGTCCAGACGGGAGCTTTGCCAATCGTATTGACTACGTTGCTGCTCCACAACATCATGGCGACCATTGCACTTTCTCAGCGCTGTTGGCCGATTTTGATCCTGGCCATGATCATGAAGATCACAGTGCAGTAGGGGTCCAAATGGACTGGAAGGAATGGTCCCAGCATGTGTCAGGGGCAGTATGTCGTGGTCCTCGAAAGGTCTCACGGCAGGAGTGCGTTGAAGCACTGCCTGTTTTGGCTACTGCGCTCCAAGCTTTCGACCAACCTGAGTGGAACAGAGATGTTGAAAGTCATGTAGCAGACCTGCAGCAACACCTGGAGAACGCGCTCACCGACTCGCTGCCCGCCATGCAACACAGAAAACCCAAGAAGCCTTTCATTGATGACTCCATCTGGCGTCTTCGAGCAGAAAAGATTGCCGTCCGAAGGAAGCTTCGGGATACTGGCATCGCCCTGAAACAAGAAGTTCTACATTGGGCTTGGCAAGGTTGGCGACATGAGTTAGTCCGTTTCCGAGCTTCCCCCTCCTCGCCTTTGAGAGCCTCTTTGTGTACCTTGGCGCAAGTGTGGGATGCCTGGAAACACGAAACCTTCAGAGCTACCCCGCTGATTGACTTGGACGACACCTACAAGCACAACCTGCTTTGTGATAGGCTTCTCTACACGGCTCGAGGCCACAAAGTTAGCCGGACATTGAGACAACAGCTTCGGCAAGCGAAGGGAAGAGCCCTCAATGCTCATCTTGAGCAGCTCCATCCCGAGATGTCCTTCACCCAGGTGCTTCAGTCCATCAAGCCCTTCATTGGACCGACGAACCCCAAGAAGCAGAAGAAGAAGGCCATCCCGCTCTTGTTGGACGAGAGTGGCAATCCACTGACAGACCCTTCAGCGCAACAAGAGCGATGGATTTCCTTTTTCGCAAACATGGAAGGAGGACACCGGCAGTCGTACCAGCAGCTTCGTGAAGATTGGATCACCCAGATGAGTGCTCTGCCTTCAATTCCCACGGAGGTTGAGATCCAAGAGCTTCCCTCTCTCTTTGAGTTGGAAGCTATCTTCAGAGCGGCCCCCTTGAACAAAGCCACCGGCCACGACAACATTCCAGCGGAGCTACTGAAAACAGCCCCTGCAGTCTCGGCAAAGCTGACCTATGCACTTCTCCTCAAGACCCTGATTCATGCTCAGGAGCCGCTCTCCTGGAAAGGAGGAGTGCTCCATCCAATCTTCAAGGGCAAAGGCCTGCACGGAGCAGCTCAGAACTACAGATCCATCTTAGTATCCACCCACCTGGGCAAAAGTGTACACAAAGCAATCCGGTCCAAGACCTACGACCTCTACTCCAAGTACACGCACCTTTCCCAATTGGGCGGACGACGTCGCATTCCGGTGGCCATCGGAGTACATTTCGCCAGAAGCTTTCTGCGCAAATGTGCACTGGAGCACAAAGCGGCGGCACTTCTCTTCGTGGATCTCAAGGAAGCATTTTACCGCATTTTCAGGGAGCTGGCGACCACAGGAGACATTGCTGATGAAGATTTAGCTTTGGCCTTCGCCCGACTTCAACTTCCTGTGTCGACCTTTGAGGACCTTCGTGCCCATCTACAACACACAGGAGCGCTTGAAGAAGCTGGGCTCTCTCCCATGTATCAAAGAGCGATTACGAGTATACATCGGTGTACATGGTTCAGACTGGGATCGCAAGCAGACGTTGTCCAAACTACGATGGGTTCAAGACCAGGAGATTGTTTCGCAGATACCATTTTCTCCTTTGTGTATGCCAGAGTTTTGACTACGTTGGAAGCCAGACTTCGTGCACAAGACCTTCTGGTTCACATTCCCGATGGTTGCCCGGCTCTGCCACACGCCACACCAGAGACTGAGCACCACCACACCCAACTAGGGCCGACCTGGATGGATGACAGTTGCTTCTTCATTGAAGCCTCAACCTCGACCCTCCTGGAACCCAAACTGGCGGTGATGGTTTCGCTGGTCTTGGATACCTTCAGAGAGTACGGCCTCACCCCTAACCTCGGTCCTGGGAAAACAGAACTCCTTGTGGCTGCCAGAGGACATGGAACAAAGAAACTCAAGAATCGCTTCTTTGGCCCTGCTAGTTCGGGACTTCTTCAAGTGGTTGGGGAACACCAGTGTGATGCCATACGGGTCGTCGGAGCTTACCGTCATCTTGGCGGATTGATTTCACACACCTCCACGACTACCAAGGAGGTCCGCCAGAGACTGAGCATTGCACATCAGGCCTTCGCAGAGCATCGCCACCTGATCTACCAGAACGTGCACCTCAACTTGAAGCAGCGCACGCAGGCATTTTGCTCCTTGGTACTGTCCAAGATGGCCTACGGTATGGAGACTTGGTGCTTCTCTGATGCCCGCACCCAGAAATCTTTCACTTCGGCTGTCTTTCGACTGTACCGAAGACTTGTCAAGACCAACCATCTGGCCAAATTGCCTGACAGAGAAGTACTGGCGCTACTTGAACTTCCACACCCGGCACTACTTCTCCGACGTGCACGTCTTCGCTATTTTGGCCTCCTTTTCACCTGTGGGGAAGCCGTGGACTGGGGTTTACTCCAGGCAGATGCCCAGTGGATGACACTGATCCGTTCGGACTTGGACTGGCTGTTCAATGAGCTGAGCCATTCATCACCCTTACAGGATCCGAGAGACCATGCCGCTCAATGGCTTGAAATTCTTCAGTACAGCCCGAAATATTGGAAGAAATTGGTGAACCGAGCAGTTCGCCACGACGTCCTGCAACAGAAGAACCTCCACATTGTGACCAGGTTCCATGAGGACATTCACACCTACCTCATTGAAGAGGCCTACAACATCCCTGTTTTGGACCAGGAGCCGGCGGAGCCAGCGCAGGCGATCTTTGCCTGCATGCAGTGCGCTAAGAAGTTCCGCACGAAGGCGGGACAGGGGGCCCACCTTTTCAAGGTGCATGGTGTGATCGCCGAATGCCGGCGTTACTTTGACAAAACGGCATGTGGAGCCTGCCTGCAAGAATTTCACACAGCAAAGAAACTCAAAGCACACTTACGCTACTCTCAGCAGTGCATGCGTATCCTTCGAGGTCGTCGAGCGCTTTGTGATCATATTCCGGGAGATGGTTCTCGTGCTGACACGATACTTCAGCACCAACATGATGGTCTTCAACCTACTCAACAAGGACATGGACCTCGACTTCCAGACGGACGGTTGCTAGATGAAGACCCTGTGCACTGGGAGCTTCATGGTGCCTTACAGGAAGCTCTCATTGACTGCGACACCGCCGAGGCTGTGTTCGACACCTTCCTCCACCTCATCCAGCAGTATGTGGTGACCTGGGATGGTTTGAAGGAGACCCTTCATCATCTACAAGCACACTACACTGAGGAAGATGCGGAGATCAACCACCTGGCACCAGTACACCTGGAGCAGGCCTGTCGCAGACTGGTTGATCCTGCGACCTGGGCCTTTCTGACTGAAGCAGCTGATCCACAGACAGACCGCGCTTTGTGGAACTTCGAGGAAGCATTTGCGAAGGTTTGCACTCGTGATAATGGTCTTCACTCGGCAAACTCGCAGATCCCTCGACCAGTGGGGATCTTCCGCTACGTGCTGCACGCATACAGTGGCCGGCGCCGATATGGGGACATCCAGTACTTCTTGGACAAGCTCAACCACCCGGAAGTGTGCATCCAAGTTCTCTCAGTCGACGTCATCATCGACCCGCACTTTGGTGACCTAACGTCGGACCAGGTACAGTCACTATGGCTGCGAGCAATTCGCAGCCATTATATCATCGCGCTGCTTGCTGGACCACCATGCAACACATGGTCGAGAGTTCGCAAACAGCAATTGGGTACCAATGAACGTGGTCCTCGTCCTCTCCGAGACGTCACGCACCCATGGGCTCTCCCCTCACTGGGTCTGGGAGAGCTCGACCAGATCTTGGCTGGCAACAATTTGCTCATCTTCGCCTTCAAGGCATTGTATGCGCTACTTTGTGCTGGCGGCGCTGGTTTGGTGGAGCATCCGGACGAGGCCGACTTGGACGACGTCAGCATTTGGCGTCTCCCAATCATAGCTGCCCTTCGTCGACATCCGGAGGTTACTCTTCATCATGTGACCCAAGGTTTTCACGGGTCGGAAGGCCTCAAACCCACTGGGTTGATGGCACTTCGTCTTCATGGCCTTGAGTCTGATTTGCAAGAGTGGAAGCTATCGAACTGGCACGTTCAGGGAGTGAATGTGGGAAAAAACTCCCAAGGTACATACAATACGGCGAGGTTGAAAGAGTATCCACCCGCCTTTTGCGGCTCTGTTGCTGCAACCTTTTTTCGGGCCTTGTCACAACGCCCCATAGACCGCTCAGCACAGTGTCCAGTTGAGTTTACCGAGTTTTGCCAGAAGTTCGTTTCTAGCGCCAGGGGATCCGGACTTGGCCTTGACTACTGTAAAGGGTAAACCATGGACAGAGCGGAGAATTCAAGCTAGGCCACAGCTGTACGCTGGAAGCCTGAGGGAAAAAAATACATATATATGTATCTAGAGGTAGATCGATCTATATATTTTTATTCATGTATGTACTTTATTATTCATTTATGTATCTATTTATTGATTGATTAGATTTATTCGATTTGTATATCGGATATCGGCAGTACATATGCACAGATGTAGGTACATATATGTGACACAGTCTGTGCAAGGTTGCTGGCCTGGCATCATCAACTCGGTTCATCGGTTGACCTTGCGCCGACCCCATCAATGGGCAGCCGCCTTTGCTGCATGTCTTCGCCGATCAAAACTCACCAACGAGGAACTAGGAATAGCTGATTCTAGTTGGCTGATATTCAGCCAATGATTGGTGATGAGTCTGATATTCAACTGATTTTAGAATATCGTCTATTCAATGAGCTAGCTGATCTGCTTGAGGGTGTTTAACATGTTCTATTTTCCACAGTATTTGGGATGGCTCATTGACCAATGTTTTTCATAGGGGTTACAACCACCGACCAGTGACCGCACCCAGCCATTCTTGCAGTGCTAGGCGTGGCTGAGCGTTTGCATCCAAGTCCTCCACACGTGCAGGTGGGATGGAGTCGTGGTGGCATCAGTTCATCACAGAGGATAGGAATGAGTGTTGGTGGTCATAAGGTGTACTTGTTGGTTGACAAGGGTCAAGAATGCATTCCTGACCCTTCTCAATCATTATACCATCAAGAATCCATGTAAAGGTAGCGGGTTGAGAACAACGGATAATGTGGATAATCGATTGATTGTTGATTGAATCATAATTGATAATTGTTAAGAATGGCGGATAGTCGTGGAAAGTGCGTTTTAACAACGGACCGCAATCAGCGATGTGGGAGATCCATGTTAAGAAATACCCCCATATTTTATGGTCACTATATGTCACTATCTTTTTGAATGATGAAATCGAGCGTGGTTTTTAATACAAAATTCAGTCAATGCTTAATTAACAAAGACCTAATCATCAATTAATGATGGATAATTAGTCCTCATTGATCATTGGTCAATGCTCAAGAATCGTGAACCAGGGATTACAAATCAGATCGCGTGAGGGTGAGAGCAGAGCGATTGGTAGTTGATAGGGCCTGTGGCCTATTGACCTCTTAAGGTCATGATCTAAAGAGCTACGTTTTGCTGGGATGCTTGTAAGGTTTAGTCATGGTAATGACAATCAGTAGTATTGATTTGTTCAACTATGAGGTTTTTGTTGCTTTGTATTGACTCATGCCCACAGCTGTTGATTGTATCGATCATGTTTGGTTGCTGTCCCGTTTCTGAGGAATCGGTATTGACCATGATGTCATATCTGTAGATGTATGTACTTCCAACCAGCCCCAAAAAGTCCAAGGCTCCAGAAGGGAAACCCCCCACCAACTAGGTCACCCACGCTGGCAAAGTGGGATCGCCTCTTGCTGGGTCCTACCGTAGGTGGACGATGAAATCAAACCCTGACCAGCAAGCATCACCCCCCAGGCCCCCCCAAATTTCAATGTTGAAGTGCTAGCAGAAGCTCGGCGCGAGTGGACCAAAAATTCAAACCCCAGCTCCACCAATTCAGTAGCGCATGTTGGAACATTGAGATTTGGCGCCTGGGGTTTGTGTTTTCTTCCTTTGGTTGGGGTTTGATTTTTTGTCCACCTACTGTAGGTGGCTTCCAAGTTGAATCATCGATGCTTATCTCCGGTCTTTGTTTTGCCTCCTGGTTCCTGGTGGTCTCTGAGTTGAAACGGGAGTATAAATGTATTTTTTGCATTCAGTTGTTTTTCATTGCTGTTTTTTTCAGATATTGACTCATACATGTGTACATAGTTTGTATATCAACCGACATTCAAGCATTGTGCACTGCACAACCACTGACTAGCCGCAAAGCAAGCATTGATACACACATTCTTCCCATTCCCCACCAAATCTTCAAAACTGCATGGCTATTTACAACGACGTTTATTGGTTGATTGGGATCAACGGAATGAAGTCCATTACTATATTACGAATCAACCACCAATAATGGACTGAGTCCCGTTGACTAGTAATAAACAACAATGATCCCAAGAATGGACTGAGTTGGATGGTTATTTGACCATTAACAACCATTCTACCCTTATAAACGCTGGTTGTTCATCCATGGACTACTCAAGAGCTGATTGTTTATTGGGATCAACGAGTACCATTGAGTCGCCGCAGGCTGTCCAGCTCACCTAGTGGGAGGCAACGGCTGAAGATGGGGGTGAATCCCTATAACCGATGACTTAATGATTATTGAAGAGTTACTTACAATGGATTAATGGATTAGAAATGCTTACTTGCAGTCGATAGCGATTCACAACTCTTTCTAGAAATGGGAGGTGATGAATGATTAGTGGATGGTGAATGATTGGTGAATCGATGGTTAATTGATGGTTGATGGTGATGGTTCATCCTGGGGGATAACCACCAACACTTGCAGGGATTATGACGATGTGTGATTATTAATCATGATTCATGACTAAGTCTAGCAATTATTCTAAATATGGCCAACAATGGTTGGCCATCGAGAATAGTGCTCAAAAATATCGAAAATAATGAGCAACAACTGTGGAGAATATAGCTGGTAATGATCGCCACTAATCTTTGATGACTCCCTACAACCAATCTTTGTTAATGATTTTAGTAATTGCAGCACATCGTGATTGATAACCATGGATCGTGGTTCAGAATGGTTGATCGTGCTGGTTGTGCATGTCGACCAGTGCCTCTTTTGTTGGTGATCTGCTGGTGAGCTGTTGGACTTCCAAGTGATTAAACAGCTAGGTTTACTATCAGCAGCAACACCGGAAATTACACCAAGAATAATTCGTTCCTAGTTGAAAGGCTACCCCATTCAGCATCAGGCATTAACTAGTAACTTTAGTGATGCAATATTGATGGGGAATACCTTATTTACTGCTTGAGAATTACTGACTTCAGGGGCTAGCAACAATACCATGTACCAGAAATCGTCAGCTAAACAGCTGCGTTGAACTGGGTGGCTTCATGGCCATGTTACCGATGACCCAAGCCAGAAGCAATCCTTTCGTTCGGGTGGCCGGAGCACCACTGATCACGAATGAAGTCACCTCATCGAGTGATTGTTGGCACGTTCGAATCCTGCCAGTTAGTGAATCACTCATTCATGGCTGCCCGTCCGGGAGGTAATCGGTGATACAGAAGCAACACCCAGCTGTTGGGTGATCATTGTTGAGCACGTCTAGAATGTGTGTGTGTGTGTGAGTGTGTTTTACCCAGGTTTATGATGATTCATGGTGGTCAATGCCCGCTGATCAAGAAGAAGCAGCATGTTTGGCTGATCACCAACAAATGTTGCGTATAGTTGACGGCAATCATGGGAGAGAGTGCTGATCATTTGTTCCTGGATATTTGTCTGGCATGTCTTGATGTATGGACGCAATGGCAGAAGTTCAGCTCAACATTTGGGATGGATGAAACTCCTGCATTTTCATTTTTTTTCCATCAGCTGTGGCATTTGCTTATTTCACCACGCAGCAAGTACGGCAAGTATTGCTACTACCGTTGACCACCTGACATGAGCCCAGTCGCATGGTAGGTGTTCTTTTGGATGACATGAATCTGCATGAGTCACTGGGTATCATCATCAGCACCAGCAGCAGCAGCAGCAGCATCGATGTTGTTGTTACCCGAAATATTTGTTGGATAGAGACATGGTCAAATGTTTTACAAGCCACAAATGATCAAACTAGTCAACTTGTTGGTTGGGGTACCATACCTGTGTGTGTGTGTATATGCATGTGCACGTGGTGTGTGTGTGTGTGTGTGGGTCTAATATGTTTATGGACATTTCTATATGCTTTCAAATATATAAGAGCATCCACATTTCATGGGATCAGATCGTTGTCATTATCGTCATCGTCATCGTCATTGTCATCATAATCATAATCATCATCATCATCATCATCCTCATCATCATCATCATCATCATCATCATCATGATAATAAAAACAATAATAATCATCATCATCTTCATACTAATAAAAACAACAATCATCATCATCATCATCATCATCATCATCATCATCCTCGTCGTCGTCATCGTCGTCATCCATCATCATCAGAACCATCAAAATCATCATCATCATCATCATCATCATCATCATCATCATCATCATCATCATCATCATCATCATCATCATCATTATCCTCGTCGTCGTCATCAGAACCATCAAAATCATCATCATCATCATCATCATCATCGTCGTCGTCGTCGTCGTCATCATCATCCGCAGAATGACGAAGAACCATTTGCGGTGCAGCCATCAGGTCGCGACTCACTTAAAGTGAATCGCCATCGGGTGGCATGGCAGATGGCAGCAAATGGCGAGGCAGAGATGCAAAATCTGCAGCGCAGGTGATTTGGAGATCATGGGAAAATCATGATGATGATGATGATGATGATGATGATGATGACGAAGATGATGAACAAGGGTTGAACCACCGATCAGTGATGGATATGTAATGATGCCATTCATTACATTATCAATGATGATTTGAAATGATGATCAACCATGGTTAAACCCATGGTTAGCGATGGACGGTCAACTGTGAATCAATGGCTGATGATGGCTTATCATGACTCGTCCGCAAGTTACACTAAGGAGTTCCCTCCAAGAAAGGGTGGCTTGTAAACCCCCATGTGAATAGTGGTTGATAATGGTTAATACTGCCCAGTTTTGATCGATGGTAGTTCCCATGAAGTCTTGAAAAAGGAGCTGGTTGGTGGTTTCGAACATCTGTTTTTCCCCAGCCATGCCAACTGGGATGATGCTTGCCAACTGACTTGCGCATATGTTTGACAGAAGCAACGGTCCCCGCAAACCAGGTAGGGATAGTAGTGACATTAATGAGTACATCAACAGGTGTAAACTACCGGGGATTTGGTGGGCCTATTGCCCGGGAGAGGGGACGGCAAGGAGCATCGCGAAGTATCAGGTATCTTGAGGCCATACACGTTTGCCATGCAAGGAACCACGTTGATAGCTGCGTTGTTTTTCAATATTTGGAACCCCCATGATGGACGGTTTACTAAGAAACTGGATGGTTTGGGGGTACCCCTATTTTGAGAAACCATCATGTGTCTAGATCAAAAAGTCACAGAAGTTCCTTTGACGGTCGAACATTCTTTAGATGCTCTTCATGATCGACTTGGACGTTTCTTTGCAATGATTGCTGCAGCAAGAAAGTAGTCTCCAGCTAGAAATGTTGGTTCCGACTTCACCACGTCCGCAATGGTAAGCATGCATCAGTACCACCCGAGATGGTGAACATCGAACGAAGTCTGTTGGTTGGTTCATTCGCTATGGCTAGGGCGGGGCTAATGCGGCCAACAAGGAGACCTAAGCTGTTCAGTTCCATGTCTTGGGATGCCTGGAATATGATGGATCAGGTGGTACTGGAGACAGTTGGGAGCCACTGAGTTTACTTCAACCCCTAAATGGAGCAACATAACCAGTGCCTTGGGAGGTTGATATGTCTCCACTACCAATCTTTTTCAAACCATTTATCATGACCAGAAATGACTACAACCAGCTTGTAAGAAAACGAACGATTTACACTTATAAGGGATAAAAAACCGTCCGTAGAATGGTTATAGCCTTTATAACCAACACCTGGGGGTGAACTGCAAAAAAAATGATAGCCTGCAAGTTCACTGCATTGCCGCGGGTTCTGGGGGATGTCCAGACATGGGGGACTCAAGAGTGATGATTTTTGGTGGAAGGAATCAGCCAAGAATGTGTCCGAGTCCAATAGGAACACTGAGAATTACCCAATTCAACGGTATCCCAAGAATCATGATGTTTATAGTCACCCCAAAGAATGTTACAATGACGTTTGGGGATCCGGTTTAGTCTCTGTGTTTCCAAATCTTTGCAGCCCCCAAGGCTATCAACTTCTGACCGATCCACAGGTCAACAGACATCACTGATCAGAGCTGAAGCATTACGGGTTCGTCTCACCAGGGAGCAGTCGCTACGGAACAAAATGCTGGGAGGGAGCTATGTTTGGTTGGGTTAGTGATAGATGTTCATTCATACTGATGGTTAACACTGATGTTTGATAGCTATTGGCTATTAGCAATGATTGGACCAACTATTGGCAACCATCAGTGTTCAACACGGTTGGATGAAAATTACTGCCAGTAACTATTCATCGTTTATGATTGTAATATTTAGCAACCTTTGGTAACAATGATTGGATGAGGTGGTTGAGACTCCTGTTAGTGGTGAATAGGTGATCGTGGTGAATACTACATGCCATGGTGATTGCCCAATAGTCAACGTGCCGGTGAATGTTCGATGACAGTTGAAGATGCTTTATGGTGATTAATCATGGTTGATAATGCTTTGAGCGGTTGATTGATGATCAATTAATGGTTGATGACGGTTCATGATGATTAACGATGGCTGATAATGATATGACATGGCAATGCTTCATGATGACTCTGGCCTTTAGAGTTGTTTTTTAACATTATCACCATACAGGTACCCCCCAATCATCCAGTATTAGTCATTTACAGTAATAAACTGACCATCATTCAGGTTCCCTATTATGAGAAACCTCTATATCAACTAAACAATGTCTTGGTTTCGAATGTTATGCTTTTGGTGGGGTGCTCAGCGCTCAGTTTGTCCAGGGGAGCACTCACCCAGCGACAGTGCGGCGCGATTCACGATTAAGCAATAATTTAACTGTCAATTGCAAACAGCAATCTAATTAATGATTATTGTTAATGATCAATCATCAACTAAATAATAGCAATCATTGACAATAACCATTAACAACAAAAATCAATTAAACAGCAATCTAATTTATGATCATTGTTAATGATTGCTAATCACTGTATCCAATTAACACTTGATTCTTTATTAGCTAGTCCATAAGTAGGTTTTTTGAAAGATCCACAACAACAGGCCCTGGTGAAGATTTGGACTGTTAATCAGCAAACTATTCAATCATCCAGGGGGAACTGTGTGAATTGATAGGACTGGCACGACCCTCCTGGCAGGTGGCAATCGCGGAGTTTCAGCACCTTCTTGACCACAACCATTGTGTTTTTTGTGTAAATAGTCATGGTTGATGTGTTAGGTTTCATTGATCATTCATTGAAGATGGATGGCCATTATTAGTTCTAGCCACTATGAACCATTACGTATTTGGCTGGTGGTTTCAAACACGGATTATTTTGCCTTCTATTTGTGATGGTTGGATGATCAAGTAATATTTTGGGGATGGCGAAACTAAACACCAACCAGATTAGCATAGCCTACTGTAGGCTGTGCGAATACTTACATTTGCATGAATTCAAACTGCTAAACATGCATATCTTTGTGCATACCCATCTATATATCCAATTTGCATACATATATTACATATGTACATATTTAAAAATCTATATTATATATATTTATATTTGGGATCGGGTGGGTAATCGTGCCCCGTGGGAACGCTTTAAAGGCAGCATCCTTGATTTGTACACCTCGCAGCCAACGCAGTTTCTCTAGTAGGAAGCCTTGATGAATTTCCTGGCCTGTGCTACCATCTGACAACAATCCTCACACTCAGGATTAACTTCCTCAAGGAAATCCAAGCAAGACAAAGCTTTGTCCAAATTGGCCCGGCGCATCTTGACCTGCTCAGAAGATGTAGAAGATGACGAGGATGAAGAAGAAGAAGAAGAAGAAGGCCCTTGCTCAGGAGAATGTGCACCATCAGCTTGGATGTCAGAAAGTACAGACTCAGGAGATTTCACATCATCAGCAGCAAAGCCATCATCAGGATTGGTCTTTCGCTTCTTGCTGGATGGCTCCACGGACATTGCGCCTTCATCATCACTAGAAGCATGGCCAGCGTCCTTTTCACTAGGCTCAGAAGTCTTGTCTTTCACACGTTCAAGGTCAACGGTCTTCTCATCTTCAATGGCCAGCGCTACAGGGGAATTGCCGCGGGAGGAACTGCCTTTCAAGTCAGCCAGGAGCCAAGCATCTAGTTTCTCTTGGGCAGCAGCATTCCAGCCACCGCAAAGGCCTGTAGGTAGTCCATGCAGACGTTGTAGGTATGCTAAATGGCTCTGAAGCTGGCGCACAGTGCGAAGCTTCTTGGTTGCCGATGCTGGGATCTTACCATTCTGGATGGACAAGTGAAGCTGCTTGGGATCAGAAGGAGAAGCTGTGGATTCTTCGCCAGCAGCACCTGTAGCTTCAGCAGGCGCAGGCTGGGCTTGGCCAAGCTGAGACCCAGAAGCTACCCATTGAGAGGCAGCAATGCGTAAACTCAAAATTCCATCTCCTTCAGCACAAGCTGTGCCCACCACAAAATGCTGCTTAGGGGCCATAGCGAGACAGGCGACGCACGGGCAGACAAGCACTTGAGAGATATGACTGCCTGACAATGAAAGCATATTTTTTCCTTAGGGGAAAGATCTCTAAAGAGGTTGGCTCCAGATCTCTTCCAAACATAGGGGAAATTGAGAAGCATGACCGTTGGGTACTTACCTGAAAGAAATGTTCACCGAAGTAACCAAAGCTTACATAACAACAGTTGCAGAAAGAATGCGCTGAAGAATTGCTAAGATCATATGCGTTGAATAGGAGTTGCAGACTGACAGCAGACACATACATATGAGCATTTTTTTAGCACGCTTGCCAGGGGCCGTCATTTTCCAAAATTGAGACAGGCCGTTTCCAAAATTGCCAGGGAACATCAACTTGTTCTAGCAAGGTGATCGTACTTGCAAAGCTTTTAAACAATCATAAAAGCTATTTCCCACATTCACTTTGAATGTATATTCAAAAAGATCACCTGCATCAACGCCCGCAATCGTATCATCCTGGTGTTGACACTGGAAAGAGAGACGACCATAACGTTCTCGGACGTTTCGCTTCAGTCTCGAGAACTCACTTTCAATATCATTGGAATGAAAGCCTGTGGCTCTGTCTCTCCAGCCTTGACTGTGGTTCACAGGGGGCGCTGCCTTCAATCCAAGCTGCGCCAAGGCAGGCGACGATGCCTTCCACTTGTCATGTACAACAAAAGCCTTTGGCGAAATGCAGCTCTGGATGGCTTTCTTCATGCCCTGGGCTCCTCTGGGCTTCTTGTCTGGTGCATTCTTGGGCAAGTCCATGATATGGAATGTGAATTTTTTCTTGCCGTTCTGGTGTGTGAAGCGCACAGACTTGTTTCCAACCAAGACAGCAGCAAAGAGCCACCGACCAGTTCTCTGGTCTTTTGAAGTGCCAGCGATGCCCTTGTTGTAGACACTCTTCATCACGGAGCTCGGGCGCTTGTAAGCAGTCGCTGGCCGTTTGGAAGGTTTGGAAGCAGCAGGACGATGCAAGGTTTGAGCAGGGAGACGTTTGAGGATGCGGCTGTGCTGCTCTTTTCTGGATTTGTGATGCGTTTCCTTGGTGGTAGCTGACTTCGAGATCCCGCCTGCATTGCCCATATTCGTTTCATCGAAAACGACCACATCACCAGGCGAAGTTCCAATCATCAAATAGTGATGCTTCTTCAAATAGACTTCCAGGGCTCCTTGGTAAAGAGAGCGCCAGTGACGAAAAGACCAGGAATTGAAAGGTCCAAATAGTGCTGCGATGTCATCTTGCATCTTCGCCCAGCGGATGTTCAGCCTCATGCAGTTGATGAAATAGATGAAAGGCATCCAATTTTCCGTTCGGACATTGGAAAGCAAACCCACTGGGCAAAGACTACTCCTGAAGCATTTGTGGCCTTGGACCGAGCAAGTCCATTGAAAGCGGTCAGCCTGCTCTTCCAATCTGACTGTGTGCTTTGGATTCTGCGGGCATGCTTTAATAGTTGGAAAAAGCTTCAAAGCCTGGCACACTAACACCCCCCGCAAAGCACAGGTATCCTTGAGGTGCTCGGGAAGCATGATCTTTGTGGTCAAGGCTTTCAAGGCAAACACTGCCGGCGAAGCAAACCAATGTTCTCCAATGTTCGTCTTGAACGCTTCCATAGAGATCGGCGGGTCTTGGCCTCCAGTCTGCATGCTGAATCTGGACGCAGGCCGCTTGAACATGAGCAGGACTTGGAGCGCTACAGCCTATCAACAGAAGAATGGCCCTGGCAAAGCGCTAGACAGCAGCAACAACACATATAAGTATACATGCTGTGCCACGACTCAACATGAAGCAGAATCAGTGAAGTGAGCAAACTAAGGCAATCCCTTGCTTATAAGCAGACAGACTTGCTTATAAGCATATGGATTTGCTTATAAGCAGATGGACTTGTTTACAAGCATCTGCACACTATTCTTTTTGCATTACCATTGCGCCAGAGCACGCTCAAAAATCATTGGCCCCTCCGCCAACTTCTATACCAAAGGCTCCGCATGCTCAAGAATCACCTTCTGCTTCACCAACTCCTGGAAAATGGTCCTCTTCATCGTCAAAGCCTTGAACTGGTCGAACCCTATGTGGTGAAGGGGTGTCCAACTCAATGACTTGGGTTGTGGCCTTGCGCTTTCTTGGAGAAAGTCTCAGCAGGCTCTTCCTTGACTTGGATCAATGGTGCGGCTGCAGTTGCCTCATCAGATGCTCCGAGGGCGATGTCTTGACAATTTGGCTCCTCCGGCTCAGCAAGACGACAGACACGACCAGACGCTGGCAGAGTAGGCTTTTGCTCTACGATTTCAGTCTTGCCAGTGAAAGGGGAATGAACACGCGTACTGGTAGTTCGTGCTGGGAAGGCATTGCTTTCGAGAACCATGGAAAGAAGGTCGTGAGACCATTGGCGCCTCATCAACCAATCATCAGGTATGCTCATATCACCAGCGCGCATTCGCGCAATCATTTTCTTGCCGTCCTCGGAAATGAACTCAGAATCACCGTCTTCATGCCGAATCAAGGGGACATCAGCTTCTTTCGTGCCATCAGCTTTCCGGATATAGGTTGCGAGTTTGAGGTTCACTACCCAGTGGGCCCTTTTCAAGCATGCCATGATGTCCTGCTTGGTGGCCTTTTCCCCGAAAGCAGGCGCAATGATGTCATAGAAGGTCTGAAACGGTATTGTGCTTTGCCCAATGGCCAGCTGAGGCTCAACACCCTCGTTGACTTTGTTGTCCTGAGTCATCAAGGTTAATTAGATTGAGCAAGCACAACAAAAGCAAATATTATAAAACCAGCCATAAAACATTATCGTGCAGCCAGGTTACACATACAACCCGCAGCTGATTCCGAACAAATTTGGCCGCCGTCCACCGTTCAACTGTGAAGGATTCTTCTAACGATTGATCAAGAAAAGCCTTCATTTTTGTAGGTGGAATAGTGCTCACGTCCGCATCGTCCAAAATATCCGGTCTGTACTTCAAGCCCGGATCCCCGCGGAACTGGTCAAGGCTGGCAGCCATGCGAAAGGAAGGCACTGGGTTCTCGATGTTGTCTGCTAAAAGCCAATACTCTGACATTCCCATGGCAATAGCCTGGGCGGCTGGCGTTTTGCCTTTTTCAGCCAAGCCCATGAAGACTAGAGACTTGTCTTTCAAGCTGGGCAAGAGGGGAATGATGACATCATGCAGGAACCAAGGGCGAAGATCATGCAACGTCAGGAAGAAGTTTGTGACCGGCTCTGCGAAAAGATTTGCAGACGCATAGCCCTTGAGCGATTTTTCCACGAGGCCAGCAGTCCATCCATAAATTGGTGAATCCTCCCTGTGAATCTCAATCTCGGTCCATTCTGTTTGACGGTTGTTGCAACTGCTTCGGGGGCCGTGAAGACGGATGTAATCAAAACCCTGTTGCAAAGAGCTTTGACTCTTGCTTGAGGCTGCGTTTTTCATTGGTAACTGGAGCTGGTAATTCAAAATGCCCCAGCCGTGGATGTTTTGTAGCATCTGATAAAAAATTGCTAGTCCTTGTTTGAAGCGATTGCCATAGTCCAACTGCATGAGCTTGCCTTGGCATGCCGATTTGATCATAGGAACCAAGGCCTTGTCTTCGAAGGTGAACATCTTGATGAAGTGGTTGGGATTTCCTTCTTGGAGAGCATCAACCTTGATGACTTGCAGTTGGACCAACTTGTGCAGCGAAGCTTTGAGAGCTAGAGGTTCAGGCAATTCATCGAACTCCTTCCTTGCCAATTTGCCACAAAGGACATCCCAATCTAGTGACAGGTCACCAGGAACTTCTATAACGTCGAAAGCATATTTCAGCTTGGTGGCAGAAGTTTCTGGCACTGCGCGCAGAGGTAGATCAGCAAAAGCGCCTTCACCAGTGAAGTGGCGGACCTGCGGATTGGGAAGCTCTACCAAACGCTTTCCTGAAATAGACCAGGCAGCTGGAAGCGACATTGCAGCAAGTATTACAGTGAGCCCAGACAGACCTTGATTGAAAATGGCTGTGTTTGACAGGTGGCTCAAGGAAGCAGACCATTAGAAGAAGACTAGTTTACAAGCCAGTTGATATTTTCCACAACAGTATTGTGCAGCTACAACTTGTATATTGCCATTCCTCTAGCTTTGCCAGACCCAGAAGCAGAAGGCTTGATCATTTGCATTATTTGAGAGAAGAAGTGTCAAGAGATGAGGCAGCCATGCTGGGATTGATGTCCTTTCATGCCTTCAGGCGCTGGGATCTTGCAAGTCCAACGAGGAGACTTTGATTGAAAGCGCTTGTGGTTGGCAAGCAATGTTGTCACAATTTAAAAAAAGAGAGAATTGATGTAGTAGGCAGGATGAACTTGATTTGAAAACAGCAGGCTGCTTATAAGCAGGGCAAGCTGCTTATAAGCAAGGCAGGCTGCTTATAAGCAATCTCTGACTAACTTATCTTGGAGATGCCAAGAACTGAGATGGTTCTTCCACAGCAGACTGGTGTATTTAAAATTAATACATTAACATGGCTGAAAGTCTTGCAAGACCCAAACCCATGGAAGGGTACCAATTTCACCAATTGTACCAATGGCAAAAAGCACGAAACCCTGAGAGGGTACCAATTGTACCAATTGTACCAATTTTTTGGCTAGAT
>VSDK01026359.1:991387-1006037 GCA_009767595.1 Symbiodinium kawagutii | reverse complement strand
TTTTTATATTTATATATTTACATGATATATATTTTTAAATATATATATATATAAATATATTTTTATATTTATATATATATACATGATATATATATATATATATATATTTATTTATTTATTTATTTATTTATATGTATATATGAGCGGGTGATGCTTTTTCTATGCACGGTGCGAGAAACCGCCATTCCCCCGTGGTCTTTTTTTGTTCAGCTTAGCTGTCCGGGGCGAACACGCGGTTTTTCACCACGTGTAGCGCAGCTGTCCTCAGAAGGGTAGCGAAGTGGTGAGGTGACTGCAACGACTGACAACCCAACAGCAACGAGCAAAATAGCAACAACCAGCTGTGGTTGATGGTTAGTAAGGCTCAATAGTGGTGATTAATAGTGGTTTACAACAACAACAACAACAACAACAACAACAACAACAACAACAGTTGGACCATCCCAGTGGATTTCAACAACGATGACCCAGGATGAGTTGAGAAATCCCTGCCCACGTAGATGGAAAAACTCGTGGCTTCCCTCAAGGCTTCCAGCATGGTGAGCCCTCCCACCGCTTGGTGGGGTGTCATTCTGTTGGCACAGCCGCGCAGCTGATCGTTGACAGCAGGCTGCTAGGTTACAGTCGCATTGTTAGATGGATGTGCCTAGTGGTCTATTCCTGATGATTCATCATGATCGTGCTGGTTTTGGTCCATGTTATCCATGACATGATTGGCCATAAACCACTACTAATTGTACGTATGTCCACCATCATGAACCAGCATCAATCATTACCAGCATTCACCGTTAAGCAAACTCAGCCATGATCAACCAGCAATCACTGTTTGTCACCAACCAACCGTCATTAACCCCACGTATTTGTGAAATATCAACTAACCATCATTAGCCAACCATCATTAACCTCAACTAACCATCATTAACCATCATTGACAGCATGTTCAACCATGGTCAACCATTCACCAGATCAACCCTCGTGGTTTTCTCATGGATGACAGCGCGGCCAAGGTCGGCACGGCGCTATGTACACCGCTTCCTCCTCTCCTTACGGACAGGCGCTGAAAGACCGTCACCCACAGCAACCATTTGTTAGGGCTGATAGGGGATGATAACCAACAACAAATGGTTGATGAGGAATGAGGATTAATGGTGAATTGATCATTTGTACTTAATGAATGATTGGTGTTTGACTAAGTGATTCAGCGCTTCGCAGTTGTAGTGCTGATAGCCATTAGCATACAGCTGCTGGTGAAGAACCATTGATGATTATCCTCCCCCAGTTTCCCAAGCGCTCCTTGTCTTAAAGTGAAATATTGGCAGTGCCAACATTCACGACACCAGTTCGGTGGGAATCCTGCGAGTCAAGTGGTGAAAGGTGCGCAGCATTAAACATTTGCTATGACAGCTGCCTATGACAAGAAGAATTTCACCATCTATCAAGCTTGAACCAAATCGCCGCTGTTAGATGGGGGAAAGCGCCTTTAAAGAGACCATTTGTCACCAGCAAGATTGGGACTTTGTGCATGTACAGCTCTTGGATGACCACGGCGATGTACCATTGGACTTTCGCATGGTGGCGTTGTACATTGGAGATCCCTGGAATGAATAGATTTCCTCCAGCAGGATTTCTGGAGGCGCTTGAATTCATGATCGGTTGTAATGGTAGCATTGCTTAATGTTGGTTTATTCTTATTTGATATTATGGTCGGCCGTGAATACAAATCAGCAAATGTGAGTTGTCAACTATCCATCATTATTCAAAAAGATAGTTCATTGACCGACGATCACTTTCAATGATCAATGATTAATTCATGCCCAGTCGTAACAACTATCACCTATCGATGATGCATCGACAATGGAGTATCCACTATCATTGACTTCGTTGTTTGTCAAGCATCCTATTATCACATATGATAGTTGATCATAGGATGGGCCACTCATGGAATGGTGATAATGATTCATGATTATCCGCATGTGATTACTGCCCACTATGGATGATGATCATAAAATGAAGTATCCACGGGTTATCGGCTGGGTTTTTGCCATCGGTAGATTATCATTATCACCAATGGCGATGAATCAACGATATTCATCAATGAACCACTGCCATTCAATCGATGATCCACTAATCCCTACCAATTTGACTTCATATGACCAACAAGGAACCTCTAAAACCTTATTTTAAAAAAAAATGATACACCTATGCAAACTTATATAAACATCATATAAACCTTATGTAAATTCATACCCCACGCCTACAATGATCATTCATTCTCCATCACCCGACCCTTGCCATCAACACCGTTGGACCATGACCCGCGAAAGGTGTCGAGCCTGCCAACAGCTGGTGAGGTGCAGACGGGTTAGCAGCCGGATCTTTTATGCGAAGCAGTTCTGAATAGACAGTTGTATATCTACATAAATGTAGATATATTTATGTAGATATACTGAAGTATATGTACATACACAAGTTTTTATTTGTAAAGATATGTGCATATATTATTTTTATATGTTTCATATTTATTTGTATCGCTATGTGTATATTGATATGCATTGATGTATGTGTGTTTGTTATTTGTTTCTTCTATAGATATGTGTGTCATCTAATTTATGTGTAAGTATATCTATATATCCTATTTGTACACACAAATGCTTTCCCATACCCCCCAAAAGTTGTATGTAGCCTTTAGTCTATGGGGGTGGTACCATATATATATATGGTACCCCCCTCCCCGTACCCCCCAAAAGTTGTATGTAGCCTTTAGTCTACGGGGGTGGTACCACATATATGGTACCCCCCTCCCCGTACCCCCCAAAAGTTGTATGTAGCCTTTAGTCTATGGGGGTGGTACCATATATATATATATATATATATCTATCTATCTATTTAAATATATATGTGTATGTATTTATATATATATATATAATTAAATGAATATATATATATATATATATATAAATATAAATATATATATATATATATATATATTTAGATATGTACATACAACTTAGATTTTGTGGAAGTGGTACTAGGAGGTCCTAGGCGGTCCTAGGACCTGCCCACAACCAAGAAATCAAGAAACCAAGATTCCCCCAGGAGTCTTCGCGCAATCTTGGTTTCTTGGTTTCTTGGTTCTTGATTGTGGGCAGGTCCTAGGACCTCCTAGTACCTCTGAGTGTCATGCCCAAAATTCCTAAGTTCCAAAGTCTTTGGTAAAGACATTTCAACATGCTCGATGGGTCAAAAAAAGGGGAAATAAAGGAAATAGGAGCCCTCTCAGCATTTCCTTTGTTTTTAAGAAGAAGAAATGGGGGAAATAGAGAGTTTCTTCCCACACCTTTGGAGGCAACAGGGCTGATCGTGGGTATCCTACCAGCAAAGGAAGTTTTCTTCACTATTTTGATCATAAAACTATTTGGCTTATGCGACTGTTATTCTCATGTTCCATGAACTGACGAGTTCGTGAGCAACCAACTAGCCCTTTGTTGTGCAAATTCACTTTGCCCTGGAAATATCAGCGAAGTTGCAGTTGCCCTAGTTATGTGCCAACTTAGCAATCCTTGGGGGGCATCACCTTGTCCTACCAAGGGCACTGCGTGTTTGCAAGTGCTCTTCATTGTTTGCACCTAGTTCAAGCAAGCTGTTTCAATGTGCGCGTGCTCGAAGTATTGACCTATCATAAAGCAACCTGCAACATGTTTTTCTTTCCACATGCCGCCAGTTTCTTTTTCTATGCTAACACAGGGGTACATACAAGTATACATACATCCACGGATGCTTGTGCACAGCACATGTATAATCAAGTATGCACATAGATGTACATTGATACACCCATATGCACCGTAGACATGCACAGGACTTCAGATGTTTGTATGCAAAATGCAGCAGTCCAAAGATCGCTGGATAGAGATCCCAAGAGATTGGCCGTTGGGATTTCGGATCCACCAGTCATCCAGTCATCCCTGCATGGCGGCCATGAGGCAATGGCCCTGATTGCCTGCTACCATCCCCATCCTCACTATCCCGGCATTGCTTTACCTGGAGCAACCCAAAGTCGAAATCCTCCAAATCGAAATCATAGGTATCATGTCGTAAACACGCAGGTCATCATCACCATCATCGAATTCATCGCCATTGCAGTCAAACTGGTCAGTGTAGTCGAATGGATCGTTACTAGTATCATCCACTTTAGCCTTTACCAATGAAATCATCACATGATCAAAAATGTCATAGTAATTTCTCCAATGTTCATCGCCATCATCAGAATAAGAACAACAGTAGCCACAATGTCCCCATGATTTGTGCTCATGATCATCATCATCACCGGTGTCACTGTCGCAGGCAGGCTCCTACTACACAAGTCCCGGTGTGCAGACCTATGCCAGCCCGGGAGGCAGATACTTTCATGGCTGAAGACTTTTCGCTCTGTAGTTTCTTTCCTTTATTCGAAATCGATCCATCTGATTCTTTGCCGAAGTGCAACGTTATTCTTAAAAAGGATCGACTTCTGCATTTTGTTTTCTTCAGTGTTCCATCTCTACGATCGATTTACACAAGCGAGTGGTTCTTCTTGGCATAGATGCAGGGTACGCGATGCAGGTAAATTGCTTAGAGATAAAAAAACACTTCGATTCTACAAGCCTAGGTGCTTGACTGTTTGGACCTCTCAACGATGTGAAGCAACTAGGTAAGTTTTCTCAAATCCTGTGCCAGGTATCTACAGCGGTGGCACCCTTGCTGGCGGCTATGGAGGGATCACCAGTGCTTACTCAGGTGGCACCTTAGCTGGTGCCTACGGTGGCAGCAGTGGCCTTGCTGCCTACAGTGGTGGCACCACAACGGGCCTTGCTGCCTACAGCCCCAGTACCAGCGCCTTACCTGGTGCTGCCTACACCCCGGGCACGATTTCGGGTACCTACAGTCCCAGTAGTGCTGCTTACACTGGAGCTGTCACTGGGACTGCCTATACCCCTGGCACTATGTCAGGGATGGCATACACTCCGGGATCCCTGGCCGGTGGCGTTACGACGGTGGCTGGAGGCAACTACAGCAGTGCACCTGCCTACGGTGCCTTGTCCAGTTGGTGGGCTGAAACTTTTCGGAGGGTCTGGGTGAAGTCTCCATGGGGTGCCATTGATTCATGAGATGCGAGAAACCCATATTTCTAGTTTTACTCCCTGCGCAACATTTCTGACAAATGGTGCCATGATGTTTTAAGCTTGGAGGATAAACAAGGAATTGTCCTTGGATGATCGGATGATTCATGGATTCACGGATTACCCTTTTCTCAAGAGTTTGGTCATTTTGTGATGTACCAGTTGTCATTTTAAAAAAGATTCATGAATCCTTACGCGATACCAGCCAGCAAGCATTGATCCTCATCAGATATCACCGGCCACTACATGCAGTAAGCATCACTTGTTGTGGTCAATGATGCCTAATGTACTTGATTTAACCATGGGGAACCAGTAAGAACCATTACTCGCAGTGCAATTGTTTGTTGTTGGGCGGTTACCAACAATCATGACTCAGTGTTTACCATTAACCGCTGTATACCAGGACTCAACATCATCAGCGTTCAGTAAGCATCCTTCAACTGTCAATTCACCTTCAACTGTTCAAGCATCATTCAAGCATCATGCGACCATTTGTGTTCTCACCATTCAATCACCATTAAAGCATACCATTGTTGACCATCAACCATGAGCTGTTTGGATTACTGACCATTGGACTGTTTCCAAGTGATCCTAATGCTTTATGGTTCCCCAAGAGTAATAGATCTTAAGTCTGGTCAGACATGGTTGGGTTTCTTACAATCATGTCTGATAGCGGCTAATGTTGGTACATAATGGTTGCGTTTGGTTGTAAACAGAGATATAAGCAACCAATAGTTGTTAGTTTCTGGTTGACAGTCAACAGTCATCAACAAGTCGTTGGGAAGCACGGATTTTGTCAAGCTGTGTGAGGTACTGGCACTGGAAGCTTTAGCATTGCACCGGCAAACACCTATGGTGGTTACTATAGCGCGGGCACCTACAGCCGGCGCCTCAGAGTTTGGTGTTATTCATGGTTCACAGGTACGATCAATAGCCAAAATAAACCAAGAATGGTTTGGAGATGATGGTCAATGATGGTGAAAGAATGGAAATGACTGCGGTAAATCACTATGTCACTATGGCTAACAATTATGGTATATAGATTCTTGTGAATGGTGGGTAGAGATTGTTGATCATGTTTAATGGTATTTATGTGCCACCGATGGCTAACAACGCTTTTTAAGATGCCAGGGATGAACTCGGCAGTATCAAAAAGCATTGAATATATCGGTGACTCAACCTTTACATATTTTGTATCGCTGTATTTGTGCTAGGGTCCACCCTTTACTCTTGGCACCCTAGATATGTGGATAACCATTTCATGCATACAGACCTACTTTAACACGTGTTTAGATGTGCACATATATAGATATTCATACATATGTCTTTACCTACGTCTTTGCACATATATTGTATTTAGATAAACACATATCCTGTAGATGTGCTTGTGCATAGAGTCCGCCTATTTGAGTCTGGACATCAGCTATTGAAAGCCGGGTCCCAAGTTCCACGTTGACAGTCCATGACTCCCTCGTAGCCAATGGCTGATGATGCTAGACCCATGAAGCAGGGTGCATGGTGAAGCAATGAGCGCAACGCATCAAGAGAAACCAATCATTGTGGCGAACATGATGATAAATGGGTTTAAATGATAAATATTTAATCATGTATAAATGATAAACGATAAACGGAAAAAAGCACGATTCAATAAATCGTAAACCGATTATGATTGATACCAATCTTAAATGATAAATGTTAAGAAGCGAACAATACTTGGAATGATCAACGATTTAAAAAGACATATGATTTGAAGGATACGAAACATGAATGACAAATGGAAAAAACACGATTGCATGATAAGAAATGATGTTGAAAAAAGATGGTCTGAATGAGAAGGAATGATTTTAAGAAAGCACGTTTTGAACTTACTTGGTTGATTCATCATTAACCATTGGTTTCCCTATAGTTTGTTGGTTATGAACCACCATTATTGGTTGGTTAAAATTGACCCAGCTCGCCATATATAGCTGGTATATCCCCTACTATTGTTGGTTATCATCCCCTATCATTAACCACTATAACCAGCTATAAGTCACCATTGGTTGGTTTATCCTCATCAGTTGGTTGATTCATATTGACCCAGCTCGCCATAAATAGCTGGTATATCCCCTATAGTTGCTAGTTGTTATCCCCCATGATCCTGGTTGAACCATAAACCTGGCATCACACAGGGGTTCCCCCATGGGGAACCGCCCGCCTGCAACTGAGGCGCACCGGAGGGAGCAGCCAGCAGCGCCTCCTTCACTGCCGGGTTCCCAGGGGTGGGCGCTTGGGAAGCAATTCGACGAACCGCGGTGATGGGTCATGGTCCGTGTTGGCAAATGATGGTGGCAGCTGGGTGTGGGCAGCTAATGATGGTTGTTGGGAGAATGATGATTGATGGTAAGAATGGTTGGGAGTTGATGGTGAGAATGGTTGGGAGTTGATGGTAAGGATGGTTGGGAGTTGATGGTAAGGATGGTTGGGAGTTGATGGTAAGGATGGTTGGGAGTTGATGGTAAGGATGGTTGGGAGTTGATGGTAAGGATGGTTGGGAGTTGATGGTAAGGATGGTTGGGAGTTGATGGTAAGGATGGTTGGGAGTTGATGGTAAGGATGGTTGGGAGTTGATGGTAAGGATGGTTGGGAGTTGATGGTAAGGATGGTTGGGAGTTGATGGTAAGGATGGTTGGGAGTTGATGGTAAGGATGGTTGGGAGTTGATGGTAAGGATGGTTGGGAGTTGATGGTAAGGATGGTTGGGAGTTGATGGTAAGGATGGTTGGGAGTTGATGGTAAGGATGGTTGGGAGTTGATGGTAAGGATGGTTGGGAGTTGATGGTAAGGATGGTTGGGAGTTGATGGTAAGGATGGTTGGGAGTTGATGGTAAGGATGGTTGGGAGTTGATGGTAAGGATGGTTGGGAGTTGATGGTAAGGATGGTTGGGAGTTGATGGTAAGGATGGTTGGGAGTTGATGGTAAGGATGGTTGGGAGTTGATGGTAAGGATGGTTGGGAGTTGATGGTAAGGATGGTTGGGAGTTGATGGTAAGGATGGTTGGGAGTTGATGGTAAGGATGGTTGGGAGTTGATGGTAAGGATGGTTGGGAGTTGATGGTAAGGATGGTTGGGAGTTGATGGTAAGGATGGTTGGGAGTTGATGGTAAGGATGGTTGGGAGTTGATGGTAAGGATGGTTGGGAGTTGATGGTAAGGATGGTTGGGAGTTGATGGTAAGGATGGTTGGGAGTTGATGGTAAGGATGGTTGGGAGTTGATGGTAAGGATGGTTGGGAGTTGATGGTAAGGATGGTTGGGAGTTGATGGTAAGGATGGTTGGGAGTTGATGGTAAGGATGGTTGGGAGTTGATGGTAAGGATGGTTGGGAGTTGATGGTAAGGATGGTTGGGAGTTGATGGTAAGGATGGTTGGGAGTTGATGGTAAGGATGGTTGGGAGTTGATGGTAAGGATGGTTGGGAGTTGATGGTAAGGATGGTTGGGAGTTGATGGTAAGGATGGTTGGGAGTTGATGGTAAGGATGGTTGGGAGTTGATGGTAAGGATGGTTGGGAGTTGATGGTAAGGATGGTTGGGAGTTGATGGTAAGGATGGTTGGGAGTTGATGGTAAGGATGGTTGGGAGTTGATGGTAAGGATGGTTGGGAGTTGATGGTAAGGATGGTTGGGAGTTGATGGTAAGGATGGTTGGGAGTTGATGGTAAGGATGGTTGGGAGTTGATGGTAAGGATGGTTGGGAGTTGATGGTAAGGATGGTTGGGAGTTGATGGTAAGGATGGTTGGGAGTTGATGGTAAGGATGGTTGGGAGTTGATGGTAAGGATGGTTGGGAGTTGATGGTAAGGATGGTTGGGAGTTGATGGTAAGGATGGTTGGGAGTTGATGGTAAGGATGGTTGGGAGTTGATGGTAAGGATGGTTGGGAGTTGATGGTAAGGATGGTTGGGAGTTGATGGTAAGGATGGTTGGGAGTTGATGGTAAGGATGGTTGGGAGTTGATGGTAAGGATGGTTGGGAGTTGATGGTAAGGATGGTTGGGAGTTGATGGTAAGGATGGTTGGGAGTTGATGGTAAGGATGGTTGGGAGTTGATGGTAAGGATGGTTGGGAGTTGATGGTAAGGATGGTTGGGAGTTGATGGTAAGGATGGTTGGGAGTTGATGGTAAGGATGGTTGGGAGTTGATGGTAAGGATGGTTGGGAGTTGATGGTAAGGATGGTTGGGAGTTGATGGTAAGGATGGTTGGGAGTTGATGGTAAGGATGGTTGGGAGTTGATGGTAAGGATGGTTGGGAGTTGATGGTAAGGATGGTTGGGAGTTGATGGTAAGGATGGTTGGGAGTTGATGGTAAGGATGGTTGGGAGTTGATGGTAAGGATGGTTGGGAGTTGATGGTAAGGATGGTTGGGAGTTGATGGTAAGGATGGTTGGGAGTTGATGGTAAGGATGGTTGGGAGTTGATGGTAAGGATGGTTGGGAGTTGATGGTAAGGATGGTTGGGAGTTGATGGTAAGGATGGTTGGGAGTTGATGGTAAGGATGGTTGGGAGTTGATGGTAAGGATGGTTGGGAGTTGATGGTAAGGATGGTTGGGAGTTGATGGTAAGGATGGTTGGGAGTTGATGGTAAGGATGGTTGGGAGTTGATGGTAAGGATGGTTGGGAGTTGATGGTAAGGATGGTTGGGAGTTGATGGTAAGGATGGTTGGGAGTTGATGGTAAGGATGGTTGGGAGTTGATGGTAAGGATGGTTGGGAGTTGATGGTAAGGATGGTTGGGAGTTGATGGTAAGGATGGTTGGGAGTTGATGGTAAGGATGGTTGGGAGTTGATGGTAAGGATGGTTGGGAGTTGATGGTAAGGATGGTTGGGAGTTGATGGTAAGGATGGTTGGGAGTTGATGGTAAGGATGGTTGGGAGTTGATGGTAAGGATGGTTGGGAGTTGATGGTAAGGATGGTTGGGAGTTGATGGTAAGGATGGTTGGGAGTTGATGGTAAGGATGGTTGGGAGTTGATGGTAAGGATGGTTGGGAGTTGATGGTAAGGATGGTTGGGAGTTGATGGTAAGGATGGTTGGGAGTTGATGGTAAGGATGGTTGGGAGTTGATGGTAAGGATGGTTGGGAGTTGATGGTAAGGATGGTTGGGAGTTGATGGTAAGGATGGTTGGGAGTTGATGGTAAGGATGGTTGGGAGTTGATGGTAAGGATGGTTGGGAGTTGATGGTAAGGATGGTTGGGAGTTGATGGTAAGGATGGTTGGGAGTTGATGGTAAGGATGGTTGGGAGTTGATGGTAAGGATGGTTGGGAGTTGATGGTAAGGATGGTTGGGAGTTGATGGTAAGGATGGTTGGGAGTTGATGGTAAGGATGGTTGGGAGTTGATGGTAAGGATGGTTGGGAGTTGATGGTAAGGATGGTTGGGAGTTGATGGTAAGGATGGTTGGGAGTTGATGGTAAGGATGGTTGGGAGTTGATGGTAAGGATGGTTGGGAGTTGATGGTAAGGATGGTTGGGAGTTGATGGTAAGGATGGTTGGGAGTTGATGGTAAGGATGGTTGGGAGTTGATGGTAAGGATGGTTGGGAGTTGATGGTAAGGATGGTTGGGAGTTGATGGTAAGGATGGTTGGGAGTTGATGGTAAGGATGGTTGGGAGTTGATGGTAAGGATGGTTGGGAGTTGATGGTAAGGATGGTTGGGAGTTGATGGTAAGGATGGTTGGGAGTTGATGGTAAGGATGGTTGGGAGTTGATGGTAAGGATGGTTGGGAGTTGATGGTAAGGATGGTTGGGAGTTGATGGTAAGGATGGTTGGGAGTTGATGGTAAGGATGGTTGGGAGTTGATGGTAAGGATGGTTGGGAGTTGATGGTAAGGATGGTTGGGAGTTGATGGTAAGGATGGTTGGGAGTTGATGGTAAGGATGGTTGGGAGTTGATGGTAAGGATGGTTGGGAGTTGATGGTAAGGATGGTTGGGAGTTGATGGTAAGGATGGTTGGGAGTTGATGGTAAGGATGGTTGGGAGTTGATGGTAAGGATGGTTGGGAGTTGATGGTAAGGATGGTTGGGAGTTGATGGTAAGGATGGTTGGGAGTTGATGGTAAGGATGGTTGGGAGTTGATGGTAAGGATGGTTGGGAGTTGATGGTAAGGATGGTTGGGAGTTGATGGTAAGGATGGTTGGGAGTTGATGGTAAGGATGGTTGGGAGTTGATGGTAAGGATGGTTGGGAGTTGATGGTAAGGATGGTTGGGAGTTGATGGTAAGGATGGTTGGGAGTTGATGGTAAGGATGGTTGGGAGTTGATGGTAAGGATGGTTGGGAGTTGATGGTAAGGATGGTTGGGAGTTGATGGTAAGGATGGTTGGGAGTTGATGGTAAGGATGGTTGGGAGTTGATGGTAAGGATGGTTGGGAGTTGATGGTAAGGATGGTTGGGAGTTGATGGTAAGGATGGTTGGGAGTTGATGGTAAGGATGGTTGGGAGTTGATGGTGAAAGGTTGGGAGTTGATGGTGAATAGTTGGGAGTTGATGGTGAATGCTTGGGAGTTGATGGTGAATGGTCGGGAGTTGATGGTGAATGGTTGGGAGTTGATGGTGAATGGTTGGGAGTTGATAGTTATTGATGGGGGAGCGAATGCTTAATGGTGGTTTCCCCGATGGTTTATTGATGATGGTCAATTGATGGTCAGTGGTGGGGGATAGCCACCAACAAGGGTAGGAACAATGATGGTCAACGGTGGGTGATTGAAAATGATGTTGAGTAAGGCTTGATGATCCTTCATAAATATGGTTGACAATTGTCGTTAGTGATGGTTACTAATAGTTGATGGCTAAGAATCATGGTTACGAATTACCAATGGCTAATAACGGCTAATAGCAGTCAAATGTAGCCAGTAGTGCCAGTAGATATCCAACAAGCAAATACCGGTATGGTTCATAACCAACCATCCAAAGAATGAGTCGCTTCTCCCATCCCAACAGTTGGACGAACCGTGGCTGGTCATTTGGGGATGTTCACCAGCACTACAGGCTATCCTACAACCATGTGAACATCCTGTAGTGCTGGTGGAATGATACCCTGTAGCGCTGGAACCATGGTGGATCATTTGGTATCTGCAACCATGCGAATGCCGAACTCATCAGCCCAGATGATCGGTCGACATGGCGTGATGACACGACGGTGGCATCACCAAGGTGGATTGAAGTCTGATGTGACCTTCACAGGTACCCAACCCTGTCGATTGCTTGACTTACAACCAAGATAGCACTCACTCGTTTCAAGCAAAATGATTGCTGATTTTTGTGGTTTACAATGATAGTGATTGCATGCGATTGCTAATTCAGCAGTTGATAACGGTTGATTTTTGTTTTTGGATATTGGCAATCATTGTCATTCATAAGTGATCATTATCAAGCACAACTAAGCATGAACATTCATGACTATAACAACTGAGCATTGATGACCATTACTTTTTTGAGTCATTGACCATTGCTTCACCCCGTTGGAAAATGTCAGCTGCGCGTGAACCGAGGTTCCACCCATGGGCCAGGACACCACGGATGCTTCACAGGGATTCCGCCGGTTTCTGAAGCCATTTTGGGAACCCCCAAGTTATGGATGCTTCATTACTATCAATGGGTAAAGTGGATGATAACTGTAGGTACCCCTCTGACATGCGAAACACTCAAATATTTTCGTAAATCACATCTGGAATCATGAGGGAACTCCATGATTCTGCAGCTCACATCTTCAATCATGACTCTCCAGAATGATATGTCTCAAAATAGGGGAACCCCCCACTCTGATCATCCAGTTTATTAATCATTTACAGCAAACCATCCAGAACTTGGGGGGTCCCCGTATCGCTGCCTTGAGAAACCATGTGCTGCGATCAAGAACGGGGATCCATGGTCACCTTCTCGTGTTTCGAGGACCTCTACGGTGGAACGTCGCTGGCCTTCGCTTCACGGGCTGGGCCTTCGCATCGGTCATAGGAATCGGATCCCCGGTGCTGTTGAAGAAACGACCCATCACTTTGGGGAGGGTCAATAAGGGGGGGTTCGAAAAAAAATAGGGCTACACCAAACTGATGGGTCACGCTCCAGATGGTTGATAATTGAGATGATTTTGGGGGTTCCGATTTCTTTTGGGACCTCATGTTGGGAGGGGTCAATCACCATGGATGGGCGATGAAGATCTGGATTTCCCAGCATTTTTCTGTGTCGCCAAACTGTGAGCACAGGGAGCTGGGAACGCCGTTTGCGGGCCAGTGAGTTTTAAGTTTGAAGGGGCGCACTTGGAAGAGGACCATGCGGCTACAGAGAATTGGCTATTTTGAATATTTCAGAATATTTAAGATATTTAAACATTAAACCTATCGCAAATTGACTATTTTGCTGTTTCCAAGATAGGTTTGAATATGTTTAGATCAAAAAAATCATGTGGTTTGGTTTAGGTGTGAGGTTTCAAGTAGATGTGATACAAAATGCATTATGTGATTTGGGTTCAGGCTTCGCGTCTCAAAACTCTGGTGGTGAGCCTTCCAATGAGTTGTTGCGGAAAATTCTTTGTGGGGGTGTTTGCTCTAGCCGTTTGAGTTTGTTTTTGACTTGAGCGCATCCTGTGTGCACCGCTCCTCCTTTAATCTCCCGGTATTTTAAGGGTCAACTGTTTCAGCTTGAGCATTGAAGCGCGGTGTTGTTCGGGGACATCACTATGTTTCGTAGGAAGAAATATTGCGTAACCCCAATCAACCCAAAAAATAATCCTTTTCGAACCAAAAGAAAGAAGGCTTCGGGATGCACCATCAACAAGGCCCAAACCCAATGTACACAGGTTATCTCTTAGCTCAAACCTACTAAGCAACGGTGTATTTTCTTGGGGGTTCAAACCCTTCTTTGTTGGTTCAGAATTGCAGAGTTCAAGTTATATAGGAAATTTTATGAATCATACATCTTTGATTCACGAACATTAACCACCAGCCATTCTTGACCAGTGTAGCAACCATTTATCAACCATTAGTAAACCCATGAACTAGGCCATGACTGACCATCGGTAGTATTAATCTTTAATCATTGACCAGTACAAATCATGCGTAGCCATTCATACAAATTGACCCTTGACCACTATTTGTTGTTCACCATTAGTATGCTTATCCATTCTCAACCGTGAACCTTCATAGACTAACCACTAGCATTCTGAACCATTCTTAACCACTAGAATTCTTGTCCATTTCACCGGTGAGCTAACACCTGTTATGATCAATCATCATTCTAATTGAAGCAGGATTAACCATGACTATCAACCATCAAGCTTAGGAATTTCTCCAGTGGCTTCATGAAGCAGGATTTAACCATCAAATAGACATAGCACCTGTTATGATCCATGATAATCAAACAATGGTTATGATCCACTGCTTAGTCATGCTTAGTCATGTACCACCTGACTGAGGTCAGGCCTGCCGACCACGCCCTCCATGCTGCTGCACCCCAGTCTGAACCCCTTGC
>VSDK01026359.1:970926-991373 GCA_009767595.1 Symbiodinium kawagutii | reverse complement strand
TGAACCCCAGTCTGAACCCCTTGCAGCAGCTTGGCGATGCTGGGGAGTATCACTAGGCCCAGGGGAAACCCGGGAAAAACCCGCCAGTTGGGTCGGAAAATCATGGGTTTGATGGAGGAAACTGAAGCTCAGGAAACCTTCTGCAGTTGTTAGTCAGGAAAATCATCAGATGTATGGAGGCAAACCATCAAGAGCTTTTGGGGGAAAACTCAAAGATCACTATATTCGATTTCCGGATGAAAATAAAGGTGCTTAGTAGGGAAGCCACCAATTATGGGCTGCGGATCCGTGCTGTGCTTGGGAACTTCATGCGGATCGGTTGGTCAAGGCTCGGTACGAGTTTGGGATGCCACCGATGCTCATGTTTCGCCCATGACCATCTCCTAGCTGAGCACTCCGAGATGCCAAACTCAGATGAGACTTTGTGGCTATGGGTCAAGCAGTTAACCAACCAATTTTATGGTGGTTAATAACCAACAAAGCTATAGGGCAAACAAGGGTTGATAGTAGGGGAACCAGGGGTACGGGCTTTTGACCCACAGCTGTTTGTGACCTGGTTGGGCACTTTGGAAGCAAGTTGGGATTTCGATTGGTGTTGATGTCCCAGTGCTGAGAGCAGGCATGTATTGGTTTTTGCTATGTATCCATTTGTGTCAGGAATCGACCCTAGGTCAATGTCAGCCGAGTGCCACATGTTCCACCTTAAAAGTGCTGTTGCATGATTAGACAGCCATAAATTGCTGAACTTGCTGCTTGTCTATTGCTGCATAAAGACTTCAGCTGCTTGAAAAAATCGGGCTGGTGAAAAATCCCAGAATTTGCTGCGTCAAAACGTGTAGGTGTTTCTCAAAATAGGGTACCCCCAAAATGGTTAGTCTATTACCATAAACGACTAGTAATGGATGATTTGGGGGTACCCTTATGGCTTGAGAAACAGCCACATGAGCAGGTCCTGCCTGGCACCCATGGCGGCGCGCCACTGAGATCTGCACCTTCCATGATCGCCTACAACTCACAGCTTCCCAACACCTTTGGCGGTGGCCCACCGCACGGAGACCTAGCGAAGGATGGTCGAAGTGGTTGGACCCATGTGTTAATCCAGTGATGTCATCTATGAAACCAACAATGCTGGTTGAAGTGGACCTATCAACGATAGGGAAGATCCATATTGGTTGATGCTTAATGATTTGCAATGGTAGGGGTTGATCATACACCGTAAGCATGGCTGGCACTGCTTCTTAAAGCTTGCCAGTGGCGGATGATAGCCTGATATGCCAAGTTTTGACCGCACCACAATGGTATCCCCAAGTGATTGGTAAACGATCATGGAGAGGGTTGTGATACCGCCATAGCTATGGATGTATGATGTACCCTACTTTGATGCAATGTGCGGAGTCATGAAAATATCGATTGTGAACATTGAATCGGACCAACGGTAGAACTTGGATGATCGTCTCAGCTGGTAAGTGGTGGTTTCTCAAAATAGGGGTACACCAAAATCATCCAATATTAGTCATTTGTACTGATAAACCATCCATTATGGGGGGGGAAAACCCCGTGGCTTGAGAAGCCCCCAAGTGGTGAATAGCCATGATTATAACCTATTTATCAACGGTACAACCTCGGTATAACCTCCAAAAAAAGGGCTAGTTACGATGGTTCCGTCACCAGCCGTGGGATGACCATCTGATGGCCACGGCTGCTGGATCTGCCAGGTACTCCTCTGCCATGGATGGCCAGGGACTCAGCTTAGAACAGCTGACACTTTGGACCAGCCTGAGTGGATTATAGTAGGGGATATGATTAATAATGGTTACTAGTGGTTAGTTAAAGGGGATAGTCGTGGATTATAGCTACTACCTTAGCTTTTTAGGCTTTTGGGGATATGATTGATTTACCATATGGCCACTAAAGTTAGACTAGTTCGATTCGTGTTTTCCTTGGATTTTAGGCATGTCCATCATATTCCCCGTAGATTTTGGCACGTTTCATCATGTTCCCTTGGTGTCGGATCGCTAGGTCCCTTCAAATTCTATGCCACTCCGCCGGGATCGGGCCTCAGCATGAGCCGCTACCACTGGGCCTCAGGCTTGGTTAAGGGATAGTTATGCTCAGCAATGGCCAATCATTATAAGGGATAGATATGCTGGTTGAGGGTTGGCTAAGGGATAGTTATTTATGATTAGCACTAGCTTAGATAGTCTGATGGCTTAGACAATGACTTCTGGGCTTGGTGAGTGATACTCGTATTTAGTTGTGGTAATCACAGGTCATGATAGTGATTCGGATTGATGACATTGAAGCCTGATTAGATTGGCCAACTCTCTTGGGTTGATGTGTATAATGAGCAGTGATGTGTTGTGCTTGATCGTTTGTCATTGCTATGAAGGTGACTTTCTCAATGCAGATAGGTCTCTATATCTTTCCCGGGTAACGCGGCCAGTGAATTTCCTGCCAAAGTTCAAGGCTCACACTGTGGTCGGCAAAGGTTCCCACTATGGATATGGTGGTTTCTCAAGTCATAGGGGTACCCCCAAGTCATCCATGATTCACCATAGTAATAAACCAAGCATTGTTTGGGTCCCCCATTTGAAGAAACCACCGTATACATGCTGAAGTGATCAATTTGGTTTGGAGCGATGTGAGTCGCCTTGTAGCATCCTTCCAGCTACAAAGCTTAGCGTCGCACCAAATGACAGGCCATTAAGCTGGCTGTTGGTTCGGAGGGAGCTAAGGAGCTACAAAGAGTGGTGTAAGCAAGTGCTAGTAAGGTTTCTGGGAAACCAAGACTTTGCAACTTTGGAAATGCCTTCTGAAGCAACCGTTGAAATAACGTGGATAGAGCATCGCTTTGGTGTTGCCCCTACAAGAATCGAAATGTTGGCCATTTTGATCCATATTGAATAGCTACAGATTGACAAGCCAATAGTTCACATTGAATCCTTCCAATCATAGCTATTTAAAGTAATGATCATGTTTTTTATGACTGTAACAATCATACTTCCGTCCACTATGCATGGTTATTTAAGATAGTGATTCCCATGGTTTCCAGTTCGCCATTAATAAGTTCCATGGCTTCAAAGGCCACTTCCGCTGTAAAAAGTTCATTGCTTCGAATTCCAATGATTCCAATGATTCCAATGACTCCAAGCACCTAATCCATGGCTTAAGCCCGCCCTTTCCCAGAGATTCCTCAGGAAAGCTTCCAGATGCGGAGCCTCGTTGGGGGGCCAGGCGAACGTGGAGCACACCCATGGTCCAATCATGACATATTCGACATCACTGGTGAGACACGTCACGGATGAAATTGATCTCTATGATTGCATGAAATTTCTATATTCATTTTGATGAATATGATATTTATAGATCTTTTTATATAGATATCTTTTAAAAAGAGATACATGTATCTATGGATGTAAAAAGATGTAAGCATGTATACGTGAATTGAATCTGCACATGTAGAGCTCAATATATACATCGAGATAATAGGCTTTTGATCCACCGGTTGCACACCATCTTGCAGATCCTTGTGATTCAGGGAAAACAGAATTCTACCGCTCACAGTGGGTAATTTCTCATCCTCGGTGGTTGACTACCCAACTGCGGTCATCAAAATGACTGAACTTGAGTTTTGTGGATCATTGCTAGTTGATGTTTGTGATCAAAAGTAGTCATCATTCATATTCATCCTTGTAAGCAAAGGGTTCAGTATTGTTCCTCAGCCGTTGCACCGACCGTTGTTCGTGGAAGGCAAAGAAAGTGTTTCTGTTTGGTGGCTTTTGGGAGAGCTCCAATTTTAGAGCTCATACGTAACATATGGCTATGGGTCAATATTCACCAACCAATAATAGGGGATATTCACCAACAAACTATAGGTAAAACAATGATTAATAGCAGGGGTACAGGGTTTTGACCCATAGCTATATACTTCTTTTTAGATATAGATATACACAGATTGTTGTTCAATTCGTCTACCGATTTAATTCGTCTACCGATTTGTATTCGTCCACCGGTCCTGGGGATTCGTTTGGGACTCGCAGTGCCAATTCCGGACCATGATTTTGGGTACGAAGGATCTAGGGACATAGCATCAGTTGCAGCAAGTTTACACATGCTGCCTGATGTGTGTACATATGAAATGCAGTGATTAGATTATGTATAAGTGTTGGTTCTACTACGGCCTATTCTTGGTCGATATGATCAGCAGCAGCACCATCATCCCGATGACAAAAACGATGATGACGACGTCAATGATGCACATATGGGTCACAGTGATCCAGGTACTTGGTTTGCAGTACATACCTATCGTCAGCGATAGGGAAACGAGGATGACGACTTGATGAGCATGATTGTCAAAGTCATAGTGACCTTTGTTGTTTATTGTGTTTAAGCAGACATCATATGGTTTGCTAATCTGTTACACACCATGCATGAACTATCTTCCGTCATCACAATCATCTTCACAAACATCACAATCATCATGATAGTCATGATCATGATAGTGAAAATCTTGGTGATGGCCACCCGCCCAGCAACCAGACAAACACTACGCCAACCGCTTGGTCACCCTCTTTGGTTCATTGGTTGGGGCCAAAGGCCAGCATAGTCTTGTTGAATCATCACCATCATCGTCGTCATCGTCTTGGTCGGCGGCCGCCGCCCTTTCATCATGATTGTCCTCATCGTTGTCATTGTCGTCATCATCGTCATCATTTGTGTTACCCCTGGTGTTTGTTGCTTGTAGTTGAACAAACAAGCAACATCTACAAGCAACAATTAACCCCTTGGTGTTCAAATGTAGATCTCGTCTCCCTTTGCACCGAGGTCCCAGCAAGATGGACGATGGCTCTCAGACAGGTGGCTCCCTCCGTGCAGGCGCAGCTTCGTTGATAGCAGATGTGGAACCCACGGTAGCTGAGTGATGCTTGGTGGCCGAGTGTTCCTGGAGCCGGACAGATATCCCTTCTGTGCGTTTCTAGGAGTAATGGATACCTTAACCAATGATGTACGAAGACAGGAGATCAAATGGGTGTATATGATCCGGACCAGAATTGTCATTGCAGCTCATGAGTTGCTTGATTTTGGGTCCAGATCCATCCCAGCAGATGTGAACAGACCTGTATACGATCCCCGCGCGCGGCCAAAGATGAATATGAAGATCCATTTCATTCTTGTCGGGGTTGTTTACTACTTGGATGTGCACCCCGACTCAAACACTGGTCACTAACGAGGGTTCAAGGGATATCATGCACCTTATAGGCTTTGCATGTGTTTACTGCCATCCTTTTATAAGCCCAGCCGCACACCCGCACACCCAAAGTTTTAAACTACGTGGGCAGCAGCTGGGTTGGCAGGTGTTACAAGCAGCGAGCCACTTAGAGAAGACATCGAAAGCAGGGACCCAAGTGGCTGATCCGGGGCGCCGTGGTGCAGTTGTCCTAGTATAAATTGTCATATGAACAAATGGTTGGTTGATGTTGGTTGGTTTATCAGTATTTTTCAGGTTCAAACCAGCAACCAGCCGATGATTGTTCGTTACTGACGTTGCTTTTGTTGGTTTCATTTTGTCATCAAAATTGCTGATTTCATTTTCTGAAGCCAACAGTATCACCATCTCGTGCTCTTGCATATGAACAGGTAGTTGATTATTCTAGATTTGATTATGATGATACTGTAGTCATACTATGGTTGTGTGGTGTTGATGCTGCTCTCGCTACTGCCGCCACCAAGAACCGTCACGACAACTGCACCAATAAGCGCTTGGTTTGCTGCTAAAGATTGGAAGATCACCTGGGACCTATCCAATGATGGACATACCAAAGCTCTGGACGGATTGTTGCTGTGTTTCCTGAGGTAGCATGTTCCAAGCAAGCGGGGGATCATGGGGGATGTACAATGTAGAAATATATACGTTTATATGGCAATATATGTGTATATATGTCATATATACTGTATACTAATGTATTGTGTTTAGTCACAAGCAGTCATCAACGAAACAAATAGTTGCGCCACAATGCTCGGAAAGAATAAGTTATGATCCATAATCGATGAATTTAGTTATCAAATCCTGATTATTTGTCAGCCATTGTTCATAATAAAGGATTGATCATGTTGATCGGGTGAATCATTAGTGTTGTATGTTTACGCAAGTGGTACAGGGTTACCCTCAACAGCCAGCAATGCTCATGTCATTGTCCAGGGCACACTTCACTGACTGTTGGTTGTTTCTAGGCACCAACTCCTACCTGTAAGCAACTACAGTAGCAGTATGATTGATCAACGAGGGGTCACGGCATGCTTCGTGGTATCCACGATGCGAATCTCATCGAGCGGAGAATCGCTCCGCTGATGCAACGCAGCAGGCAAGAAATTGGGCAAAAAGAGCAAAAAGAAGAAGAGCAGTGGCACCTGGGTTGCACAAGGGGAGAATGCAACGGGAAAGAGACGGATCCAACGATTTGAGATATGTCATTTGGGTCATGACCTGATTTTTTAGGTACTTCAGCTGACCAGTCGCATGTCTGACATTTGAAAACAAGTTAAAATGGTGGACCATCAGTGCAGCGTAGGTATTTGTTGAGTTATTGAGCTGCGAAAGGGAACACTGAAAAAGTGTACTTGGTGTGCTGGTGTGCAACCACTTGAGCTGAACTATTGTTTGGAAATGATTCAAGTGTACAACAAGGTATTTGTATGCATACATACCTGTATATTTGTGTGTGTGCTTGTGTGTTTGTGTGTTTGTGTGTGTGTGCTTGTGTGTTTGTGTGTTTGTGTGTGCTTGTGTGTTTGTGTGTGTGTGCGAACACGTTTGTGAGTGCATTACTTGTGCTTCGCAACAGGCAATTGAGGCGTTCCACAAATGGTATGTCTAAACCACTCGCTTTGCATGTGATCTTTGTTGTTGGAAATTCATCTCGGTCGGCGATGGATCCTGATTGAAGTGGTGGTGGTCCTTGCATTCGGCTGGGGGCACCGAATTTCTCGTAGAGGTGCTGAGTTGGCGAAGTCAACAGTTCTCAGCGGTCGAGCTATGATTAAAGAACCATTGACTGTAAAAAAGTGTGGTTCTTTATAGGTTCAATAGGTGCAAATTGTTGTTTTGTGGCTCAATAGGTGTGGTTATGTATAGTTGTATGATGTTGATCATAATTGGTGGCTTGTAATTAGTCATATACCCATTGTTACCAGTTGTACCATTGGTTATGTTGGATATATTGAGTCTGTGGACAACATGATGGAATCACAGCCTGCACCGGCAGGTTGTTGCTGATTCTTCAAGATTCAAGGAGCCGACTCCTTGAGTTTGAGTGGAAACAGTGCACCCAAGGGGTAGATATCGTAGAGATAAGCCATGGACTTTGGCGATAGTCAGTCCGTATGGCCGTATGGTGCTGCAATACTTTGTAGAAAATGCCAACATCCGCATGTCACTGCCGTGATGGGAGGAATGGGCTCAGTTGGCTTCTGCCGTTTCGATAAATTGCAGGGCTTCAAGGGTGGCCACTGAGCCTTTGACAATAACACATGTTGGATGAGTGGATGGAAAATTTGACGAAGATCTTGGAACATCAATTGTAGGGGGTCCTGTTCATTGTGGCTTCATTGTGGCATCACACTTCTCCGGGAAATTGCTCCATGATGCACTGTACCTTGGCGTCACCATGTCCATTGAATGTGTTGGAGCTGGCGACTCAAAGGATGAGTGCCATATTCTTCAATGAAGAATCAACTCTCCATCAATTAATCCTCAATCAATCATCAATGAACGATCAATCAGCCATCAATCAAGAACTCAGTGGCTTGATGTTATGAACTTCCAGCCCTTCGTGTTGGTGAGCCAGATGACAAACTCTTTTGGCAATGGATTCTTGAAGCCGTTTCTCCCAGAGATTTGGGTTTTGCAGTATTTGGGGAACCTGCCCAGTGGCTGTGTGGTTGATAATCCCTCATGGCAGCCCATAGGTGTTTCACTGGAGAAACGCTTCAGCTCAAATTTGGGGCGCCAATTTCGTCGATTTTTGTGAAATGGATGGTTCAAGTACCTCTTTGGTGTTGCTTGGAGTGCATGGTCGTCAATCGATTTGGTTGAGCTTTGGCCCATCGTGACAAAGCTTTTGGACTTGTCGATTCTTGATCGTTTGCAACGATTGTTTCTTTCCTCGGCGCGGGGGTTTTCTACCCGGGTAGTGCTGCTGGTGCCATGACGAAACTTCAATCGCCGCCGGTGATGGGGAGAACGGTCACTTCAACTGGTGTTTTCGTCAGGGTCATGATAAGTGCTGTGCCTATCACCTCCGTCTCATCGCAACGGTGTTAATACGGTCATGTCAATGTGACGGGTATATCACCAGTTCCCAATGGAACCGTTGAATGATTCCTAACAGGACAGCCAAAACTGATTGTATATGCCAAATGTTGGTAGAAGGTAGCCATTGCTATTCCTCGTACAATGGTGAAGCGCAATGATGAACCACAGCTTCAACAGTCATGGCTGCAGCGTGGCGTCGCCAAAAATGCTTCAGCTTTCTATGTATCAAATATGTCGATTGATCCATGTGTGTAGATATGTTTGCATATCTTTATGCACATATTTATATTCACATTTACACATGTATTTGTTTATATATTTTTGTACAAACGCATAGGTTCGCCAGGGGTACTTGGTTGTAGCTCTGCTTGCTGCTGAAATGCTTTCTCCTGAAGTTTACCACCAAGCCCAAAAACGGTTTAACATGAATGGTACATAAAGCTTCAATTTTTGGATCAATGAAGCTGAAAAAGCAGGGAGACCAGCCAATTAAGCATGGTCAATCAGCTGATGGTCAGCCGGTGAATGATGGCTACGAAGCTGGTTACCTAACCATCGATGGCTACTAATCATAGGATGCCCAGGTGGGCACCCACCTGGGGCCCGGGACTTCGTGAAGAAATCCTTCGAGATTTGACGTTTTTTGGGGGGATGTAGGTCACCATTTGATGAAAATCACCAAGTTTTCCCTTTGAAGTTCCTCCTGATTCTCAATTTCCGCGATCTTCCAAAACGTTTGATCATTCCAAAGGGGCATCTAAGCTTGGCAATGTGATAGGTCAGTAGTTGCTGGCTCATTGTTTTTAGGGGCGTATGGTTTCAAGTAATCATCATTATGTTGTTGTTGGTGTGTCCCGGACCTCTTTGCATCACCTATGCTTCAACTGCTAGCAGTATAGAATATGAATCCTCACCAGTGTGAGTTACTAAATGATAAACGTCCAATATCAACCACACTCACCCCTTCGCCGTAACATCAAACCGCCAACCCGAGTGGCCACAGGAAGGGATCGCTCCCTGGGGTGCACCTTCGGCTGCCAGCAGAACTGAGCGGGGCAAAGGCCCGCAACGCGCCCAGTTTCTGCTGCTATCATTTGGCAAACCAAGCGGTTCATTTCGAACGGACCCCCCCAAGTGCTGGGCTTAAGGGCACCAAGTCCATGGATGAGGGCGCAACTGGGTTCTCTTATGATAGTGGTTAGCGGTTAATACTAGTGGTTAATGATAGTGGTTAATACTGGTGATTAAAAATCGTAGTTAGCAATAAATGGTGGTTATTATTATGATCTTCATCATTACAAGAATGCTGTTGCAGGGGCTGCAGTATCAACGTTCAAGCGCAAGATATTTATTAAGTTTATCATAGATATGCTTCCTATTTGTCACAACAGTTGTTTGCAATACGTGCGGTTTGTGTTGGTTTTAACATTGCAACAACAACAATTTGAAATCGCATAGGTGACAACCAAAAACAGATTGATTGTTTGTACTAGTGGTGAATTCTATGCGTTGAGCGGTTACTGGAACAGTCGGTTCCTCAGCACCACCGTTTGGTTTGTGCAATTGGGTCAATGATCGCGATGTCACGTACAAAAAAGCAGCTGGAGTGCCGTGGGAGTTCTTCCTAAGGGTTCATAACGATGAAGAAATTCGGACTAATGACGGTTGATAAGGTGGTTTCTCAGTAGATGGGGGTACCCCCAAATCATCCAGTGCATTGGTCGTTTACAGTAAGAAAACATAATTTTTTGGGCTTCCCAATTTTGAGAAACCAGCCTAATGATGACAAGTCATTGTCTGTAGTGGTTCATCGGGGATAACAATGGTTCTTGATGGGAAAGCTGAAGCATGGCTACTGATGGTTGGTGATGGTAGATGGCTAATAGTGACGGTTGATACCGATGGTTGACACTGGCATATGGATTCGGTTTTAGACCTTAAAAAGTTGGAAGTTGAATCCCTTGTCCTGAGAATACCTTTGCCGCCGAAAGAATCGACCCAGTTTGATGGCGAGCTCTTCGGAGCGCAGTGCTTTTGGAGTTGGGTTCACGAGCCGTTGGTGGATTGCATGTCCCATCAAGATTGCTAGTTAGGGAAGTAAGAACAGGGCTTCATTTTATCTTTGACTTTGCTGATAAGTCTTGTGCATCATGGTTTATCAACAATCATTCTGTGTCAACACCGATGTTGAAACTTGCAAGTTGCTTGTGGCGAACATTGTGCGTTTCCCTCAGACATGCTGCCGAATGCTGTGACAATCTCAAGATGTTTTTTTTCTGGCCTCGCGGTGGAGCGATGGCCAGGGTTCACATAGGCTACGGTGCCAACGTATAGACCTGTGACATGGCGACTGCATGGACTGTTTGTCAACGTGCATCATAGGATTGGCGAAATCCTGAACTCAACCAATCAGTGAAGAAAGCAATGATTAGCCTGGCTGCTTTGTTGCTGGGGTTATCACCATGTGTTGACGAAAGAACCATCCTAAGCCATGTGAATTGAACAACCATCATAATACCCATCAAGATCATTAAGCATGACAAAGTTTATCACCAATCCATGGTGATCATTGTCATGTTATGTGTTCATTACTATCCTGTGATCATTCAATATCAATGAATATTCCAAGCAGATGATTGATGATCACTATTGCGATGTCAATGATAACCACTCAGTTTGCAATGATGATGTTCTAATAATGGCTTTATAGCCATCATCTCCCATCATAAATAGTAATGATCCATGATGACTAATAGTGGCTTCAAGCATCATAACAGGTGATGATCATCTGCCAGCAGCAACTGCACTCGTCGCATCGGCTCGCCATGGAGTTGGAAGTCTTAGGCGTTCAGGGCGCACGGCCCGATCAGGCGCCTCAACGGGATCCGCTGCGTCAGGATGGAGAGGGGTACACACACACTTGCTGCACAGATATGTTTACATATTCATATATACATATGTTTATGATTGCTATGTACGTATTTTTATGATTGCGTGCTCATTTAAATAGATATGTATGTACATATACTTACTTGCATATGTAAATATGTTTCATATGTTTACAAGCGTTTAGCTATTTCGTGGTGGTATGGTACATATTTGCGTATGTCCATATCTGTATGACAAGTATGCATGCGCGCATGGCCACAGGTTCACTTGTCCATGTTTAAATGTTTTAGCAAAACTTGTATGTATACGCGTGTGTGTGTGTGTGTTCACTGTTTACATGTTTGCTTATATATGTACATCATTACATTTGTTTATGAGTTATCGGTGCATTTGATTCATCATTGTTTCACATGTATATGTTTATACGTAGTTAAGTGTTGTTGTGGATCTATAGATGTATGGAGAGAGTGAGAGCGCCAGAGATAAAGGCTTCCGTTTGCTACTTACCCTGCTCAAGCAGGTATTCTATTCTTGAAGCTGTGTGCGGAAAAAGGCCGTTTCAGCTGAAGTTGAAATCGACAAGGACTTGGGTTTGCAAACGCACTTGTTTTGACCTGCAAGTGATCTGAACGCCTTTGATGAGACTTCAAAAGAGTCCACACTGGCAGACCTGAATGCATGACGGGTGCCTTCGCTGCGCGAAATGAGCCGCCAACAATAAAGTTTGATGTGGTTGTTGTTAGCAATCCACCTAGCAAACCAGCTGGTGTTTGCTGTTGACCTACAAACATTTACCTGTTTATTGACATTTCAGTTTATATGGATATTTGCATATATATTTGTTTTATATATATATATATATTTATATATTTATTTATTTATTTATATATATTTATATATATATATTTGAATATATACATATGTATATATACATATGTATATGTATCCAGAGACAGGGAGATGGACATAGAGATGGATGGATGGATGGATGGATGGATGGATGGATGGATGGATACAAACACATTTGCACACATACATCCATGCATACATTCATGCATGTATGCATCCATGCATGCATCCATTTGTCCATGATACATTGCATTACATTACACTACATTTACATTGGTTTTAGACATTTCCACATATGGTGCGTATTTATATATATATAAATATGTGTGTGTGTGTGCATGTGTGTGTGTGTCTGCTTGTAAAAATGCATAAGTAGATAGATTAATAGATAGATCGATGGATAGATAGATAGATAGATGGATAAGTTAGATATGCGATTTGCCATCCACACAATTGTGTATATCTTTTGCACCTGAAAGTATCTCCACAGGCGCGGCTCCAGGTAGTGTCCATCCGAGCTGGGTCCCAACGGAAGCAGGCAGCTGTCTCCTCCTTGGGTCAGGCGCCCCGTGCTTCGACATTGAGGGAGCTCGGCAACCGTCCAGTCAATAGTGACACACCTTAACCTTAATTCATAGTGGTTAATTTATGGTCAATGATACTATTGAATTCATAATAGGTTGATGGATAGCTTAATTAATAGTGGTTCAATTCACTTACTAATCAGTTGAAAGGGATACTAACCGGCAATGATGTGGATGATGACTATTAATGGAAGGTGTTTTGGCAAACAACCCAGCTATGTGAGGATCTGCTTCAACCTGCTGGGGTGGTTGTAAATGGGAAACCGTGGTAGCGCGGCTTCGTTTTTTAACGAGATGCTGGTAACGACATATTGGCAGCCCGTTTTCAAGATCTTTCAATCAACGGATTTTGGTCGATTCTTGGTGTCGGATGACTTATTTGAGCAATCCTTGAATGTGTTGGATGACTGGTATTTCGATCTTTTCATCAACCGCTTTGTGAATGTGTTGTCTAAGCAATCCTTTTCTCCCTTTCTCCAAGCGCTCATCACCACCGTTGGTTCTCCACAGTGCCAACAGTGCCACCGGTGACCTGCTCCAGGGCACGCCGTTTCGCCTCTCTGGCACCAAGAATCTGAATCCTTTCCGCATCGATCTGCTGCAGCAGGACGACTGGGCTCAGCGTAGATTTGGTCAGCGAGTTTGCCTATTGGCAAACTGAGCTTGGTCAAGGGGTCCATAGAGGAATCCATATCCGCGCTTGATCCCATGTGGTATCAATGGCTGGTGAGGGCAACATGGAGCTGTTTCCAGACAGAGAACATCAGATTGAACCATGTATCAGGATCTGAGGGGGTTGGAGAAAGATCAATCTTCTGAGAAATCCTAGGAGTTGGATTCGGCAAATCCGTGGCCCACCCAATGGTCAAATACAGCAAGCCAAAATGCGTAGTGACCCACAACAAATTGAGACATCCATTACCCTTTGATGCTCAGCAACTCGCCTATATTTGTTTTTGTTTCTCCACTTCATGGGTTTTCTTTGCTCATGGCATGGGTTTTAGTGACATTACCAATGAATGCCGTTTGTCTCGAAAAAGAAATGCACTGCCATCCCTTTTTCCCCATCGCTTTTGGCATGCACATGCCTCACCGTATTGGTCGTCATACAAACTGTAGTTGGTTCCATTCATTTCCCTGTACTTCAATGTTTTTGATTTGGATGAATAACACTGGCTTCTGACCGTCGTGGAGGTTTGAACATTCCCAACAATTGCAAAGCATCAGGCGTCAACCATTTCTGACCAACCACTATGCATGATTGGCCATGATTAAACGACGAATTGTTTTAAACCACGATGGCCCTCTGGCAAACCAACCTAGAAGCTAATACCCACCCGTTTTAAAACCAATTGAGATGGTGGATTTTCCAGGCAACCAGATTCGTTTGCCAGAGTGTAACCCTAACCTCCGCCACAGCTCAGCAGGTTGGATCGACGCGTTTGGCACTGAAACCGGGGGAAGGCTGGGGCCCGGTGGTAGTAGCCCGTGGTACCCCCAAACCATCCATGTTTGGGGTCAAGCAGCTGGGGAAACATAGGGAAATTAGGTTCATCTACAACCTGAGGAGGTGATTGGTTCCGCTGATCATTGGGGAAACTCCAACCAGCTGTTAGGGGTAACACATCCGCTTGGTAATTTTTTGGTCAATACTGAGTGGTTCAGAGTACCTGGTGACGCTTAGTGAATGGTGGTGTTTTGTTCATGCTGGGCTGAAAGTGGGTTGGTAACATGGAAAATGCCAGCCCTGACTGTAGCTGATTTACCTATTCATTGTAATTCATTGCGATTTTCATAACCGCATTCCAGATGCGTGTGTGTGTGTGTGTGCGGAATTTCAAGAATCACTGAAACTGCGATATAAAGTCAACAGACACAGATAAAAATGATTTTGAAGCTGCGAAAGATCGGAAACTGGAGGCAAAAACGGGAGCCAAGAGGGATGAATCACAGACAATAATTCTTGACACAACGCGAGAAACTTCCATCAACGGTTGATGAAGAACAACATCTACCGGCTCGATTCATGAGATATAGTTGTTGCCTGCATCATTGACTGATTGTAGAGTAAACCTGTCGTGTTTCTACACGTGATTGGTCAAGATGAGGCCCTGTTTCGATACTTATAAATTTTAGAAAGACTATTTAATGGATGCATTGTAACGTTGGACCCGGAATTTGGCTTCAAAATGTGCAATTTGAGATTTGAATTAGCAGGCCACCCGGCATTTCTAGGTGGACCACCAGCTGTTTGTTGCAAAATGGGGAGAAGTCGGTTTCTCAATGTGGATACACCAATGATTGTGATGGATTATACTTTCGATTTCAATCTTTACTTTTGTGCCGGCCTTCGTGCGTGCATGTGCTTGTGCCTGATGAGTATACTGTTTGGAGCCGGCCAATGCTCGAGTTTGATTGCCACTTCCACTCAGCAAATTCCACTGCAATTTGCTGTACCAGATTCTTAAAATAGGATAGGATGCCTTCTTTGGAATGTGGTGACTTGGATTAGCTGTGATTAAGCGCTATTGATCATGATTAATCTATGTGAACATATGTGAACCATGATGTGTCGTTCTTGACCATTACTGTTGACCATTATAAACCAAATAGTGCAGTCAGTCCACCAAATGACGGCTAAACCAGACCAGTATTTCCTCCAGCGTCAATCATTAGCATGATGGTAAACCATTAAGCAACATATTTTTCGCCGTTCTGAACAACTCTTAACTATCATTGACCATCATCAGCCATCCTTTTTCAACATCACCAACCATCATCAGCCATCATGAACCACGGTCATCAATCAACCATTCTTAAGCTTTCTAAAGCATAGCTAATCATCATGAGCCACCATTCACCATCACAAATCAACCATCTAATCAATCTAATCAGCGATGTTTCACCATTTTTCACCATTTTTCACCATGTTTCACATCTAACCAGCCATTCTTCACCATGCTTCAGCATCCCGCCATCCCCTCCCACCCTCCCCACCGATCCAGGCACCTATTCCATCGATCTCCAGGGCCTCGATGGTGCCACAGTGAAGGTGGCCTTTGCTGTGCGTGGCCTGGCAACCACAGGGGCACAGCGGAAGGGCTGGGCCCTGGGGAAGGCTGGGGTAAGTGGTAGCTGCTGGTAGCTGGGGAGCTGATGACCTGGTCGGGTCGTTTGGTTTGGCTCATTTGTTGCTGATGTTTTTTTTTCGGAAAGATTGTGAAAAAATCATGGGTTTGTCGAAGTTTGGTGAGCTTTGATTTTCTTACCACTTGCCATTGTGATTGCTCATGATAGTGTTTGATCGAGCAGTCACGCGCACATCAACTGCATGTGTTTCTCGGTCGAACTGTCCGCCATTTTTTGCTCGAATCAAAGCACTTGCTGCTACCACAAACTTTCACGCCGTCATGACATCCTTCTTTCACGCCGTCATATTCTTTGCACTGCCAGTCTTGTTTTCAGCACTGGCAGCGCTCCTTGCGAGTGGAACCGCGGATACTGCGGGAGATGATTCTCGAGCCGCCCATCGATGGTTGTGCTGACTCGATGAAGTGGCATGCAGATTGATCCGCTGAAAAAGAGAAGAATCACGCGAAGAAGAGTTGTGCAACCTCTTCTTCATTTGATTCTTCGCCTTGTGCACAATTATTTGTGATTCTTCAAGAAGTATGGAGAGGAGGAAATTATCAAGAAGGAGGAAGAGGAGGAGACAGACAGACCAGGATGCAGTATTGCTGAGACGAAGCCTATCACTGTCATCAACAATCTGATTGTGGGTCAATTCACAGGCGATGCAGCGGTCAGTGGCGAACCCATCCAGATTCCATGGAGCTATCTTCAAATTGGCACCTTCGACCACTTGTGCTGCCTTGGCACTGGCAGAGCCTGGAGCCACCTTCAGGCCATGCGACATCCCTGAACCCCATCCTGCTGAGAGCCAATGCGACGAAAGCGAAGAGAGCGGAACTTGCGGTAAAAAAGTGTGGGCCAGCTACGAACCAAGAAATGTTGCTGGGCAGTTCGCTACGACCAAATTGGATGTGGATTTGGAATTCTACAACTCTGGCGATTGCGCTACTGCTACCGGACGAACAGACTTCTTCAATGGGAACTTTGCTGGTGGCATTTGGGCTCTAAGCATGCAAGCGTCACGGGACTTCGTCATTCAATCCCCAGGTTCAATTTTTTCCGCAACATATTTCAAATGCGACTTGGCCATGTGAGGAAATCTTTTCACTGGAGGAAGGTGTGGATTTGCTACAAGCACCGCCTCAACAAGAAGCAGCCTTGAACTATTTTCATGGATTTTTGGTTGCTTATCAACAGCACTTCTTGATCCCTAGCCATGAAAAATTATCCCTATTAATCAAATTTCTTGACTTAGATTGGTTGATCCCTAACAGGATCTGATTATTGGCTGATCATTCCCGTCGATCTGCCCACGTCTCGGTGCACTAGATCAACCACTGGAAGTTACGGAATGAAATGGTGATGCGCTTGGCTGACCCTCATCAGCAATGGGTTCATCGGTTCATGTCAATATCAATCGCCCCTCAATGGATCCCCCACTGAAGGAAGGGCGGTAGTGTCCAGTCCGAATTTTCTTCGCCTCCCAATCAACAGGAGGCTGGTTTTAACGGAAATTTGGCCAACACGAGCGCTTTGTGTGAACAATACATAAGCTATTCTGTGAGCATTGCATGCCCATGCGGGGTGCGCGCTGAACTGGCAGGGAGATTTATTATTTGACCAACATCATTTTCAATGATGTTGAATACTCATGGGTGAATTATCACGATAAATGCCTGCTAGCGGTTGAGAACGGTTCGGAATGCTAAATCATGCAGTTCAGAACTGTCGACAATGGTAAGTCATGGTAAACCAAGGTCTTCAAAGGTTAAACGAACCATCAACAAGTGATGTTAACCAGTAGTGATAACCATACACTGGTTTCATGAACCAGGGTCTCCAAAGGTCAGTGGAACGCTGCTCAACCACTTGGCCCCGACATTGCTGTCGTCTCAGGTCAGAAAGGCAACAGCAACTTGCCACCGAAGGTCGCAGCCGAAGATGCCAAGGACAGCCGTTGAGTGCTGTGTCAAAGGCCAACCTGATTGAACAACGATGATTGGCACTGGTTGCTAAGGTTCAATATGGTTCAATGTTTGTGATGGTCACAGTTGGTAATAGATGTGTGGGGTCAAGACAGCGCAAGTCCGTTTGAAAGGATCATTATGATTAGAAACCATGATCCTCAACCATGGCAACATCTTCATGACGACTCCGATTGGTTAATGAACCATCCTCAAGCACCGGTGGGCTGTGGTGGCCTGTTGCCATGGCTAGCATCGAAGCGTGATTTCCCAGCTGCCGATTTCCTGCACCGGTAGGATTTTCCTCCGATGAAAGATCGCTACCATGTGGTTCACAATGGTCTGCAATAGTTGATAGGGTAAAAATCAACAATAATGCTTCGCTTGCATCTCATGTATTTGACTTCGCATCTTAAGAAAAGGATGGAAGAAGGAGATTCCGCTTACTACCACCTTTTTGCACTCCACTTGCATGAGTGTGAGATTACTGTGTGTTTCAGCTAATAGGTCAGCCAGCTATGACCCTGCAAAGGTAATGACCCCATTGAGCCTGACTTTCCCACTTGTAATCTTCTGATGCGCAACTGGACTGAAGCACGAAGAAATCACACACATTCGAATGGTTCAAAAACTGTGAAAACTGATTAAAATGCTGGCTGGCACCTTAGATGGTTAAGAAGCTGATTAGTCGACCATGCTTTCACCTTAGATGAACCATCATTAATCCTCCGCGAACCCTCCACGGGTCATTCACTATAGATCATCATCAACCATCACAGCAGATTGAGCGGACAAGTCTGTCTCTGTGGGAAGGGCCGACCATTGGGACCACCTCACACTTTATCATCAACCATCACTAACCATCACTAACCATCACCAACCACCGGCCTCAGCCATCATGACATAGCTCTCCCAGGAGGAAGATCGGCGTTTTGCTTCCCAAGCGGCGCAAGCCAAGGAGTGCCCCGCTGGCATTTCGAGGAGTCGACAGACCAATGCCATGAGTGCAATGTGAAGGTCCAAAGGTGAGGCGCAGATTTCGGTTTTTGTTACCAAAAGAATGAACTAAGAATTATAATCTGAATGCTTGAATTAGACAAATAATGAATGAATGGTTCAACAATGGTCAATCGAATTCATAAGTGATGAATACGCTGGCGTAGGAATGTTATGGATGAAAGTCCAAGATACGTTTTGGCACTGGATCAGCATGGCCAGACCTGAGCATCAGTGCTTGGAAGCATATATAAAAGGTGGGGCCCCAGCTAGATTGGGTTACAACGAGGGTATCAGTTCTGGTTGGTATGGTGGTTTCTCAAACAGGGTACCCCCAGTTCTCATCTAGTTTTTTACCATTTCTAGTGGTAAACCAACCATGTTGCAAAAGCACTATTTTTGTTATTGTTGTTGATTCTAAGATTTCCATTATTGCTGTGTTATCCCCTAGTATTCACCATCAATATTGGTTATTTTGGAACCAAATGTCTCTTAACCAACCAGGGAACCCGTTTCGGTCACCGGTTCCAGGTATTTGGAGTCCCATGAGCTGCTGCCCTTTGTGCGTGCCCTGTTACAGGCACCCTGCAGGGTGGATGTGGGGCTGGCGCCATGCACAGCCCAAGGTTTCATGGTTTGTTATCGGAAAAGCTCATTGTTCCAGATCTGTAACTTGAGATCTATGTGAACTGGCTAGCATGAAGTTGGAAATTATAAAAGTTTTAAGTTTACAGCTTGCTTGATAGAGTTGGGATACACGACAGAAGTGGGTCAAACCAAAACGGGAGCACACAAATTAGTTAAACGTTCAATATCAACTATCAGAATACAGCTTGAGCGTTTTCCATCCTGGCAGTTCCGTGGATTTTGCCGCGAAGCGTCAGCCCCTGCCAGACCGTGATCCGAGATCGACCAAAAGATCCCTACAACTTCATTGCTGATCAGCATCTTGGTGTAGCAATGGGCAGGGAGTAGCAAAGGTGAAGCCCCCGTAGCCGGCAGGCAGCAGCAATCCCGGCATGTAAAAATTACACCAGCATAGACCCCAGATAGCGGGCGCATTGCACACAAAGATTTCCAGGGTGCGTACCATAAACCTGCGTTTTGAATTGCATGGTTTGTTTGCAATAATATTTTCATAGATCTTAGGTTGTGTGTTTTTATCCCGCCCTGCACAATATTTTTTCATAGCTCGGGGAGACAAAGGGGAGACAAAGGGAGACAAGCATGAGCAGCGGCAGAGCAGCGGCGAAGAGAGCGCCGATCCAGAACCACAAGGGAGACAAAGGGGAGACAAAGGCGAGACAAAAGGAGACAAGCATGAGCAGCGGCAGAGCAGCGGCAAAAAGAAGCGCGGATTCGAGGCCCTACCATTTAGAAGTAAGAACCCCTTATAGTTTGTCAGCTATCTGGGGAACAAATCCGTTTATTGGCATCTTGGAATATCTTGGAATCTAGGATGTCCATGTCATCATTCACAGATTGTGTTCGAAGTGGCTCAATTCATTTTGGCACAGAGAATCACTAGTTTCCATTGCCATGCTGAGCAGAGGGTAGTAGGTAGTTCCGAGTCATTAGGGGAAGAACCATCCGCAAAGCAAGTTCATATAAGCACAAGGTAGGCCCAAGAAATCGAAAACCGTGATCACGAAAGGTAGCTTTCCGCAGGGCTACCTTGAGTTTCACTTTGCGTAGCAAAGGGGGCGGGCTGGCACCCCTTAT
>VSDK01026359.1:939140-969165 GCA_009767595.1 Symbiodinium kawagutii | reverse complement strand
TGGCAAACAAAAAACACCAGCTGACCAAAATTGCAACAAAAATACACTAGCTACAAGAAGTCCCAGCCCCCAGCCCCAACAACATCCAAAAAAATATCACCCCACAGAAATACGAGAAAACCATGGCGCCAGCAGACCCAAACACCAACACAAAACAGGTCACAAAAACACCACTTGCTCACAAACACATCGGCCCGCAATGCCGGCAAACAAAATTACCTACCCACGGCAGCAAACAAAAACACCAACGCAGACCAGCAAAAACACCAAAACAGCGACCGCCTAAAGCACCAGCACAACAAAATTCAGAAAACAACAGCAAACAAACCTGCCAGTGAACAAAACAAAATGTTCCTCAAAAATCAGCCGCGCAAATTGCCGGCAATCAAAACACCGACCCGCAGAAACAAAAAACACACCAGCAATCAAAAACACCACAAGGCACACCGCCCTGCCAAATCACCAGCCAAAAAGATGCCACCCGCAAGAAAACCAACAGATGAACACACCACACGCCCCTCGTTCCATTCTTGGATCGGTCTGCAATCCATGTACTTCATCTAGCCCTCTTTAACTCTGGGTTTCTTATTTTGTTTATTTCTGCTACCCCTTACCGCCCACGCCAACCGCAACAACCATGATATACCAAGCTAAGCCAACCAGAACACCCAAGGCCACCACAACAACCCCAGCAATACAACCACAATTACATAGTTTGCATGTTAACACAACACTGATAACCGTGCCCGCCAATAATAACAACCACTTACATTCTTGTTATGTTCTCTTGTGATGCCTACCTTTCGTGTCCCCCTTTCTCAAGTGGGGATCCAGCGGGCGATTTGCTCAAGGTACTGATCGGCCACCAATGGTTTTCTGAATGGCGCCTAACATGCTTTTGTCCAGAAGAAAGGACCCTGGTTGATTCCACCTGCATGGTTGGCAACCTTTGTTCTAATAGTGATGGGATTGCCACAGCGAATTCCTCTAAACATAGTCGGACTCTGTGTCGTTCTGGGGTTCGCAAAAGCACAGAGTGGGTGGTGCTGCAATTTGAAAAGTATATGGGAGTCGCGCCAAAGGTCCTTGTTAGGAGTTTAGCTTTCGATGGCCTTTCGCGTTATGAATCTACAATCCGCCAATTTGTTTTTTCGAATTCAGTGATTCTACTTTTATGCCTCAGTGATTCTACTTTTATGTTATTTTTACTGGGCACTCTTATGTTTTACCCATAGAACCTTAAAATCACAACTGGACTGCCTTCGTCACTGCTGAGGTTTCGAGTGGCCGCGTCCGCCTGCAAGCCATGTCAGCCTTCGGAGAGCAACACCGGTGACACGTTCACCGAGCCGCTGCTGAAGAATGCCCGGAGCCTCAGCGCCGATGTGAAGATCAAACAGGGATGACATTTGGCTATGGGTCAATATTAACCAACCAACTAATGGGGGATTTACCAACAAAAATAAGGGAAACTAATGGTTAATGATGGGGAACCAGGGGTACAAGGTTTTGACCCATAGCCATTTGACAAAGTTGAAGTCGGTCATTGGTTTTTCGTGATGTATAGATGTACCTGTACAAATGTATGATTACATATATTTTTCTTTAAATGTACATGCAGTATTTTTTGGAATACTGTATACATGTATTTGTATGTTGTACATAAGTACAGAAAAAGATATATACACATACATGTATGGAAACGTAGAGAGAGAGAGAGAAAGAGCATACATACTGAGAACATGCGATGTGCACTTTCTTGGCAGATGTCGACACCAGCCGAACTGGCTCTTGCTTTGACCTACTCGTATCCACTGCATGGCCACCGAAGTCATGATTTTGACGGCGGTTGTTGCCATGTTTGCTACGAATTCACACAGCAGCGGTTGCATTAGAAGTTGGGAGTTCATATTTCAGGAAGGCTCGTGGAGGCGGTCGACTGCAACTCTCAGGCTGTGAGTTCATACCCAGTGACGCTGCACGTGGATGTGATGGAAATCAGCTCTGGGGGGTGTGATGTTCCCATAGATCTTGATGTGTCGCTTCTCCACTGGGATTTTGTTGGCTTGGACACACACACACGGAAATACAACATCATGCATGACATACGCATCAAATTTTTATACATGTGAAAGAGATACTGCCCGACAGCTTATGTAGATGAAAATGATGTTCCTACTTTCCAGCAAAAGTGGCGTCTTCGTTAGCACGTTTTAGGCCTCAATCCAGCTCCGCTTGTAATTCATGCTATGCTAATTGTGCATTGTGGGGTGTACCCGTGAATCTGAGACACCAAAAAAAAAGTATTTTCACCATGGCAGATTACTTAATCACGTAGGCAAAATCGATTGTAATCCACCATGGATTGTCGCTGATGAGCTGTTACTAAACCCTGTGATTGTTTTTCATCAACCATCATTGTAGCATTATCAACTATGTTCAAGCGTTGAATCCCAACAAAGATTACTAAACCATAGTACCAATCATTTCTCATTCACCAGTTGGTTGTTAACCCCTAGCAGCTTAACCATTGCTATCCACTACATTATTAATTGATTGTAAACAGCTGTTACACTCATTAAAGCCTTGATTGTTGGTTGCTGTTGACCAGCCATTGTCCACTATCCATTGCCAACCATTCTTACCCATGGTGAGTTGGTTGCTGAACGAATACTACAATCAACAAACACAGAGTTATCAACAAGCATGGTTGCTGACAATTTTTGCCCAACTATCATCAACCACCATTCATTAAGCATCATTACCCATCATGAGCCATCATCAACCATCACCAACCATCGATAACCCCATCATCAAGCATCGTTAACCACAATGAACCACCATTAACCATCACTAATCAACCACGCCAACCATCAACCATGGATGACCAGCGTCGATCCCGGGCTGAGGTCATCCCAGAACCAAGGGACCACCCTGCGAACGAACATGTCACCAAGGCCACTGCCGATGGCCGGTTGGCCGATGCTGGGGCGGGTTGGCGCGGGTTGGTCGGTTGGGTGCTGGTTCATGGTGGCGGATGATGGTTGATGATGGGGTTCTTGATGCTTGATGATGGTTGATGATGGTTAAGCAGCTGGTGGTTGATGGTTGATGGTGGCTGATGGTAAATGATGGTTGTTGATGGTACATGATGGTTGTTTGTAGCCAATGATGCTAAACCCGCTGATGTTACAACCCACATGGTGAATGGTTGATTGTAAATGATGGTTGATCACTGTCAATGATGGGGATTGTCTACATGTTGAATGGTATAGCTGGTTGGTGGGTTGATAGTGTCAAATAATGGTGAATCAGCCATGGTAACAATGGTCGATATTGGTAGATTACAAAGGTTGTTAACCAGGGAAGAATCTACGTATTGATAGCAGATGCTTGACGACTTTATCAATGGTCAGAAACCAACAGTGGCACTGGGGATATGGTCTTAAAATGACTGTGCCTACATACCTGGTAGCCTGAACAACCTGAAATAGCAATAGTTGTCCCCTCAAAAAATCCTCGTTCTGAGGGAATACGTACGAGGAGAGACAAGGCGCATGTTCATCGAATTCTATCTACATCAGAAGCTGGGAACTGGGAGCTGGTGATGAGGGCAATCGTAAGATTCCCATGGATCGCGTAGCAACAAGAAGCTACATATCATGGTTGCGTCACTGGTGATACCCATGAACCATCCTCAGGAAACATTCTCATCTTTCCCCAGAAGACCTCAACCGAAGGAAGCAGAACCACCAGCATAAGAACGACCCGAACCCCAGGTGGACACGTTGCCCAAGTTGCGGCTCTGGTTTCCAGGTTTTCGGGGACGGGACTTGGTTGTCCCCACAATATAATTCTCACACTGCTTACGGATGCAGATTCAGATGTGTACATGATACATGTAAAACCCTTTCAAGGGAAGGATCTGTCATTCCCGGAATCCTGAGGGATTTACGTATGAGAGTATACAACTGGTCAGTGTTCTATAGCTACCTTGGCAGGCTGAGCACAAGCCGATCTTTGCTCAGCGAACCCCAGCAGTGGAGGCAAGCCAGTGCAGCCAGTGCAGCCAGTGATCGACGGAGTTCCCCATCCAGCTGTAATCTTGTATTTGTATTGCGCTACTTGTCAATGAATTTCTTATCATTGAAAATTGGCATTGCTTATCTGATTACTTGTATCCCTAGTCATTGATGGGAATCATCAATGATCGAATCAACAAAGCCTTGAATGTCACCATTCTTATTTGTTGGATCCCTATGAGGCCCAACTGCTGCACACTTCCCTGGAGCTGGAGCTGCCATTGGTAATGCTTCATAGTGGTAGATCAACCGATGACTTCATGGTGAATTCATGTTGCATACTCACAACCAGCTGTTGGTTACCAGCACGATACATGGGGATTTGCCATTGAAAAAAGGGAGGCTATCAACATCTCTCCCATTGCCTGATATAATGGGTTGACATCATGAGTACACCAATGCCACTATTCTGTCAGTCACTCGGATGCATCCCTTGTGTGGGACACAGTTTGGTTCTACTCCTGACCAATACAAGGTGTTGGCTTCAGAAAAAATTGAATTCGATGCGAATGACGAAAGCAATCTGTATGTTTGCTGGGCCGAATTTCCGGAGATGCTTTCAATGTGAGCATGATCCAATGATAGCCAAGGTTTCGTAGGGAGCCCACAAATTGTGGGGCCAGGGAAGTGATGATGGTTGCTACAGCATCAGTGGTTGACGTTGGTCAACGAGAACCAAAGGCAATTGGCACCGATTCTCCCTACCGCTGGTTCTGACTCTGGTGGATAGCAAGCTACGTCCCCCTGGTTGGACTCTCGTACGATGCGAATCTTCGCAGTGTATCTACGGTCCAAGAGTCCAAGGTATGCTTCGTCCATCTTTGTCCCCAAATGGATGCTGCTAGTTGTACCAAGCCACGGCTCGGTTGGAGGTGACACAAGGCTGAGGCAAAGAAACCCAACCGAACAATGCCTTGGGCTCCGAGGAGGCTGATGTTGAAGCTTTACGTGTACAAGTCCGAGATGCGCTGGGGCAGGCGATTGGAACATCGCCAAAGGCATTTCTTCATGGCATTACCATCAAATTACAAGGCAGATCATTACCATGGTATTACAACACAGATGAAGAAAAATTTGCTAAGATATGCTCTTGAAGAAAGAAGTTCCATTCAAACATCAACCGGACCAGCTCTAATGGCTTTGAACATTTGTCAAACGAACCGGTTTTCCAGGGATCAAATCAATTTCATGGAAACACCGACCATCCGTGACGTTGGCACTGCTCCGGTTCTGGCTGTCCACAGATCTTTGTGCACCTGTGTTGACACATAGATCTAAGCCGTGGCCACCATCAGGTTACCCATACATATCCTGGGAGATCAACAACCACCAGCAATGCTGCCAGAGCGTAGCTTACCCTTCTTGGTTTGGCAAGCTGGGAGTCATAACATGTCATATCCAAGCATCCCAAAAAGGGGGCGAACTCAATAGCTTCACTACTCGTGATGTGAAGAGCCTGTGTACCCACGGCCATTCGGATTGGTGAAGTTCTCCGCTGCAGCAGTGCTTGTCGAAACACATTGAACACCTTACCTCGGCTCATCGCTAACTTTTAGAGGCTCAGGGTCCATCTTCGATAAACCTTATAACAGGTAGTTAACCCTATTTAGATTAGTTATAAACCAACTTACAAGTGGTTGGGGGCCCACTTTGTAGTCATGGCAGCACACAGCTGGTGCCACGCCACGGGGTAATCATCAGCTGGGCAGGCCGTCCAAGACGGCTGTCTCAATGAGTTGATGGACGAGGCAAGCACCGCAACGAACTGAGGACAGTGACCGAGATATCACGAAAAAGGTATGTAGTGACATGTAGGGACACTCAAGGTATGTAGTGACTATTGATCTTTATTGCTCATGATTTTTATTGCTCTTGATCTTTATTGCTCTTGATCTTTATGGAAGGATTCTGTGGTTTTTTCCTTGCAAATCATGGGATTGTTTTTTATTGTCGAGACGGTGAACCATCAAGCAGTAGCATGGGCTTCTCAAACGCCTACTTGTGCGAGGGGATCGAGTTTTTTGCACTTCGCACGGTCACCAACATAGAAATAACAGACAGTTACTGGCGGCTGGAGTCCAAGATGGCTATCAAGCATGACAGGATTAGATAAAGTTTGGGGGCATCAGAAGCAAAAAACCAATGCTGAGGTTTTGATGTCTCAGGGAATGGGAGCTTCCCTCCAACTCGGAATTTCAGTTTGGCAAAGCCCTGTACCGAAAGCACTAAGTGGTCAACCAATCTGTTTTGAGGGCGGGCTATGAATGTGACCCATAGAACCAGCAAGGAGCAACGGTAGGGATAGCAGGGATCACAGATCGCATGACATGCCATCGTTTTGCACCTGAGGAATCACCACGGCATCCCAACAATCAGAGTACGCAATGAAGTCGTCCAAAGCAGAGTCCAATCTGCCAGTCAAAGCCACAATTTTTGCAGACGCCTTGCTACCAAGCTGGTGCTTGGGAGGCAGCGGGTCAGAGCCAGCTTCTCATAGCCGAAGGGGGGAGCTAAGAAGCCACCAGGAGTGGCCGTTCACCAAATGGTAGGCTGCTCATACCCAACTGTTTTGGGATGTGAACTGGACAGCTTTGGAAGCACAGAAGACCGACTTTCCCAAACCATTAGCAGAGATGGCTCTTGATTTTATGTTCTATCTACATTATCTTGTTGATATGGGAGGTTGGTGATTGTTTCATTTGGTAGATTCTACAGATCAGTGTTTATCAAAGCTTGTTTGTTCCCGAACCATGTTTTGTTGATTCAAAGGAAACGTGTTGCATCATATCTAAATCTTCAGGTCACAATAGGTATCCCTTTTCTCCCATCCGCCAAAGATTGTACCGCTATTTCTACATGATTGACTGATATGAAACCTTTTGGGTACAATGCTCAACAATACCTGGTGTGTTGGTGCCACTATCAACCAGAACGAGTCTTTAGCCAGTATTCACCATGATTGGAAATCAACCACAATTATCCACTGTCAAGCGTTTCATTATGAGCCACTATTTACATCTATTTACCAGAAAAAATCCAGATGATTTGCAACTGAGGAAGCCTCAATTAAGCCACTACTAAGCCATTATTGAGCCACTACCAAGCCACTGTTCCACTCATCAAGCGTTATTGACCGCTACTTAAGCATGAGTGAAGCAGAAGTGAACAATTCTCAACCATTTTGGGTTTGGATGTGCCATTTTGTGAAGCCGCTGCCTGACCAGGCTGCATCGCAGCCGTTTGCTGCGAAGGCACAGACTGCCTATGAGTTAGCGTCCTCGTGTATTTATTCTCCGGCTTATCAACAATCAGTAGGGGTTAAGATTTAAGATACTCATGATTATAGTTGGATTGTTAGCCATCAATGGAGCTAACAGTGGATTTTACCTGCCAAAAAAAAAGCTCATCTCGCTGGTTGATACTTGAAATTCGATCCAGCTGGGGCGGTTCAAAGTGCCCTGGTCGATCCCCCAGTTCCGCGTAAAGCCTGGCATCAGTGATGTCCATCACCGAGTTTTTTGGGGCTCATGTCAATGGCTGCCGAACGGGAAAAACTTGGGAAAACCCTGGGAAAAATCCTCAAAAAAAAACTAAGAACAAAGCAGCATCAGAATCATGAATGATTGATCATGCGTCCCCGCTTCTTCGTGTATCGAGGGTAGTTCTCACTAGCCACCAAGTTACAAAGCCACCAAGAGTACGATGTTTACAATGGCTCTACAACAGTGAATGGTTGACAATTTTGTTACAGAGTGGTTAGTCATAGTTGAAAAATGGGTGTTTCTCAGGTCATAGGGGTGCCCCTAAATCATCCTTTATTAAGCATTTGTAGCAATAAACCAACCATAACTTTGGGGCTCTCCAAACTGGTGATCCCAACGGGGTCCGTCAGAGATCAATCACTCAGCTGCACAGCCAGGCAGAGCTGTTAGTTGTGAAGCGGAAGACGCCCCCGTTGCCGAAGGCCGCGGCTGCATGTTCCAATGTGAGATGTTTCTCAAGCCTCAGGGAGACCCAAAGTTATGGTTCTTTACTGAAAATGGTTCATATAAAGGATGATTGGCCGGTACCCCAAACTGGCTTGACACCCAGCTGTGGGAGGTGACAGACTTCCTTGCAGCCATCCAAACCTCATTGTCAAGATGAAATGCAACGTTTTGTCCCAACAGACGCAGCACATTTTCCCAACAAGCGCTCCCATTTACACCTGATCGCCAGGCAAAAGCAAGCGTCGCACCCCTAGAGGTTGGATGGCGCGGCTACCGCACTGCAGGTTGTGTGAAATGAGTTTCAGATGCTTTCACTCATTATGGCTAAGGGTCCATATGAACCAACCAACAAAAAGGGTAGGTAAACATATGCAACCATCCCAACAAGGACTAGTTTGGTTATTTCAGGGATGTTCACCGGTACAAGGTATTGACCGACAGCCATATATCCAACCCATTCCAACCCCAATGCCTTTCTGGGAGACAATACGGACCTCAAACGCTGCCATTCCCAATCACCTGCGGCCGAGGTGATCTGACGACATTGGCATAGCCTGGGAGCAGTTTTACATCGCTTTATTACATTTGTTTCATTGTATGATCTCTTGATGAAACATGTTTAAAAGTACTGTCTTTGACCAGTCTTTTGTAATTCTTTTCAATGAAACTGTGAAACTTTACTAAAGAAGCACGTAGAAAAATACTAAATGAATTTGCCTCGGCCACTGCTTGACCAACTGCCATTGGGTGAAGAGGCCGTGATCATGGAGAAGTTCCCTTGGAGAATCTCACAATCAATCTAATTCCATTCGCCAGCTAGTAATGGTCATTATTGATCTTCCGCATGCTTGATGACGAGTATCCTTATTGTTCTTTGTTGTTTGTGGTGACTCTCAGTCTACTTTGGTCACAAAACGCTATCAACTAACAACTCGCCAATCATGAGCCGATCATTTACTGTATGGCTGTGAGTCAATACCCTGTACTCCTGGTGAGCATTCCATAAATGACCAGTCTTTGTTGGGACATTCACCTACCCTTTTTTTGGCTGTTTGATATTGACCCACGACTGCCAACCACTCACAGTTGAAAGTTGACCAACCACCAATCGACTGCTTCTAATCAACACGATCAACACTGCCCCAGAACTGATTGACCACCCACTGATGAATCGATAGTCATATTGACTATTTGTCAGTATGATCGACTACGGACCACTGTGAACCACCAGAAATTCTGGCTTAATTACAACTATGACCAGCGTATGTAAGTAGAACACTGCAACCAGTCTTAAGAATAGCCTATAAGTGTCACTAGGCCGGAACCCTTAATTGTTTGACCACAGGCAACATTAGCCATCAATTGACCATAGGGATTCTAAGCATTATAACATCGATCAGGATTATCAACTACCAACTAACCATTAATTCGCCAAAGTAACAGCGAGACCCTAGTAAACAATCAATATTCGTAGTAGGTTTGGCTGGCAGCACCCTAGCTCATTATAAGCGTTATTCACCACTACGAAGTCCCTAGATTTTGCCCGCCAGGCATGGCGTGGCACATCCGCCGTGGAGGTCGTTGGAACGGATGGGATGGTCAATGTTGAGCCCATGACGAGTCCATGACGACCCGTATCTTATCTGGTTGATGGTTTAAAACATGGTTAAGAATGGTTAATAATAGGGGATAATGACCAACAATGGTGGATGAACAACTATCTGGTTGGTGGTTTCGAACTTGTGGATGATTTTCCCCAGCATGAACACGAATCATGTGTTGGCTGACTCATATTTTTCATACGGTTTGAAACCACCAAGCAGGTTTACTAGAACTGGTGGTTGATATAGCGATTAGTAACTAGCAACAGTAATAGGTCATGGTGGAAGATAGAACTGGTCGTTCATGATAGGGTCTAGATGTTCATCAATCAACAACGACCAAGAATCATCGGTTTGGGCAATAGTAGAATAGATGGATTAGTCATGGTAAATCAGGGGTTTCGTAACGATGTTTTGTACTCAGTCGTTCAAGATGATGAGAGATGATTGGCAATGAGCAAAGACAGGGTTTTTGTAATATTCAACATCAAGAATTCATGGTTGATGATAGTTCACGGTGGTTAGATGCTCAGAATCAGCGTTGCTGGTCAGCCATTTGCCATCCAAGATGACATGAGTTTGCTAGCTCGAAGAACCTATGACGGCTACCCTCAGTGAAAGAAATTGCGAGAGATTACCCGGTTTCAGATAAGGAACCTGCGATTCTCTTGCTTTGAGTTCTAGCTTCCCTAAGGGCAAGAGAATATCTCGATTCTTTCTAATGTAAAATTGGCAATTGCTGTTGAATGTAACGTCACTACAGTTCGTACGATTCACCTCCACTCATGGCTGGTGTATTTTGAGAACTTGGGGTTGTCCGTAGATGGTGGTTTTCCTGCAAAGTAGTTCCCCCGAGGCAGGCAAGTTGGCTGAAAGCCGAGCAAATACGGACCAGTTATGGTAGATACAACTAGCTTGTTGAGCGGCTACTGAAATGACCAGCTCGAATTGCAGCTGATGGAGAAAAGCCTTGTGCACCAGCTGTCTATCCCTCAGCCAGCTGGGACACCACCCCGTGGGCCTAGGCCCAACCTGATCCGCTCAAGGGAGAAGCACGATTGGCAAAGGCGATGGGACGCGGGGTCATGAAATTGACACCTTGACAGCAGCCAGCGAGCTGTTAGATCAGCAGGGAGTAGGTGATTAGACCTGGCGTATGATACGAGCTGTTCGATGATGGCTAAGGTCTTGGGATGTTCCCCGTTATCCGGTTTCCTATCACTGAACCCCACACAGATACATAGAAATGAATACAAGATGATGCAAGCGTTTCCCCGGCTCATTTACTACGGAAAATGAAGAAGGTTTCCCCTACTGAGTTTGGTCGGTATCTTGCAAGAGACTCAGGGGCCGAGAATTTCGTAAATTAGGAGACCAAGGGCTTGAACAGGATTCCCAGCCAGAAAATCAACCGTGAAGGAATAGCCAAAAGGCCCTCCGCGGCAGAAGCCGTGTCAAGAGCCCAAGCTGTTGGCGAATCGTGAACCAGCAGTAACCATCCTTAGCGAACCATAAATCACAGAGTATCAACCATTGACCATCCATCATTAAGCAACATGAATCTTGATGGACACGAAATAGTCGTCGTTAACCATGTTTATTTGTTGGTGTCCACCATTAGGAGTGCAACCAAGACGATCCCAAAGGCATCGTATTGGCAGGTAGACCATCGGTTTGGGGCTGGGGGTTGCTGGGGTGGTGCAGCTGAATCATTGTGAGTTCAGGTCTTCGAAAGCACGTTTGCCGTTCTTTATCATGAAGAAATCTTTAACCATCATCAACCGATGACTAATTCATAGTGAACCATCGTTAACCATGATGAATAGCATCCCTGGTTGTTGCATCACGCGATGTGCCTGCTTTGTATATCACCTGTGCATAAGCTCAAGATAGTGGAGTCAACCACTCTGTTAATGACTTTTGTAGGTGGACCACAACTATACCTATCATGGTTACCCCTATTCTGACCATTGTTATAATCAACTACACCCACTATTGTAGATGGTTAGTGGTGGTTAGTCACCCCCTCTTGTTTTGTTTGTGAGTCTTGCTACTTCTATGGGGGCAGTACCGTTACAAGCCATTCGCAGCCAAGTGACATTTCTGTGGCCATCCTTGGGTAGGCATCTCTGAAGTACCATTGCTCAGCATCAACGTTCAGCCATCACTGGTCAACCATTACATCTACCGATTGGTTATTCCTGATCTGTATTGACTATCATTATCCATCAATTCATCATTACTTAACCACCACCAACCACCGTTTGCCGCCATCAACCATCATCAATCATTGGTTAATAGTAATAAATCAACCATTTCTTGGGTTCCCTATTTTGAAAAAGAAACATAATGTCTATAACATTAACTCACCAACGATTGACAATTAGCATGCCAACCATAGCTGTAAGCATAGCTCTATGGTTTACAATCATCAACTATAAGGGTTAACCCCGGCTACATGGGTGCAACGTGGTTAACCCTCCCAAGCATCATCAACCCAACAACGTTGCCCACTCCCAGATGCGCGTCAGCGTCGACGAGGGCACTGCATTGATGGAGGAGGCGGCATCCAGGGCCATGGAACAACAATGGTGAACCGAGACGGCTCAGAGCGGAGTGGCTATAGGTAGATGATGATGATGGTTGATAAGAGGTGATAGCAATTAACAAGGATAGGGAATTGATATTTGTATGTATATATTTTTCTATTTTATGTATATATATATGTTTATATTTGTATATATATATATATATATTTATTTATTTATGTCGATAGAAGACTATATATATAATTGCCGAATATGGATGCAGACGCTTACCCGACTTAGGGCTGCATATCGCTGGGAAGGAACGCGTTTATGTGTGTGTGTGTGTGCGTGGGTTTGTTGTATTGCACTTGAATTTACACAGTGTTTTTGCACGACACATTCGCGCACCGGAAGAAGTTCCAGTGTCGCGGGTGAGTGCATGAATGCAATGAACTGGCAGTTTGATTTTGACCCGCTGCTGTAGGGGCCGGCCTCGTTCTTATACACAGCATTTGTCCACCCGGTTACATGTTACTGCCCAAATGTGTTCGTACAAGTAGTATGTCTTTGTATTGTTTTTGTTTGTATTCATATATTGATATTTCTTCATGTTACTTTTTCAAAATTGAATCTAAATATATATGTATTTAGGTAGGTGTGTATGTTTATACCCACTGCGCGTTGGCGCGTGCGCATCGCCTGGCAAGCAAGCCCGACAGCCAAACTAAACAGTGGAATGATGCGTTTCAATAAGATGAACAGGAAACATTGCTTGTGTGGTTTCGTGGGTTGCTTTCAGAATGATAAACTATGATTGTCACAACACATCCACTATGCCTCATTCTAGAAGACCAAGACCAACAAGAAACCACGAACCCACCAACACTTGCTTAATGAGCCGCGAAGGTTCCATCAACCAACAGCTGTAACACACGGATGTTCATGGTTACCAACGATGGTACATGGCTAATGGTTCACAATCATTTGCTAAGGTCCATATTTGTTAACCATGATTAACAGTTCTCCATCAGCTTGATTCATTGATCATTGGAAACCATTCATGACAATTAGCCGTCATGAAGCGCAGTGATCATCATGATTAACCATCAACAAACAGAAATTGCCATCATTGGTCTGAATGCACCATGAATTTTACACCATTACAATCCTTATCAATCATTAACCATTAGACACCATCAACCACCATATCTACTCATTAAGCACCAGACTTCTCCATGTTCGTCAGAGGCTCAGCACTTGGACGTGTGGTGCCCAGTGTGCTGTGCCAATGAATGTCTGACGTTTTCTACCGGCACAGCGTTGCGGACCCGTGGAAATCCCAATATCAAGGGAGCGGTGTCATGACAAGGGTCTTCAGCAATGTGTGATAGAAAATCTTTCGGGAAATGAAGATCTATGCTACGGCTACCCCCAAGTGCTGCGTTCGGGAGATTCGAAGAAATCATAACAGTAGGAACTTCGGAAAAATGTATATTGAGACTCGCGTACAGCATGTTCGCATTTGCCATCAAACATACAGAGCATACTTCCATGTTACACTTCAAATGTTTGAAGATCCATGGCAGTACATGGTGCACACTTATATTTACAACGGTGTCCACTCACAGTTTCATCAATGATGCTGGGACCAGTTATGCAGGAAATAGAAAATGTGCATGTGCAAGAACATAAATGAATCTACTTTCACCCATGTGAAATATCTGTAACGTGCACACATTTGTGGATGCACATGTGTATAAGTAACACATTTACAAACACATGTGTAGATACGGAGATATTACTGGTTGGTAAGCGTTCAATATACACATCCACACTTTGATATTTACATGTACCTACATTGGTTTTATATACATGTTTCATTTACACACCTACATACAGACTTATTCATATAGACATGGGCATCTACATATTTTTAATAGGCAAATCACACCTGTTCGCACAAGCACCTTTATAGAGAATGAGCGTTTGGACACAACAGCGCCACCTCTTGTTTTTGCCAGGCTCAGCATCTTGCAATCCCAACTCGGTAGTGACGGCCGGGATAGATATTTGGAATCTCTTCATACTTATGCTATATTTGTTTTATATGTAGATATATCTATGTATGCATATTTCGATTTCTATTGTATCTGCACATTTGTGCTTATCCTTCCATATTGCTATTGCTCCCTTATAGCCCAGCATTGATGATTCTACACGGATTGACCACCATGGTTCACCAAGTATTCAGCAACCATTTGCGTACGTCATCATCCCAGTGGTTGCAGTGCATAGATCTGTACTTGAATCCCTATTCGCGTTCACACCAACCGCTGATAGGGCACGAGTCGCAACACGCCGTGAGGCCATGAGCATTGCATCGCATGAAGATGTGAAGCTTGCAAAGGCGCGGGTGTGCTTCGGTCAGCCTGGGAACATGCCAAGAGCCTCCACAGAAGATGACAAGATGTCAGGAAACCATTCTCCAGCTGAGCTGAAAGACTTCCATTGTAGGGGTCAGGCTTCGCCTGGTGTGCTTATGAATTAGCAGATGCCACAATGAGTATATATTTTGTTTTACAAATATATATGCTATATACATGTATGTGTGTATTTTGTTTTTACATATCTACATTTGTATAATATATATATATATATGCAAATTGCCATTTGGCCACATTCCACGACAATGCAACTTTAAGATCAAACGCCTCGGGTGTGAAATCGTGCTGCCTGTTCACCCGATTTACATGGTACCGGTTGCCTGGTTCCTACTACACAGTGGGGCCAGAAGAAGTGAGAAAAGGGTGAGTACGGTGGAGCTAAACAGCGAAAACCGTGATGACCGAAAGGCACAAAAGCCGTGATGGTGTGCCAACATACGGAGGAGAACCGGAAAGACTGGCTCTATACAAAGAAGATGCGATCCAATATGCTATGGGGCTAGAACACAAGAAGAGATACTTAGCAGGTCCACATTTACTCCAGGAATTGACGGGAGTGGCCAAGACAATCACCAGGACAAAGACCTTGAGGGACCCACAGTGGCTGAGTCATCCCCGAGGCATTTTCCAGCTACTAGAGTACCTTGAGGCTGAGTTGGGGAAACCATCCCTAGTTGACGCAAGCCGCCATGTGATGAAGTTCTTCTACAACATGTCACGTCAGAAAGGGGCATCCATGACCGAATGGATTGCGAAACATACAGAAAGTTTGTGGGAAGCTTCAGCTGCTTTGAGAAGGGTGCAACGTGAGTATGAGGGGGATAGCTCATACAGGAACCATGCTGCATCAACCACGTCGCAGAGGAGCTCAGGACGCTATGACCGCCGGGGCCGGAGATCTCAGTACTCCCACAGAAGTGGACCGTTCCGTGATGACGGACGGTTGGATGAAGATGAGGATGATGATGACGGACAAGATGGAGAAGGACTAGGTGATCATGACCGGCGGCAGCTTCGTGATGATGATTGGAACTGGTCACGGTCAGATGGTGAGTGGTCGTGGGATACCTGGAGGTCAGCAGAGTATGAACCTCCTGCTCATTGGGATGCGAGCGAAGAGGTGTTCATACCAGAGTGTTTGGCAGCATTTTTGCTGCTACACAGATCCAACCTGGATCCCAGTGAGAAGGCCAACATCTTGGGCTCCTTCAAAGGAGAGTTCACAACCAGGTCTGTGAGCAAAGCCCTTCGCGAGCAGTGGGCAGACCAGGATCTACACCGCCGCGATAAGATGAAGGCTGGCACCGCCTATGTGACTGAAGAGGACCTCGCCGACGAAGCCCTTGAAGCAGATGACATCGATTTAGATACGCTCAATGATGATGACTTTGAGGCCTTCACTGCAGAGCAGGACAAAGATCCATTCAGCCTTGCAGGCCATCCAGGCCCACAAGGCTACCGTGCAGGAGGCTCGTTGGAAACAGCGACAGATCAAGTTGGGCCGCAAGTTCTTCCCTGCGAAACCCTATGAGAAGAATCAACGATCCGGGGACCAGAAACCAAAGGGAGAGGTGAAGTGCTTTCGATGCTCAGGGCCGCACTTTCAGAGTCAGTGCCCTCTCAACAAAGGGAGGCAGGCACACATCGCTGAGGAGGCAGCGGAGATTGCGTTTGGTGCTGAACAGATTGAGGAAGACGCTTGCAAGACTGAGGAAAAGGATGCCATGGTGACCAATGTCCTACAGAGCTGTATGGGAATCATAGATTCTGGGGCAACAGCTTCGTTGGGTAGTGTGGATGCCATGGAATGCGTCATGAAACACAATCTTCATGCCAAGGGTGATGCCAAGATGGAGGTCGACATGGACAAAAGACCCACATTCCGCTTTGGCAACGGTGGCAGGAAAGAATGCTTGTCCACCGTGCAGATGGAAATGGATGCCGGGCCGAAACGAAGATCAATGGAGGTCCACATTCATGACTCTCCTGATCAACCAGTTCTCGTTTCTCGTCGTGCGCTGGCATCCCTTGGAGCCGTGATTGACTTCAAGGCCAACCAGGCCATCTATGCCAATGTCGATCCCAGCACCGTGGTACCCTTGGCTCAGGCACCGAACGGACACTTTTTGATGCCATTGACTGGCAACATTTTGAATGGGGGAACGGTTCGTTCTCAGGGCTTCTTGAGAATGAATAGGGCCCAGACTCCCCTGACGCTATGGACATGGAAAATGGTCAGGGGAGCAATGCTGAGCTTGCAGTAGAAACATGCTGTACAGAACAATTTAGTTTTTGCAGTTTTTGCCAGTTGCATTCGTGTAGGAACAACTTTTGCTTCATGTGTCAGGAACACGTTGATCCACAAGAGTGTCTCCTTGGGGTTGAAAGTTGTGATGTTTTGGGGTTGGGGAGGAAGGATCTTGAGCCACGCACACACCAACCACAACACACACACACACACACACAACATGCAGCCCGTGTCTCAGAGCATTCAGTCCGTGTTCTCTCGTGCAGACCCTTCCGTGACTTGCAATGCCACTGCCGACCACCAAAGCCGGCTGGGTAGAGTTGCTTCACAGCATGGGGGAGTCAGTACCTTCGTCATGGAACATGGCTCAGATTCATGCTCATTGGATCGACATGCAGAAGGGAGACAAGACCATGGATGTGGTGACCCTCCAGGACAAGATGAAACAGCTCCGCGAAGCCAGTTGCAAGAAGGAGCACTTGGTGACGTTCTTGAGAGAGGAGGATGTGACCTTCACACCAAACATGACCATTGCTCAAATGATGGGCACAGCAGAGCAGCAGATCACGAAGAAGTTCCCACCAACCGACACAGAGCACGTGGGGTTTGGACGCCACGGCCATCTCACCTATGCCGAGATCGCAGCCAAGAATCCAAGTTACTTGACCTGGGTGATGACTACCTTGGAGGAATCCGACGATGTGTGCTGGAGGATGGAGCGCTTAGGCACATGGATCCGCCAGCAGAAGACCAAGGACAAGATGGGAGGATATGTGAACAGTCCACCGCCGAAGTCAAGTGCCACCGACAGCAGCTTTTCAGTTGTGAACCCAGATGTGATGGAAGAGCGTGCTCAGATCGAGCAAATGAAGATGGCTCTCCAGAAGAAGATGGAACAGGTGGCGGCCAAGGAGTTGGACATTCAGAAGAAGGAGGAGGCAATGGAGCTGCCACACAGTCAGCCGAAGAGTCGCAAAGAGATGTAGAAGTCTTGATGACGGATGAGATGGCATTGAAGATGGCGAAACAATGGCACCATCAACGAAATCCTCTGAGCCGGGAGTGGCAAAATCTAGTTCAGCACAAACGACCACTTCTCATGGAACTTGCTTGTTATCATGATAGTGTTTTGGGTGCCGAAGTTGAACGTAGGTCTGGAAAAGGTTCTGCGATCAGAGTCAGTGAATGGAATGGTGCTGATCTAGAAACCCAAGAGGGAGTACAGTATGCCATCAAGTTGGTCAAACGGCTTCGACCGATTCACTTGTGGATTGCTTGCGAGTGTGGACCCTTCAGCCCCATTCGAAGACTCAACCAGAAGAACCCCGAACAATGTAGAAGACTCCAAGAGAAACAGAACCGAGCTAGACTACAGTATCAGGGAGCGATGAAAGTTGCTAGGGCTGCTCGTTCAGTGAAAACCGAAGTCCATTGGGAGCTTTCCACAAGATCGGAGGCCTGGAAGCTGGATGAAATTACTTCTTTCATTGATGAGCTCGAACTGAAAAAGGCTTCATGCAGTGGATGTTGGGTTGGCCTACGTACTCGGGACGAAAAACTATCACTATGTAAGGGGTGGACCATAGCAACCAAAAACCAGGAGCTGTGGGATAGGCTGAATTTGAAATGCCAGAAGAACCATCCCAGGGGCAAGTGTGAGGCAGGAGAAACAGCACACACAGCGCGCTACACGCTCCCCTTCGCCAAGAAAGTGATTGATGTGTTATCCAATTCAGAAACATGGTCCCAAGTGGTGGCTGAGCTCTCAAAGCCACAACAGGAGGAAGATGCCCAACCTGCTGAACTTGCTGACATGCCGGAGGGCGAAGAGATTTCCGAGGAGGAGCGATATGAGATCCTACATCAAGTTCAACGTATCCATCGGAACACAGGTCATGGAAACAAGGAGGTATTGTTGAAAGCTCTCAGAGATAGAGGTGTACACCCCAAGGTATTGGAAGTTGCGAGCTCATGGTCTTGTGATGATGTCTGTGCCAGGAGGAAGCAGACTGACCCTAGACGATTTGCAACTTTGGAAACACTGCCGCAGAAGTGGGAGAGGATACAAGTTGACTGTGCTACTTGGGTACATCCAACCACCAAAACCAGATACCACATCTTGATGATCATCGATGAGGGCAGTAGGTTTCGCATGGCTCGCATTACTTCCGAGGGCAAGGGCAACACCACGAACTGGGAACGAATTCAACAGTTACTGGAGGCGAGTGAGTTTCCAATTTTTGGCATTCCTAAAGTCATTCGCACTGATCCTGGGGGACCCATATCCAGTGAGAAAGCCGACGCATATACACGTGAACGAGATATAGATCTACAACCTATACCAGCTGAAGCACATTGGCAAATCAGTGTCGTTGAGGGGGCCATCAAGTCCTTGAAAGGGATGTTGGAAACTTTGACTCCAGACTTTCCTGAGGTTACCATGGATGAACTGTTAGGACGACGCATCTGGGCATGCAATCAGCAAGATACATACAAAGGATACACAGCTATGCAACATGCACTTGGCAAAGCACCCGACGAAGCATGCAGATTCTTTGAGACCTCATCCCAACGACCCATAGCACCAGAACTTTTGGAGGATGGGGGATTCAGAAGAGACGTCACATTGATGGCAGAGGCAGTTCGATCTTTCATGTCTGAGCAAGCAAAACGAAGAATTGATAGAGCACTCAGAATGGGGGCTAGAAGGAGTGAAGTGTATGTTCCTGGAGATCTAGTGTATTACTGGAGACGACAGCTCCCCGCCTCAGAGAAGACCGCACAGCATACCGGTCGCTTCTTAGGACGGGCGCGGGTGATCGCCACTGAGACGAGAAGAGAAGCCTCTGGGGAACTACGACCTGGGGGAATCGTTTGGCTGCATAGAGCAGGAAGATTGATCAAAACAGCCCCAGAACAGTTGAGACATGCCACTCCAATGGAAGAACAGGTGGAAGCTTTGAAAGGACCTCTTGACTTACCATGGACTATCACCTCGTTGGCCACTGATCCTAATCGTCGCACTTTCTTGGCTGTGCGGTCAAACTTGCTTTTTGTTTTCGGTTGATGTTAATTTCTTTATTTCTCGAATTCCTAACAGTATGGTTGATGATTTACTTCAGTTGAATAAACTAGTGAGGGATGTTCAAAAAGACGAAACATATTAAATATCGAATACACAGTTTTTCTTCTGCGAATCACCTAGAATTGATCAGCTGGACGGATGCAGCACATGCCAATCGACCAGACAATGTGGACTCAACGGAAGGCATTTTCATCGGCATGAGCACCAAACGGCTCAGGGACGGCATGGAAGAGGACGTATCGCCTATCCTATGGCGCTCCGGGAAGATTTCTCGGGTTTGTCGGAGCTCGGCAAGCGCGGAAGTTCAGTCTTCTCTTGATGGGGAGGACGATTTAGCTTTTCTCCGAATCATGTGGGCTGAACTGTTGGGACACACGGTTGATTTTAGGGATATTGATGGTACCATTTCTCTTGTTCAAGCTATGATGGTTACGGACGCGAAGGACCTCCATGACAAATTGAACTCCACGGTGATCACCATTAAGGGGGCCGAAAAGAGAACTACCATTGAAACCCTAGGATTGAAACAGAACTTGCATGCGTCATCTACCCCACTTCGGTGGGTGAACGGAGGAGCTATGCTGGCTAATGTTCTCACTAAACCACGGGAGAAGCACCAAGGGTGGTTGTTTGTGAGAATGGGATTTAGATGGCGTATAACGTACGACTCCCGTATGGTGAGTGAAAAGCGTTTGAAATCTTTGGGCCAAAGCTGTCTATAAGATCCTCTCCTGCGCGCACCTCTACAGACACACACTCTTGTGCTTGGAGGAAGGAAGGAGGACGCTGTTTTCTCGAAACACCAGGGAGACCGGTCAACCATTGTGTTCCATGTAGTCTGAAACCCATAAAAGTATGGGGGCCTGTGCAAATTGTCATTTGGCCACATTCCACGACAATGCAACTTTAAGATCAAACGCCTCGGGTGTGAAATCGTGCTGCCTGCTCACCCGATTTACATATATATAAATATAGATATATATATATATATATACATATATAAATATGTATTCTTCTATTTGTATGTATATATATTTTTTTGTTTTTACAAATATTTTCAAATATATATATATATATATTTGATTTCTATAAATATATATATGTAATTATTTGCTCTGTAAATATGAATGTACCTATTTACAGATATATAGTTATTTATTCATTTTTACATATACATCGATATCTATCTGTAAATATATATATATATATTTATATTTATTTATATATATATATATTTATATATATATTTTTATTTATATATATTTTTGTTTATTCATTTATTTTTCTTTTTTTAATTCAACTTTTTTCATTTATTTGTTTTTTTCATATTGATTTTTTCATTTATTTTTTTCATTTTTTTTATTTATCTGTTTTTTCTTTTTTTCGTTTTTTTTTCATTTTTTATTTTTTTGTTTTTTTTGTTTGCTTATTTATTTATTGCTTGGATTTAGATAGATATAGTGCAACCTTCTGCGGACTTCGTGCGTGTCGGATCGCTCTCGTCTGCGCGCGGTGCGAATTTTGATTTCGCTCGTGCAACCTTCTGCGGACTTCGTGCGTGTCGGATCGCTCTCGCCTGCGCTTGGGCCTTATTTTTGCTTTTGACGAGATCTTGTCAAGAGTTCTCTCTTCTGAGTGCACCAATGTGCTCTCAAATGTGTGCTCTCATATCTGTGCTCTCATATGTGCTCTCATATGTGTGCCTCATATGTGTGCTCTCATATGTGTGCCCTCATATGTGTCCTCTCCTATGTGTGCTCATATGTGTGCTCTCACATGTGTGCTCACGTGTGTGCTCTCACATTTGTGCTCTCAAACGTGTGCTCTCATATGTGTGATCATGTGTGTGCTCCCACATTTGTGCTCTCATATGTGTGCTCATACATGTGTGCTCAAATGTGTGCTCTCATATTTGCTCTCATATGTGTGCTCTCACATGTAGGCTCTCATATGTGTGCTCTCATATGTGTGCTCTCATATGTGTGCCCTCATATGTGTGCCCTCATATGTGTGCTCTCATATGTGTGTTCTCATATGTGTGCTCATATCTGTGTTCTCAAATGTGTGCTCTCAGGTGTGTGCTCAAATGTGTGCTCTCACATGTGTGCTCTCACATTTGTGCTCTCATATGTTTGCTCTCAGATGTGTGCTCAAATGTGTGTTCAGAGATGTGTGCTCTCATATGTGTGCTCTCATATCTGTGCTCTCGTATGTGCTCTCATATGTGTGCTTTCATATGCGTGCTCTCATATGTGTGCTCTCATATGTGTGCTCATGCATGTGTGCTCTTTTATGTGTGCTCTCATATGTGCTCTCATATGTGTGCTCTCACATGTAGGCTCTCATATGTGTGCTCTCATATGTGTGCTCTCATATGTGTGCCCTCATATGTGTGCTCTCATATGTGTGCTCTCATATGTGTGCTTACACATGTGTGCTCTCATATGTGTGATCTCGTATGTGTGAACATATCTGTGCTCTCACATGTGTGTGCTCATATCTGTGCTCTCATATGTGTGCTCTCATATGTGTGCTCTCACATGTGTTGTCATATGTGTGCTCTCACATGTGTGCTCATGCATGTGTGCTCTCGTATGTGTGCTTTCATATGTGTGATCATGTGTGTGCTTTAGCATTTGTGCTCATTTGTGTGCTTTCATATGTGTGCTCTCACATGTGCGTGCTCAAATGTGTGCTCTCAGATGTGTGCTCAAATGTGTGTTCAGATATGAGTGCTCTCATATGTGTGCGCTCATATGTGCTCTCATATGTGAGTTCTCACATGTGTGCTCATCTGTGCTCTTATATGAGCGCTTTGACATTTGCGTGCTCATACGTGTGTTCTCAGATGTGTGCTCTCATACGTGTGCTCTTAAATAAATGTTCTTGCTGTGTCTCTTTCCCACTTCCCCCATCTCACTGTTTGGGGTCTCTTGCCGGGATATTTTTTTATTTTTTGATGTAGATAAATATATACATATATATGATTACATATTTGTATATTCACTTATTTGTATCCATGTGTAAATACATATATTTTTTTTTTTATTTATATGCATATATGTGCTTTGCATTTTGAAATCATACCCACATACTGCCACGAAGCAAAGTCACTCCTACTTTTTGGGTAGATCAAAGCCAAGTGTTGCGTTGCATGGCTTGGATCATAGATTTTGAGCGCCTGAGAACCCTTTGAAAGAGAATGAACTCCTGTGACAGGTCGCCAAAACTGATCACCCTTTGATTCCCTGAAAACTGCAGCAGCCTTTGTCGGAGCCACATAGCCCTGGCCAGAGGTTCAAGACAGTGGACCTCCAAACACCTTTGTTTTCGCGCCGCGCAAGCAGGACCGTTGGGGACCTGGGCTCGGGTAAAGCTGCCGTTGCAGCCACTGGTTGTCACTGGTACAGCAAAAAAATGTACCTGATTGAAGTTGTACAGCTTTCATGTCATGGCTTTCCCAAGGATGTGCATTTTTTCTTGGCAATTTGCAGCACGGTTCCATGTCGAGTTCCGAGCAGGCTGCGAATGAGCCTCCAGTGAGTCCACCGGCAGAGGCAACGAGGGCGGTTGAACCAACCAATATTTTGGTGATCTTCATCAATGAGAGGTATCCTCACTCACGGCCAGAAATTCTTATAAGAATTCAAAGACGAGAGTATTCCTTGGACAACTAGCTGATTCATGATGGATATGACCATTCTTCAATCGCTTGTGTGCGCACACACACACACACTGACTAAGGTGTTGGGGGGCCTGTATTTTGGTGCAGTCATGCGAAACCTCCTAACAAGAAGTGTCACCACATGACCCAGTTTTGGCTGATTCTTGGGGAGTCCACCGTAGAACTGACTGTGCTCGTTGATTTGTAGGGAGTAGCATGAACCTATGCCTTTGTTGTGGCTCGCTGATGGTTTTCCAGTTGGGTCTTGCGACTGGCAATAGATGCATGCGATGACTGACGGCTGCGGAGAGGGCAAGATCCTCCCAGACAAATGTGAGTGGACTTCGCTCAATGTTGGCTTTTGCCATCCAACCTGGGTGATGTTGGTTGACACTACGGCTGCTCTCAACAAAGCACAGGCAGTAATCCGTGATCCCCAACAATAATTATCAGCGACGGAAAGAGCGAAACCAACAGTTACCTGCACAGTTAGATACCTGACAAGATCAAACGATTGTTGCTGGTTGTTGCTTTCCTTGGTTTCCAACGGATCTTTAAGTTCCATTGCCTGAAAAACTGACTGATGCACTCGACGTCCACCAAACTGCAACTTTACCTCTGGTGAATCAGGACCTGGGAGCTGAGCCTGCAGCCATGAGCTGTTGATCCTTTCCCCATAGCATGAACCCCTCGGTGATGGGAGCGAAATATGTTGGTTCAACTGTTGGTGTTAGAGTTCTGCGGTGGCTCCGGCTGCGCTGCAGGCATAGACTTACTCGGCTTTCTGCAAAACAAATATTCTAAAGCTGTTGACTTTGAATTATCCGCATGTCATTGGATTCAGACCATTGAGACAAATTCAATTCTCAATTGTTGGACCGCTTCGCAGTTGTGTCAGGAAGTTCCGAAACAAAGGGAGGAGACTGCCACAATGGACACTGAGGCTCGGGTCTCAAGCATTTGAGTTCAGACCGGGAGGGTTGGAATTGGATGGAAATGATGTTGTCGATTGTCAATTAGCAAAATACCTCTTCAGAAATGAAGATATCATATATTCAGAATCTTTCAAAATGCCAGTCCTTCTTTTCAGATCTTTTGCTTCTTTTTCGCTTTGGCGGAACTGCTTCTGATTGTTTGATAGTGACTCAGATTCAACAAAGCGACAGCAGCACACAGGCACATGCCAGTGACCCTGCAGTCAGTCCACCGGCAGAGGCTCGCACATGCTTCCCTCAGCTTTGCATGTTGTAAATTTGCATAGAACAGAGACTTTGAAGCCAATTCGATTTGTTGAACATCATTGAGCATCTACTTGTTCAATGTTGATATCATATGTTGTGAGATCTCCGGTATGCAGATCAAGACTTGAAGCTAGAGCGAGAGACGCAGAGAGAAAAGAGAGAGAGAGAGAGTGAAAGAGAGCGGGAGAAAAAGAGAGAGAGAGAGAGCGAAGGGGAAACAAGAGAGAGAGAGAGGAAGACAGGAAGAGAGGAAGAGAGGGAGACGAAACAAGCTCAGGGCAACAATGCAGTTTGGTTGGGCCATTTGGTTGTAAGATAAAGAAGGTCAGAATCAACATTCAAGTCCACGAAGAGTTTCAATTGTAATCAAGTAGCACAGCTCATCGATTCATCTTCTATGTCTTGCGATATTGCAAACTGCAGATAAAAGAGAATCTCAGTGTGTGCATGCGCAAAAAAGTGAGCGCAAAGGTTTAGAATTGTGCACATTTTGCATAGTAGCTGAGATAGTCAGGTTTGTTTCAGCGACCTTCAATGCCCATTTTTGCAGTTGTGTCAGGACGTTCCGCAACAAAGGGAGGAGACTACCACAATGGGCACTGAGGCTTGGGTCTCATGCATCCAGAAGGATTGGAATTGGATGGGAATGATATGAAATGATGTTGTCAATTAGCAAAATACATGCTCCGTAATTAACGTAGATGCTGAATCTTCAGAATTGCCAGTCCTTTTTTTCAGATCTTTTGCTTCTCTTGCGGGTTAGCAGAACTGCTTCTGATTGTTTGACAGTGACTCGAATTTAACAAAACCACCAAGATTGACTAAGATCTTAGTATATCCTAGTCACATACGCGGCCAAATTTCAACTCTGTGCTTTGGTAGAAGCACCCAGGCACATGCCAGTGAGCCTGCAGTCAGTCCACCCGCAGAGGCTCGCACATGCTTCCCTCACCTTTGCATGTTGTAAATTTGCATAGAACAGAGATACTAAACCAATTGCATTTTTGGTTGTGATTGAGCATCCACTTGTTCAATGTTGATCTTATACGTTGTGAGATCTACGGTATGCAGTTCAAGACTTGAAGCTAGAGCAAGAGACGCAGATAGAAAGAGAGAGAGAGAGAGAGTGAAAGAGAGCGGGAGAAAAAGAGAGAGAAAGAGCGAAGGGGAAACAAGAGAGAGAGAGAGGAAGAGTGGGAGAGGAAGAGAGGGAGACGAAACAAGCTCAGGGCAACAATGCAGTTTGGTTGGGCCTTTTTTGGAAGATAAACAAGATCAGAAAAAACGGTCAAGCCCACAAAGAATCAGATCAAATGGAATAGAATGGGTGTTTTTGCTTGAAGGGGACCCAAGAACCTTATTTGGCCTTTGGTTTTCAGCGCAGGCTAAATTAGGGACGGGTGTTAGAGCAACCTTCCAGTTATTTTCCAGTAGAAAATCGCGTTGATTGATCTTCTACGTCTGGGATATCGTAAGCTGCGGACGAAAGATAAAGTAAATGTGTGCATACACAAAACAGTGTGCGCAAAGGTTTGGAATTGTTGCACATTGTCCACGGTGGCTCAGACACAGTCACGTTTGGTTCAGCGACCTTCAATACCTATTCTCGGGTGCTATGTCTATATGCCCGTTCAGTTCTCGATAGCTTGCTAGACCGCTCTGCAGTTGTATCAGGAAGTTCCGCAACAAAGAGAGGAGACTACCACAGTGGACACTGGGGTTCGGGCCTCAAGCATTTGACTTCAGACCAGAAGGATTGGAATTGGATGGGAATGATATGAAATGATGTTGTCAATTAGCAAAATACATGCTCAGAAAAGAAAAACACTAATATTCAGAAAAAATCAAAAGCCAGACCTTCTTTTCAGATCTTTTGCTTCTCTTGCGGGTTAGCAGAACTGCTTCTGATTGTTTGACAGTGACTCGAATTTGACAAAACCACCAAGATTGACTAAGATCTTAGTATATCCTAGTCACATACGCGGCCAAATTTCAACTCTGTGCTTTGGTAGCCGCGCACAGGCACATGCCAGTGAGCCTGCAGTCAGTCCACCCGCAGAGGCTCGCACATGCTTCCCTCACCTTTGCATGTTGTAAATTTGCATAGAACAGAGATGTTGAAACAATTTGATTTTTGTTGGTGAATTGAGCATCCACTTGTTCAATGTTGATCTTATACGTTGTGAGATCTACGGTATGCAGTTCAAGACTTGAAGCTAGAGCAAGAGACGCAGATAGAAAGAGAGAGAGAGAGACAGAGAAAGAGCGAGGGAGAAAAAAGAGAGAGAAAGAGCGAAGGGGAAACAAGAGAGAGAGAGAGAGGAAGAGTGGGAGAGGAAGAGAGGGAGACGAAACAAGCTCAGGGCAACAATGCAGTTTGGTTGGGCCTTTTTTGGAAGATAAACAAGATCAGAAAAAACGGTCAAGCCCACAAAGAATCAGATCAAGTGGGATAGAATGGGTGTTTTTGCTTGAAGGGGACCCAAGAACCTTATTTGGTCTTTGGTTTTCAGCGCAGGCTAAATTAGGGGCCGGGTGTTAGAGCAACCTTCCAGTTGTAATCAAGTAGAACATTGCGTTGATTGATCTTCTACGTCTGGGATATCGTAATCTACGGACGAAAGATAAAGTAAATGTGTGCCTGCACAAAAAAATGTGTGCAAAGGTTTGGAATTGTTGCACATTGTCCATGGTGGCTCAGACACAGTCACGTTTGGTTCAGCGACCTTCAATGCCTATTGTCGGGTGCTATGTCTATATGCCCGTTCAGTTCTCGATTGCTTGCTGGACCGCTCTGCAGTTGCATCAGGAAGTTCCGCAACAAAGGGACGAGACTACCACAATGGACACTGGGGTTCGGGCCTCAAGCATCTGAATTCAGACCAGGAGGATTGGAATTGGATGGAAATGATATGAAATGCTGTTATCAACTAGAAAAATGCTTATTCAGAAAACAGAAAAAAAAAACGTATTTCAGAAAAATTACCAATGCCAGTCTATTTTTTCAGATTTTTTTTTCCTTCTCAGTTCGCAGAACTGCTTCTGATTGTTTGACAGTGACTCGAATTTGACAAAACCACCAAGATTAACTAAGATCTTAGTATATCCTAGTCACATACGCGGCCAAATTTCAACTCTGTGCTTTGGTAGCCGCGCACAGGCACATGCCAGTGAGCCTGCAGTCAGTCCACCCGCAGAGGCTCGCACATGCTTCCCTCGCGTTTTTCATGTTGAATTTTCGCAGAGAAGAGAGATTTTGAAACAATTTGATTTTTGTTGGTGAATTGAGCATCCACTTGTTCAATGTTGACCTTATACGTTGTGAGATCGACGGTATGCAGTTCAAGACTTGAAGATAGAGTGAGGGACGCAGAGAGAAAGAGAGAGAGAGAGAGAGTGAAAGAGCGAGGGAGAAAAAAGAGAGAGAAAGAGCGAAGGGGAAACAAGAGAGAGAGAGAGAGAGGAAGAGTGGGAGAGGAAGAGAGGGAGACGAAACAAGCTCAGGGCAACAATGCAGTTTGGTTGGGCCTTTTTTGGAAGATAAACAAGATCAGAAAAAACGGTCAAGCCCACAAAGAATCAGATCAAGTGGGATAGAATGGGTGTTTTTGCTTGAAGGGGACCCAAGAACCTTATTTGGTCTTTGGTTTTCAGCGCAGGCTAAATTAGGGGCCGGGTGTTAGAGCAACCTTCCAGTTGTAATCAAGTAGAACATTGCGTTGATTGATCTTCTACGTCTGGGATATCGTAATCTACGGACGAAAGATAAAGTAAATGTGTGCATACACAAAACAGTGTGCGCAAAGGTTTCGAATTGTTGTACATTGTCCATGGTGGCTCAGACACAGTCACGTTTGGTTCAGCGACCTTCAATGCCTATTCTCGGGTGCTATGTCTATATGCCCGTTCAGTTCTCGATTGCTTGCTGCACCGCTCTGCAGTTGTATCAGGAAGTTCCGCAACAAAGAGAGGAGACTACCACAGTGGACACTGGGGTTCAGGCCTCAAGCATTTGACTTCAGACCAGGGAATGATATGAAATGATGTTGTCAATTAGCAAAATACATGCTCCGCAATTAACGTAGATGCTGAATCTTCAGAATTGCCAGTCCTTTTATTCAGATCTTTTGCTTCTCTTGCGGGTTAGCAGAACTGCTTCTGATTGTTTGACAGTGACTCGAATTTGACAAAACCACCAAGATTGACTAAGATCTTAGTATATCCTAGTCACATACGCGGCCAAATTTCAACTCTGTGCTTTGGTAGCCGCGCACAGGCACATGCCAGTGAGCCTGCAGTCAGTCCACCCGCAGAGGCTCGCACATGCTTCCCTCGCGTTTTGCATGTTGAATTTTCGCATAGAAGAGAGATTTTGAAACAATTTGATTTTTGTTGGTGAATTCAGCATCCACTTGTTCAATGTTGACCTTATACGTTGTGAGATCGACGGTATGCACATTAAGACTTGAAGATAGAGTGAGGGACGCAGAGAGAAAGAGAGAGAGAGAGAGACAGAGGAAGAGCGAGGGAGAAAAAAGAGAGAGAAAGAGCGAAGGGGAAACAAGAGAGAGAGAGAGAGGAAGAGTGGGAGAGGAAGAGAGGGAGACGAAACAAGCTCAGGGCAACAATGCAGTTTGGTTGGGCCTTTTTTGGAAGATAAACAAGATCAGAAAAAACGGTCAAGCCCACAAAGAATCAGATCAAGTGGGATAGAATGGGTGTTTTTGCTTGAAGGGGACCCAAGAACCTTATTTGGTCTTTGGTTTTCAGCGCAGGCTAAATTAGGGGCCGGGTGTTAGAGCAACCTTCCAGTTATAATCAAGTAGAACATCGCGTTGATTGATCTTCTACGTCTGGGATATCGTAAGCTACGGACGAAAGATAAAGTAAATGTGTGCATACACAAAAAAGTGTGCGCAAAGGTTTGGAATTGTTGCACATTGTCCACGGTGGCTCAGACACAGTCACGTTTGGTTCAGCGACCTTCAATACCTATTGTCGGGTGCTATGTCTATATGCCCGTTCAGTTCTCGATTGCTTGCTAGACCGCTCTGCAGTTGTATCAGGAAGTTCCGCAGCAAAGAGAGGAGACTACCACAGTGGACGCTGGGGTTCGGGCCTCAAGCATTTGACTTCAGACCAG
>VSDK01026359.1:905793-938850 GCA_009767595.1 Symbiodinium kawagutii | reverse complement strand
GTGAGCCTGCAGTCAGTCCACTCGCAGAGGCTCGCACATGCTTCCCTCGCGTTTTGCATGTTGAATTTTCGCATAGAAGAGAGATTTTGAAACAATTTGATTTTTGTTGGTGAATTCAGCATCCACTTGTTCAATGTTGACCTTATACGTTGTGAGATCGACGGTATGCAGATCAAGACTTGAAGAAAGAGCGAGAGACGCAGAGACAAAGAGAGAGAGAGAGAGAGACAGAGAAAGAGCGAGGAAGAAAAAAGAGAGAGAGAGAGAGGAAGAGTGGGAGAGGAAGAGAGGGAGACGAAACAAGCCCAGGGCAACAATGCAGTTTGGTGGGGCCATTTCCTGGAAGATAAACAAGATCAAAATAAATGGTCAAGTCGTGTCAAGTCCACAAAGAATCAGATCAAGTGGGATAGAATGGGTGTTTTTGCTTGAAGGGGACCCAAGAACCTTATTTGGTCTTTGGTTTTCAGCGCAGGCTAAATTAGGGGCCGGGTGTTAGAGCAACCTTCCAGTTGTAATCAAGTAGAACATTGCGTTGATTGATCTTCTACGTCTGGGATATCGTAATCTACGGACGAAAGATAAAGTAAATGTGTGCATACACAAAACAGTGTGCGCAATGGTTTCGAATTGTTGCACATTGTCCATGGTGGCTCAGACACAGTCACGTTTGGTTCAGCGACCTTCAATACCTATTGTCGGGTGTTATGTCTATATGCCCGTTCAGTTCTCGATTGCTTGCTAGACCCCTCTGCAGTTGTATCAGGAAGTTCCGCAGCAAAGAGAGGAGACTACCACAGTGGACGCTGGGGTTCGGGCCTCAAGCATTTGACTTCAGACCAGGGAATGATATGAAATGATGTTGTCAATTAGCAAAATACATGCTCAGAAAAAAGAACACTAATATTCAGAAAAAATCAAAAAACCAGTCCTTCTTTTCAGATCTTTTGCTTCTCTTGCGGGTTAGCAGAACTGCTTCTGATCGTTTGACAGTGACTCGAATTTAACAAAACCACCAAGATTGACTAAGATCTTAGTATATCCTAGTCACATACGCGGCCAAATTTCAACTTCGTGCTTTGGTAGAAGCACACAGGCACATGCCAGTGAGCCTGCAGTCAGTCCACCCGCAGAGGCTCGCACATGCTTCCCTCGCGTTTTTGCATGTTGAATTTTTGCATAGAACAGAGATTTTGAAACAATTTGATTTGTTGGAAATCATTGAGAGTCCAATTGTTCAATGTTGATCTCATATGCTGTGAGATCTACGGCATGCAGATCAAGACTTGAAGAAAGAGCGAGAGACGCAGAGACAAAGAGAGAGAGAGAGAGACAGAGACAGAGCGAAGGGGAAACAAGAGAGAGAGAGAGAGGAAGAGTGGGAGAGGAAGAGAGGGAGAGGAAGAGAGGGAGACGAAACAAGCCCAGGGCAACAATGCAGTTTGGTGGGGCCATTTCCTGGAAGATAAACAAGATCAAAAAAAAAAGGTCAAGTCGTGTCAAGTCCACAAAGAATCAGATCAAGTGGGATAGAATGGGTGTTTTTGCTTGAAGGGACCCAAGACCCTATTTGGCCTTTGGTTTTCTGCGCAGGCTGAATTCTGGGGCGGGTGTTAGAGCAACCTTCCAGTTATAATCAAGTAGAACATCGCGTTGATTGATCTTCTACGTCTGGGATATCGTAAGCTGCGGACGAAAGATAAAGTAAATGTGTGCATACACAAAACAGTGTGGGCAAAGGTTTGCAATTGTTGCACATTGTCCACGGTGGCTGAGACACAGTCACGTTTGGTTCAGAAACCTTCAATGCCTGTTCTCGGGTGCTATGTCAATATGCCCGTTCAGTTCTCGATTGCTTGCTGCACCGCTCTGCAGTTGTATCAGGAAGTTCCGAAACAAAGAGAGGAGACTACCACAGTGGACACTGGGGTTTGGGCCTCAAGCATTTGACTTCAGACCAGAAGCATTGGAATTGGATGGGAATGATATGAAATGATGTTGTCAGTTTGCAAAATACATGCTCAGGAATCAAGGCAGATGCTGAATCTTCAGAATTGCCTGTCCTTTTTTTCAGATCTTTTGCTTCTCTTGCGGGTTAGCAGAACTGCTTCTGATCGTTTGACAGTGACTCGAATTTAACAAAACCACCAATATTGACTAAGATCTTAGTATATCCTAGTCACATACGCGGCCAAATTTCAAGTCTGTGCTTTGGTAGAAGCACCCAGGCACATGCCAGTGACCCTGCAGTCAGTCCACCCGCAGAGGCTCGCACATGCTTCCGTCACCTTTGCATGTTGAATTTTCGCATAGAAGAGAGATTTTGTAGCCAATTTTATTTGTTGGTCATCATTGAGCGTCCACTTGTTCAATGTTAACCTCATTTGCTGTGAGATCTACGGTATGCAGTTCAAGACTTGAAGATAGAGCGAGAGACGCAGAGAGAAAAAGAGAGAAAGAGCGAGGGAGAAAAAAGAGAGAGAGAGAGAGGAAGAGTGGGAGAGGAAGAGAGGGAGACGAAACAAGCCCGGGGCAACAATGCAGTTTGGTGGGGCCTTTTGGCCGTAAGATAAACAAGGTCAGAATAAGCAAGAGTTGAGTCTACAAAGAATCAGATCAAACGGACTAGAATGGGTTTATTCGTTTGCAGAAGACCCGAGAACCTTATCTGGTTTTGGGTTGTCGGCACAGGCTGAATTTGCAGGTGGGTGTCAGAGCAACGATCACTATACATTAGCTTGGTGAAACCTTCTAGCTGTAATCAAGTCTCAAAGCTCGTTGATTCATCTTCTCCATGTGGAGGTGCACGCCTCCTACAGACCTTAGTGTGTGTGTGTGTGCATGCACAAAAACGTGTGCGATAAGGGTTGGAATTGTTTTACAGTTTCCACTGTGTTTGAGACGGTCTTGTTCGTTTCACCGACCTTCCACTCTTGCAGTTGTATCAGGAAGTTCCGCAACAAAGGGACGAGACTACCACCATGGACACTGGGGCTTGGGCCTCAAGCATATGAGTTCAGACCAGGAGGATTGGAGTTGGATGGAAATGGTATGAAATGATGTTGTCAACTAGCAAAAGACCCGTTCAGAGAAAAAGCAAAAAACGTATATCCAGAATATTTCAAGATACCAATCCTTCTTGTCAGATTTGTTTGCTTTTCTGTCGGGTTACCAGAACTACTTCTCATTGTTTGGCAGTGACTCGAATTCATGAAGATTGACCAAGATCTAAGTATATCCTAGGGACGTACCTGGCCGAATTTCAACTTCGTACTTTAGTAGCAGCTCAGGCACATGCCAGTGAGCCTGCAGTCAGTCCACCCGCAGAGGCTCGCACATGCTTCCCTCACCTTTGCATGTTGAAATTTGCGTCGAATAGAGATCCTGAAACAATTTAGCAATTTGTTATGATTGAGCATCCACTTGTTGAATGTGGATCTCATATGTTGTGAGATTTGGCAATCTACGGCATGCAGATCCAGACTTGAAGATAGAGCGAGAGACTCAGAGAGAAAGAGAGAGAGAGAGACAGACAGAGAAAGAGCGAGGAAGAGAGAGACGGAGAGAGAGAGAGAGAGAGAGAGTGGGAGAGGAAGAGAGGGAGACGAAACAAGCCCAGGGCAACAATGCAGTTTGGTGGGGCCTTTTGGCCGTAAGATAAACAAGGTCAGAATAAGCAAGAGTTGAGTCTACAAAGAATCAGGAGGTTAGCTTTGGAGGGTGTTATGATGCATTGTCCCGGTTGGCTACTATTGGCACAGGTGTTCTGGGACATGTGGAATTCTTAATGAGCATCGGGTGCCTCATTCGTATTCTGAGAGGTTCAGTTCGGGGCTGTTCGTTTTACGATGGAAAGGATCGAATTCGCATGAGTTTAGCAGCAGGAAGCACCACAACAAAGAGAAGAGACAACCACAAAGGACGTTGCGGCCAGGGTCTTAAGCGACTGAGGACAGAGCAGATGGAATTCGGATAAGTACGTTTGAATGTGCAAATGCGGGAAGTTTGCCACAAATTGGGTAGCGAATTTGGTGAAAAACCGAGACACCTAAGGCACATTCCGGCGAGCCTCATTTGGAGCCGGTAGAGGAGATGATGGGTTTCGGTGTCGACACGATGTTTGCATACATTTCCTTCATGACTGACTTGCTTGGGTCCGGAGTGTACGATATTTATTTGCTGATATTGTTGGTGCGAATCTCGTCTTTAGAACTTTGTTTTGTCAAAACATCCAAAGTCTCTTGAATTTCCGACCTTGAAATTTCTGGGTTCCTACGAATTCAACCAGTGGCAGTGCCACACGTGACGATAAAGGTTTCGCTTGGTTACATATTTTTTCACAGCTTAGCCAACCAATTTGGCAACCATGTTTGCCAGTGGAGAATTGCCAGCGTTTTGTGGTCTTACTTGAATTGCTGGTGCAGGAGACACAGCGGAAAGAAGAGCCGACCACTGAAAGTGGAGCCCGAGCCTCAAGCTGCAACTGACTTCGCAAGCATATCCTTTGGATCTGGAAGTGAAAAACCCCATGGAAAACCCAACATTGATGATTGATCGGGTGATTGTGTTGTTTTCGATCAACTTTGGTCTTCCTTTCTCGGAAATTCGGCTGAAGCCAAAGCGTGAATCGCAGGAAGTGTTGCCAGAGCAACTGGAAAAACTGCGGCAGAAAGCTCAAGAGGCGGAGTTCGTCATTCCATGCACCCGGAAATACAGGGTTGTAAGCATCAATGATGGTTACTCATAGGGAATATCAATCAACAAGAGGAGTGAAATCACGGGGTATGGCATGAATAGTGATTAAGAATCTTATGGTCACTTAACTGGCTGGTGGTTTCAAGCATTTGTTATTTTCACTAGTAACTATTCACAACTGGTTGTTTGACCTATATTTTTCCAAGGGGTTGAAACCACCAATCAGATATTGCGTTGGATATGTGGCGGAGTCGGTTGTCAAAATAAAGCAGTTCTCTGGATCTCCTGTATACAATGGTGATGTATTTGTCTTCAGTAGCCAGTTGTACCCCTCATCAACCACCATCAGAGGCTGGTTGTAACCACACCAGCGATAAGCATCAACTCACCGGCCATTTACGGTTCGCCGCAATGAACCAGTATCAACCACCATTGCTGAACCAAGAATTCACCACGAAAAATTTTCAACCATCCATGAAGCATTTCACATCACTTAACCCACCATTCACCAGCGAAGTCACCTGCGAAGTCACCCGCGAAGTCGGGCCCGTGGCAGGCCCTGCTTTCCGGCGCTCAGAGCGGCGAGTTGTGGACCCTGCTGCAGCGCCACGCCGCGCAGAAGGCGCAGGCGGAGCTCATCCAGGCGAAGCGCGAAGCTGAGTTGGTGAATGGATGAGTTGGATGAGGGTTGGATGATCACTGAACTCAGTTAGTTATGATGAGTTAGATGAGTTGATCATAATCAATCATTGATGTTACTGATGATTGGCTGAATGATCAGTTTAGTAATGATGATTGGTAATGGTTGAGTCATGAGTGAAGTAAGTTATTAGTGAAGTACTGAAGGACTTCATTAGTAATGGTTGACAATTGGTAGTTCATGATTATTGATGGGTTCAAGTATGGTGCTCATGATTATCAGTTTGTCAGTGTTCGTAAGAGTGGTCAATCATGTTGATAGTGATTAGTACTGGTTACAAATAGTCATGGTTTGTTGGAGGTTAATTGGTGCTTCCAGCACATATCAACATGTTTCCTGTGGCGCACCAACAGATTAAGGTACTAGGAGATCCACATACAGCACAACAGTTGTGGCTTTGAATTTGGGGCCATGTTCTCTGCATCCAAGATTGAAGAACTTGTGCCAACCAAAGGTTTATAACAAGCAACAACTCAAGCAGCTGATGTTAGGGACCATTGGAGCCAGTCTGGGCGGTGCTGATTAGGAAAAATATGAAGTCATGAACTTGAATGGCCTTTTACCCGATATCCGATGGACATTGTCCTTGTTCTCATCAAAGTTGGCATTTGGTCATTTACCACCGCGTATCAGCCTTCATCAACTTCAAACAACCCGTCAACCATCATGAAGCAACAGTTCTCAACCGGTACTGGTCGCACGTGATTATTATTGCCCACCATTTCTCGATCATCAACAATAATTGACCAATACCATGGGATGTGATTTCTATGGGCATGGCTATGCAGAGATGAGGTCAGACGTCCCCCTGTTGGCGCTGTGACTCCTTGTTTAGCAGCTGATACTGAGAGGATTGCGAACCCGTCGTGCTGGCTGATGAATTGACTTCGTAGAATTTTCTGGCTGAAAATCTTCGAACTCTGAAGTGTGAATTAGTTTAGGGCTAGGGCAATGTGGCATTTTGTGAGTAAATGTTTTTCGGTCGTTTCCGCTCCTCGCGACCCCTGATTTTATTTCTGTCAAGAGTGGATACTGATTCAGTTTGACAAAAATTGCTTTTGGTTGTTGGAAACCTATGGCTGTGATCTCTTTTCGGGATGTGTTTAGTCAGGATTGCTGAGGTCCCATCGAGTCTGCATGGTTGTCAAGGTTACATCCTGTTACAACCCCAGCTTCACACCTCAGCATGGCAACAGTTTGCTTGGGTTTCAGTAGTTTCAGAGCCAACAAACCTACTAATACATCTGTGTGAACAATAAGATAAGATTGACTACCTGCTAACACATCTATAAGGATAGATTCTTGAATATCTTCATGATATGACTGTTATTTGAATTCTGAATGATTCTGTGAGGGTGTTGAATAGCATTTGCGAGGTACAGAGCCGTTGCTAGCAATCTGTTTCTGTATCCAGCGGTCCTTTTTTGGCCTTACCGTCCATCAGTTTTGCACTCGGTTGTCAAGTCTACAAAAACCTATGAGTTTCTGATGTTTGTTGAGCTTCGTCAGATCCCTTGTCCCGTAGCTTGTTGACATAGTTTGCATTTGTGTTTTATCATGTTTACACATGACATTTGCAGTCCCATCGAACGGCATGGACACACTCATAGTTCTTTTCAAGATGTCTTTGATTCAATGTCATGCTGTTTGTTTATACCATATCTTCAAGATGTCTATGATTTAATATCTACAATGCCATTTGTTCCCGAGTATGGTACACCATTCAGTGGTACCTTCTGTGCACGGCCCCGGGGCAGCTCTGGAGGCCACGCAGTCGGGTCGCTTGCAAAGCGCTCTGCGGAAACTGCAGCCCGAAGTGGAGCAGATTCGTGTCTCGGAGCATAGGCAAAGGTGTCAATGAATGGTGGGTGATTATGAAAGATAGGATTCATGATTGGTTACTAAGATCAGGAATCAATTCAATATGTAGGCAACCTATCTTTGAGCAACCTATCTTTGATCAATATTGACAAGTACAATTTCTGCTTGAAAGTGGCTCATACGGTACTGGTCACAATGGCTAAGAATGATGATGGTGATGATGATGATGATGATGATGATGATGATGATGATGATGATGTTGGTGATGATGATGTTGGTGGTGGTGGTGGTGGTATGATGAGCAATGATTAGTGCTAGGTCAAAGTCTTTGATTGATGGTTGGAGACATTTTGTTGATGACTAGTATTAGTTTGTGGCCAACAACGGCGAATTATTTATGGTTGCAATTGGTTAAGGATGGAGGATGTTGGTTTATGATTAATATTTCGAAATGATGCTTTATATTGGTTGGTCGTGGTTGATATTGGTCAATGTTCTTTGTGATGTCAGTAGTGGTCATTGGTGGTTTAGGATGACTCACGGTGGTTACAGACTGCTCAGAATGATTAGCAAGGATCGATGAAGGTTATGATTGTTGATGGTCAATCCGTTCTCATTAGCTCAGAAACTTCATTTCGCGACAGGGTGATGGTACCACATCAGTTGGTTGTATATGACAATAAACTCTTGACCCACATGTTATTTCCATTGATTTCTATTGATCCCTAGTATTGCTGAGTATATGCCTGCCATATCTCTGTTCTCCTTCGATATTATTTGTTCGAAATCCCGCATCCCCAACTGACATTTGTCATGAGATCCTTGGGGTAAACTATCTATTTGCTCATCCATTTATGCACCCCGGTGTACTGCAATCATCGGGTGAACAGGTGAACCTTTTGTTGGTACTTGAAGATGCTTCAGCAGTAGCTAACCAACATGCATCAACCAAGGGGCAATTCTTTTTTTTTGACTGTGCCAAAAACACAGCACATGAATCGTGATTAGAGGCACAGTGACGCAAACCCAATTTCAGATAGGCGGTCGAATTGAGCAGGTTCTGGTGGTATATGGGTGTTTCTCAAAATATTGAACCCCAAATCATCCATTGGTACCCATTCATTAGTATTAAAGCAACATAAAGCAACCATTTTATAGGGTCCCCTTTGGCTTGAGAAACCATCATCTCCAGAAAGGAACCGGATGATCCACACAGCCAGCCGCACGATTCAGCGTTGCCAAGGACAGCACGCCGTGGATTCCTTGGTGATGGCAGCCAGATCTGGTAGGCGGCACGGACTTCACGATATGCTATTGCTTGTGCTGGGGGTTAGGAACAGGGAACCCGCCAAATGTGCTATATGGGTATATATTGGGGGGGGTTTAGTAGCAGGGAACCCGCCAAAATGGGTGGTTTATGGCTATGATTGATATGAAGGATGATTTGGGGGTGTCCCTGTTTTGAGAAACACCCATACGTGTGCCATATGTTCGATCACATGAAGCTGGGCCGCCACACTGTTGGGCCATGTCCGGGCGGGTCTGTGATAAGCCGCCTTGAGCGTGGGAGGCTTCTTCAGACTTTGCAGTGCACGATGAAGCTCGAATGTGTTTCAGCAGGTTTCAGCTTGTTTAGTTGAAGTCTGGTGTATGTGTACAACATGAAGTCTTGGGCATGGTTGGGTCAACCCTTCGAAAGAATTTGAATCATGGGTAAGAAAATCAAACTGAACAGACTTGTTAGGACATTTTTTCCCAAACTTTGGATTTTAGCCATTGCCGCGCATATATTCCACACATTTGCCAGTGGGAATGATGGACTTGAGAGTTGTGCCGTCTCCTTTGCATCGCGCCAAGGAAATGTGGGGATCTGCAACGTGTCCGAAGAGATACTCGAGATCTGGTCCCTTGGTGCTGTAGGTGCGAGCCATTTCTGAAAGCAACAAAGCCATGAAGCTTTGAGGAACTTGGCACCAAAACGAAAAACCCAAAGAACCGCACCATCAACATCGAGGGATCCCAACACCAAGCTGAACGAAATCCGTTTGCAGTGACCCACCATTTTGGCTAGAAGCACAACGGGATGTTTGTTGACCATCCATAGTTTGCAATGGTTGGCAATAGTGAATTAGTGCACCACCAATGGTCAGCTAGTGATTACCATTCCTGGTGTTTTGGCTTGTGGATTGCCTAATGGTTGATGACCGCTATTAGGATCGCAACTGATTTACCTGTGCAAAGTCAAGCAGTCTGTATAATTTGATGAGGTTATCAACCAATCATTGTTAAGCTCAGGTATCATCAAGGTATCACCCCTCACTATGATTAGGTATCAACCAGTTATTGTGGATGGTTATCAACCATCACAATCATGATGATTACTTTTGACCAAATGTTTTATCAAGCAAGAGTGCTTAAGATTCACCAAAACCATTATGAACCAGCAGTAGTACAACTGGTTGATCATTAATTAGTCAACACTGACTATCAACCATCAATTAACAATTGCTCAGCTTACTGACCACTATTGTCAACGACGATCAGCCATGATTGTTTATCAATCAACCGTCAACTAAGCATTAATTAACCATCATCATGACCCACCATTGCCCATCAATACCCAACATTTCACCACCATTTAACCATAATTTTAACCAACGTTTGACCATCATTTCTTCATCTGCCAACACTTGAAGCCCTTCATTTCTCAGTGTCCTCAGGTCGTTGCCGCTGCCGACTCCGGGCGATTGGAAGAAGCGCTGCGTGCCGCCAAAGTGCCACCGGAAGGTGCGCAGCGCCGCGCTGGCGAGCTGTGGAGCTGCTGGGCCTGTGGTGAGAATGATGGGTTCATTGGTTGATAGCTTCATGGTTCATTGGGTTCGTTAGTGGTTCATTAGTTGGTGAAAGTTGGCTTGGTGCTTGTTGACATGGTTAAATAGTGTTCAATCATTGGTTGATTGATGGTAAATGCCCATTAATGGTGAATGGATTAATGATTGATTAGTGGTTGATCATTGGTTGAAATGCTTGTTTGCATGGTTAATTTGCGGTTCATCCTTGGTTCATGGTTAAAGTTCAGGAATTCATGGTGAATTAGTGTTATTTAATGTTGTTTACATCGATGGTCAATGGTGGTTTCAGTTGGGGTAAACGATGGTAAATGATGGTTAAAGTATGCTTGATAGTGGTTCATGCATAATAGTGGTGAATAAAAATGAATTATGTTTAATGATGGGTTGTAGTAATGATAGTAAAAATGGTGGTTGGTAATGATACCAGCGGTCGGGGGCTAAAAAAGACAGTTTTCGGCTTGCAGCTTGGTAGCAGCTGGGACGCAAAATGATTCCGCAGCAGCAACAAGAGTTTACTGATACGTAATTGTTGATCATGATGGTCCATAGCCGTTTGTGATGGTTCAGGAGGATTGCCAATAATGGCAGACACTGGTGATTGGTGCTACTTTGCGGGGCTTAGCTGAAGAGCTGCGGCCGATAGGCCATAATGGGAAAGCTAGCTATTAATGAACCACCGCTACTGGCTTGTCATGAATAGCCGGTGATTTGCACTCAAACTTGGATCGTTTGTTCGTACTTTTGCATGGTGGGTTAATAATGTTGGGTCCTTGGGCTTATTTGGTTCTGTTGAGCAGAACAATCATCTACGATTCAACTTTGTTGCTTGTGTACCGTGTTTTTTCCAGTAGTGGAACCACTTTTGATCAAACTATATCTGTAAGTGATCACAAATGACCATCCTCAACACTTCGTCAACATGATCAGGTCTGTAAAAGGTGTGCAAAATGACCAGGTCACCACATATGAACATCCTCAACACTTAGTCAACAGCATGATCAACATATGAACATAGTCCACATCATGATCAGTCTGAAAAGAAATGACCTGTCTTCGGATTGCACTGTACGTTGCGATTCCTGGAGGCGATTTGGAGACCTTGCGGCACGTGACTCGGGAGGTGGGGGCCCCTTGGAATGGGATCTCTGTCGGTGAACTAACTCGTTCGTAGGTAAAAAATACGTTAAACCTTAGTTAGTTCACTACTTTATGTGTTTTAGTGATGCGTTACTTTAGTTGGTTCTGTTTGTGGGTGAGTCCCGAGTTTTTTTGTTAGTGGTTTGATGATCCAATGTTGTGCTTGTTTCGCACCATGATCTACAGACAACCCGACGTCTATATGACTGATCTGATGTTGAATTCCTGGTGACTGGGTGTTGCTCCATAGCAACCGATGGACACTGAGCAACAACAGGCAAATCAAAACCATCCCAAGTTGGAAGCATATCCAGGCACAATCTATCACAATCTTTAGCAGAATAGGAGCAGATCGCCGGCACTCACGAAAGTCAATCAGCGTCCCACTCTTCGGTGGAAAGAAAGGAAATCACTTGGAGGTGCTCAAAGCTAGAGAGTCGCCCACATGTTGACCCTGTGATTCGTGTCTTCGGGCTTTGTTTCAAGATGTTTTTCCAGCAGTGCTTGGACCATCACAACCGATACCGCCTCAAGGGTCACCTGAAGTCACAGGTCTGACACCGAGAAAGTCCTTTGGGCTGCGCACCGGATGTGTAGCATAGAAAAGAAACACAACAATTAACCACCCAGGCACCAAACCAAGCAACCAAGGCAACCAACCAACCAAGCAGCCAAGCAACCAACCAGCCAAGCAAGGAACCAACCAACCAAGCAAGCAAGCAAGCAATGTCCCAACCACCTGGGACGCGCAGGCAATGCTGATGGCAGCGCAGAGCGGAGAGTTGGCTCACGTCTTGGAAAGTGCTACAGGCGGAAGGGTGGATGGAGCACGGCAAGGCGGATGCGGAGAAAGGAGTGCAGCGAAGTATGTGATGGACAGCTTATAAATGTACAAATATGTATTCATTTAATTTCATTTACATATTTATTTATGTATGTATTTATTCATTTTGTTTGTTTACTTATCTATCCGCCTTATTAAATCATTTAATTACTTATTTATCCATCTAATTGTTGATGTATTTGTTTACTTATTTATCTATTTAGTTCTTTATTTGTTCATATTTATTTGTCTATTCATTTATCTATTTCTTTACTCATTCTCTTTATGTATTTGTTTATCTATTTATTCATTTATGTACCTATTTGTTTTATTCATTCATTCATTCATTTTGTTTATTTTATGTATTTGCTTATCTATTTACTTATTTATCAATTTATTAATTTATGTATTTTATTCATTAGTTCAGTTGTTTATCTATCTACTGTTGTACTTATTTATTTATCTATGCATTTATCTATTTATGTATCATGTTTATTTATGTGTTTATCTATTTATTCATCTATGTATATATTTATGTATTGGTGCATCTATTTATTTGTCTATTTTTGTACGTATTTATTTATCTATCTATTCATCTCTTTTATTTATGTAATTGTTTATATATTTATTCATTTATGTATTTATGAATTTATTTGTTTGTTTGTTTGTTTGTTTATTGATTGATTCATTCGTTCATTCGTTCATTCATTCAATTTTTACTTATTGTTTTATTTGTTGATTTACTTATTTATTTTTTGATTTATTTATTTGTTATTCATGTATTTATGTATTTACGTTTCATTTATTGATTATTTGTTGATTATATATTGATTTCTATTTATCTTTAAATATTTACATGTTTATATTGGTATATACATTTGTTTCTACATGTGCATATAGTTTTGAACAGAAATATTTGTTTTACCAGATTCAGATGAATTTGTACACTATCAAATGTGTGATATTTGATATCTGATTTGCAAGTTTTCTTTCAATAGTATTGACATACTATCTATATAAGTACCGAATTCTGGGTGGTGATGGTGAATCATGGAGGCGCATAACCAGTGATGGGTCAACGAATAGCCCGAAAATAGATTCGCCCGTGGATGATAAACGAAGACATACCACCAACATTGGGAGATCCTCCTTGTACCGATGTAGCATGTGCCGCGCCGGAACGTCCTTCCACGGTTGCTGGGGCTTTTTTTGATGATGCAGTTCATTTTGATATCAAACCTACTTGGAGGTACAGGCTCGGGTTGTAAGTGTTGTATAACCATGTGGCTACCCGTTAATAACCCTGACAAGCATGATTACCACCTGTTGGGAGCATCCAAGTTCTAGAAGGAAGCTTTGATGCTGACTACAATCCCATGCGCTAAATGATTTCACCAAACTTTGCGAGGGTGCTTGGGGTGCTTGTGTGTGTATATGTTTGTGTGGGGATCAATCCCCATGAGGCCACAGAAACTAGGAAAAAATGTTGCTCTACCTTGGGTGCTCTATCGCAGCATCAAAGTTTCATGAACATTTTCTGGGGTCCATTTGTTTGATTTTTCACTCAATCAAACGATGCTCACAATGTGTTTGCCGTTCTGACAGCATCAAGAACAAACAGCATGACAATAGTTTCTGGGTGGATGAAATCGCTACTACCTTAGCTTTTTGGATTTACCATTTTTCGCCCAGGTTTGTCCCAACAAGTGGTTGCAGTACGTTTATGTTGCAGCACCGAGGGTGTCAAAGGGGGAGCACTCAGGAACTCCAGGAGGGTCAGCACATGTGTTGTTTTACGGTTGCAGAAAGGTCGTCAGAGTGATATTTCTGTTGGGTAAATTGCATCATAACTAGGCAACTAGATATAACTTTCTCAACGAGAGAGTGATACTCTGCGTCAAGTTGGATAACTTTGGGTAATTGGCTTAAGCAATGAAAAACTTACCACGCTGCAAGGCAAATCTTCTCCGGGTCCAAGCCATCAGCCTATGCTGCGGAAACAGGAGAACAGCAGGGTGGGAATCCTTGACCTATTGGCTAACCCAACGGGGTTAGAGTGAAATCCTACAGGATTTTATTGATACCCCTATGGGGATCGTCAGATAGGCTTTCAAAAAGTTATGGTGACGATGGTTTAGCTGTGGTGTTCTTCAAGACCTTGCTTCATAGTTCCATTCAATGAATCAAGTGTGCCAACACCAGCAGAATCAGAGCCAACAGAAGGGTTGTAGACACTCGGTATAGTGATGAGAGCTTTTCAAGTGATTTACATTGATGTGAGCTTTTCCGTCAGAGACCCCCTTCTTGTCCAACCGTAAAGCCCAGCATAGAAAGAGAGAGAAAGTGGTATCACTTCTGATTGGGACTTTGGATCTGTCCGAGGAATTGTGGGACAACTTCAGCACCCAATAGCCAGCCCACCAAATTGGCAGTGGCTGGAGTATTGGAGAATGTGTTGGCAAAGAAGCATCGTCGGTGTTTGCCTATCATTCGTTGGTGTTCCCAAACTAATGACAGGGACGAACAACTTGTTGGACAATCAATAAACATAGGCTCTACACAAGATTTCTTGTATATTTATATATATATATATTGATTTATTAATTTACTTATTTTTTGATATAAATATAGATGTATATATTTATTTTAATAGATACAAATATATATACATATATATATATATATTTATTTATTTATATGTTTATATATTCGTATATTGATATATTATTATATATTTGTAAAAATAATTCTATATATATATATATATAGATATACATATATATATATATATTTATTTATTTGTTTATTTAATGCATATCCACATGTATACCGAGTTGTAGACTGTTCATTGTTGGGCGAAGCATTCTCCACCAGCCTTGGTTACCGCTCCAGGACACCCCAGAGAGTTCCATTTTGGATTTGTCCGAGGCTGGTCCCTTTGGGGATGCAGAAGTGGATGAGAAAGGACAAATTGAGATTTAGTAACACTTGTCCCTTGTGCAACACAACAGACAACAAACATATTACAACAATGGTTTTGGTTGCGAGAAACAACTTGAATCTTACACGCAATGTTTCGTCACCACATTTTTGTCCCAGCTGGCGTGCCCGGAATATTCCAAAACAGAGTGGGAAGTGCCGAAAGCACAAAAGCAGTTTGTGGAGGCGAAAACGACTCGGTACAAAGCGGTGCCCCACTGATCAAGTGGTGTTCAAACCAACGTCACTATGGCACGCCCCACCTGTATAAAGTCTAAACCAAATTTACACCAGTTGATGGGAGGTCCATATGAACCACCGTCGATTTTACCATAAATGATCAGCAGGTGATAGGCTTTTCCATCGGCTTGCACCGTGTAGCTCGCTATGCTCAACTATGGGAAAACTGTACAAACGATCGATTGAAGGAATTTAAACAACTGCGCTTCTCCCTTGCCAAAATGGTTTTTCATGTTTATTTCTTTGGAGGCAACTTTATGAGCCAAGTAGCAGGATTGGATAGGGGATTTGTTCTCCCATGTTTCTAGGGTTGGACTCGGGAACACACGCATAGCGCTGGCTGTCAAAAACCCTCTGTTGGCTGCCAACGTCATCCTTTGCACAAGCTGATTGCATTGGAGTTGTTTTCATTCATCATATCGTTATCCCATTCCATTTCAATTTGCGTGTAAAATTGGGTTCTTGCCCAGCTTTCGACGAATGTGTTGTATAGCTGTTGTTCTGTAGCGGTTAAGTCATCTTGGCAAACCAACCGTGAGCCCATCAACAGCTCTGTCCATTGCCAGCGAGCTCGAAGACAGACCACTGCCGATGTTTTGGTTGACCTTTTCCGATGATCAGGTTGTTGCCCCGCGTTTTTTGATATCAATCAAGCCCAAGCACTGGTTTTGAGTGCACTTGGTCCGTTTTGACAAATTTTGACTCATACTCAACATTCCTTATCCTTTTTGATGGATGGGACTGCGAGAGTCGATGATTGAAATCTCTCAGCACGGCCACGGGCTTCCGCCATGGTCTTTCCGTGCATCCGTGGATTTCTCGGATATTAAAGATGGGTTCCTCCGGGGTAGTGGACTCTCATAGGCATGCACAATGGTCAGTGTAAGGCCGGGATCCCACCGTTATTACACCACGATCATGCATGATTGCATGATCACCCATCGTCCAACATCGGCCCATTAAGTGCGGTTGGCTTTCCCTAAGCCTCAGGGCTGCCCTGCGCTGCCCACCATGCCCAGGTAACCAACGAACCCTCTGAGCGACCCAGCGTCCATACTGCAGTGGCAGAGCGGATCGTCCAGGTGCAGCCTGACCAACACACAGTGAAGCACATCCATGAACGATTATGGACATTACGGACTCTATGAGGATACATAAGGATTGTTGATGAAGGATTGTGATCAGAATATGCGCTGGACATCAACAAATGCTTCGCAGGGGGTGTGTCAAAAATCCTTGGGGGGTCGCAGTCGTAAGCTTGTGAGAAGCAACTTTGACCTATTTGCCTTGAAAATTGCTCTGCCATCAAAACATCATTCCTTGGGAAGGAACAACTATGATGGATTGTCTGGGGGTACATAATTTGTGGAAAGCACCAGGTGGAATTGAAGACCACTCTGTATGATTTTGTCGCATTCAAAAAAAGACAATTAATTACCACCTAGCAAGACTTTGAGCAGCGATTTTGGAGAGAGTTAGCGTTTTGAACTAAGTTCAGTTTCTATCACGGGGGGATTGATATCAGCCTCATGTGTAAAAGATGTGAAGATTACCTTTGTCATCAGCATTGCATGACTGATGAAAAACTGCATTGGGTTTTACTTGGTTCCTATTAAAGTTCTGCAGGGAAAGTTGGTCCTGTTGTAACCTAATCATTCTGTGTTCGATCTCATTGCATCTCATCATCACATCGCCTGACAATAGATGGTCATTGCCCATGTATCACATTGATATCATCCTGGGGGGTTTTACGTTGAGCCTTGTGCGTCAACTTTGTCAACGACGATTCTCTCGTATGCTGACGCAGCTTGGGGCCCCCACGAAACATCAGAAATCAGAAGTTTCCACCACTGGAGCCAGGAACTGAGGCTCGCAGCTGACAAGGACACGGTGCGTCTCCTCCATTTCTGACGAGAGATCTGCTGCTTCGTGTTTCGTGTTCCCTTGGCATATCATTGGGATCATGATGGCAATACTCAGTCAACGATTCATTTACGATGGGGATCAATCTTTATAGCGATCTCATTCTGAATGCAATGTCAAGTCCCTATCATTTCTGCGCCTATTTTGGCGCACCATTGTTGATCTTCCCATGTAGAAACCACTCGGGTGACCAACTGCCGCCGAAACTGATCCCTGCTGTAGAAAAACGGGTTGGTACCATATCTTTAGACTATGCAGTATCACACATTTCTGAGGGAAAGCACCACCTATGATCAGGTCACCATGTTGGCAGATGAACGACGTCAGCTGATATGGGAACCATCTCCAAACCCGCAAGAGAGGACCTCCGCTAGTTTTCCATAGCTGGTGGCAAAGTGCTGGGCAGGTTCCTATCAGCTGGATGCAGCAACCATTATTCTCCACGATCCTAGATCTATGTGATACGTTTCATTTGCGGAGTAGCCAGGTGTGAGTTCACCAAAGGATGATCGTGATCCTGATGGTGATTTGGGGAGAAGCAGAAAATTGAGTGGATGACGGTGATGGATGAATTGGACGGCTTGGATTGATCCCAAACCTGCGCTCCAAAACCTGCGCTCTTTCGACAGGAGGCAGTGAGGCAAAGGAACCTGGACATCAAGGAGAAGGCGGGCACCACTCAGGTGGTCCATCCATTTCTGAGCGTTGCTGGCGCCACTATCACTGTTGGTTCCATGCAGCTGGGTTTGTTTGCTTAGGTGGTGCTTGATGTTTGGGTTTGGTGGTTCATGCATGTTATCCATGCTGACAATGGCAGCTGGCGAGGTTTGTGGAAGTTGATGATGATCAATGATTACTATTGATGGTTCATGATGACGGTACATGATAGTAATGGACCATAAGCTGCCCCACGTGTGACCGAGCGCAGATGGCATGGCTTGAAAGGCAAGATACTGTCATCAGTATTACTGGGTGGTTATGGTTGGTAGTTTCAAATATGTTTGGTGATGGGTTTAAAGCACCAGAATCAACATTCAACATTCAAGTTCATAAGTAAGGCGTGTTTAGTCATCACTACCATGGCTACTAGTGACTAGTGATCAAATTAGTTCAGAAGCGTCAACATCCATCATGTTGCATGACTTGCGGGGGTTCCAACCCAGATGCTCATGACGTAGCATTCGTGAACCATTTGGCTCTGCAAAGAATTGAATTGCAACATCACTTCAGACACTTCAGTTCATTCATTGATATCGATTGTGTATTGACATTGCTCACTAGTCATAGTTCACTAATGATCATCAATCATCATGGTTCATCAATCATCATTAATCATCATAGTTCACCAATGATCATCAATCATCATTGTTCATCATCATTGATCATCATGGCTCATCATGGTTCATGAATGATCATGGGTCATTGACCATTCTGATCTGCGTTCTTTTTTGGCGTGCCTTCCCGCCATGGCCAATGCTGCCGCGCCAACGGGCGCAGGTGGACGAACTCGGAGCTTCCATGGTTTCCAATGGTTGATGATATTTAAAGATGATAAATGCCCATCAAACATGGTTTAATGGTTGAAAAATATGATTTGTGTGGTTTATGATGGTTGATTTACATTGGGCAATAGTGGCCAAAAGATGGTTTTATAACATCTGTTTAATGGATTTATAATGGTGAAATGGTGAATAATATGATCAATAAGGGTTGATGATTACTGGTTTACAATGGTCAATCATGGATGAATAGAAACTCATGCGGCTTTAATTATGGTGAACAGGGATTTATCATGATTTCAATTCTTAACCATGGCTAAAGAAACGGTTGAAGAGTCATTGTCAGTAGTGGTAGTGGTTAAGCCCTCAGAAAACATTGCTGTTTCCCTCGCTTTTAGTGGTGGATTTTGGGGTTCAGAAGCATCGGGTGGAATGAGCCACTCAGCTGATCTGGGTCTGCCCTCAGCCCGATTTCGTGCTCCATGTGGTCGCTGCTCACCATGACGGCATGCCCATGCTGAAGAAGTGATCACAGATGGTCAGATGGTGCGGTCGTCACTGTAAGGTTACCAGCTGCAAACCTTGGGCTGGGTAGCGCTAGGCAGCATGGCTGTGTCCATACCCCCAAGTCATGCGGAGTGCTGCGATGTGACAACGGTAATCTCAGCTCTGTTCAGGTGGCGGATTCAGCACTGGACCTGGTGAGGTAGGTGACGTGGCAGTCATGGAGCTCACGGTGATTCGGCTCTCGGGGCAAGAAACGCTTCTGACGGTTCCGCAGGTGCTGACTCTGTGGCAGGGGAGTTGGGGATGGCTGGGGGGATGCTGAACATACCTGGCATATGTATATGGGAGTTTCTTAAACTAGGGAGCCCAAAAGATGGACGGGTCATGGCCAATTGCGATCAATATTGGATGATTTGGGGGTCCCCTATGTTGAGAAACATCTCTTTATATATGCATTGTTGTTTCTATTTGACCATCGATCTACAGTATCCATTGATTTTACAAACATGTAATATGTGTTTGTCTCCTACTACATCATACTGTCGTATCCTATCTATCTGAGTATCTATCCATCCATCCATCCATCCATCCATCCATCCATCCATCCATCTATCTATCTATCTATCTATCTATCTATCTATCTATCTCCACCTGAGGCTCATATTTGCAGATACGTTTCTATCTACATATCACAGTGCGCTTCCAAGAGCAACCCAGAGAGAATGAAAGGTCACTGTCCATGTTTGATGTGAAAACCCTTGGCGTGTGGGATCTTGGTCAGTCAGCCTTGGCAAAGGGAGAAGTACTTGGACAGAGCGGCCCTAGTGATCTTTCGAATTTCAAGCACAGTGGTTTATCCCTGGGCAGATGGGGAGCTCCTAAAACCTTGTCATTGCTGTGCTTCTCCGGGGGGGGGACATCCGTCCAGATAGGCTGCTGTAAGTCCCATGGCTACTCCACTCTTTTGGTTCGCAAGAGTCGCCAAGTCATGGCCAATCCCAAGTTGGGAGTTGCAACTCCGACTGATCCCAAGCCAAGAAACAGCAAATGAACTTGTTGGGGAACTCAGCTACTGGCAAAGTGTTGACCCCTCACAAACCGTGCGCAACAACAATAACAACAAATTCAGCTACAACAAAATCGACAACAACGATGACGATGACAACGACAACAACGACAATGACAACGACAACAACACTCAATGAAGCCATCAACTCCAGCAACACGAAGCAAAGAATTGATATTCCTGGGTTTCCAAATAGCATGATATAGCAATTTCCCATGATGATATTTTTTGCAGCTGACCTAAAATGATGCTTCTTCAATCTTCGTTCCCGGGCTGGTGATTGTAGTGACCTTTTTGGGCTTCAGTGTGTGGGCAGCCAAGATTCTTGTCTTAGTACCTGTTGCCTGGGATCCAACTGAAGCAGAGGTGGAACTGCCCAACCAGTGGACAGGGGGAAGAAATTCCAACGATTAACCCAATTCAGGTGGAACAACTCCCTGAAACAAGGGACATAAAAAGGGACATAGAAACAGACCTGGAAACGAAGATTGGAACCACGAGAGGATTGCCAACTCGAGAGCTTCAAAGCAATGCTTGCAGAGAAGGGCATCATCGATCAGCGCCTGGCCATTGAGTTTCTCGATCAACAAATGAGTCGTGGTGTGAAAGATCCTTCCAAAAATGTGTAGAATCATCAGATACTTCCAAAATGAAATCCGAATGTGACTTAGAATGTGTAGAATGATCAGTTCTCGTCGCATCCCCAGGTGTTTCCCACAATGTGTAGAGTCCAACCAGCCTGGAGGAGCTCCGAATCTCATAGCCCCTTTGGGTCGATGGACAAAGCGAGCATCACGTACTTGGATGAGGCTACCATGGAGGGTACCATGTTCAGTAGAGAAACATGGGGAATTTGGTCAAAGACAGATCCTTCAACTCTGTTCAGCACGAATTGGGATAGATTTCTGATCATATTTGGATGTGCATCCCTACTTAGTAACTGGTCGCTGACCATGGTTAGAGGGGTTAGTTCACTTGGCTTATCAGGCTATTCACGATACTTATATCCCGGTCACTGCCATGAATATCGAGGCTGTAAGGACAGGCGCTGGTCACAGCAACCCTTCAATCTGTGACAGTAGAGATGGCCACCAGCAAAGCCAATGACAAGAATAGCCACTGAAAACAGGCTTTCTGGTACCCATTGGTAGGCCACGAACCTTGGGGCACGGATGGCAGCACCTGCACAGTCTTCCCGGGATCAAACCCGTAGCTGATCTGGGAGACCGTTGTATCACGGATGATTGCCTTTGGGCAGTGCTCATCCGTGTCCCAAAGTTTGAGCTCGACAAAGGCGAATATTTCGGTGGTCGCTACGTCACCGTGGTTACCACGTCAGCTGGTGGAGTGATCGCACTTGTGCTTCCAATTTGCTCCACCATGGCGCACAGTTGTGTAAGATATGCCCAAAAGCCGAGGGATTCCCTGTTTAGCGCGAAAAATCTCAAGGTATGTTATTGCTGGTCGTCTCCCACGACCCAAACGGGTCATGAACCATTCATAAGAGCCACCATCAATGATCAAACATGCGAGAACAAACCTAGCGAACACAACCATTGTCAATGGTTTCACCATGTTTAACCACCCATCGAATAACCATGAACAAACCCAACTAATCGTTAAACTAAACCCATGTTAGTTCCTAACCAAACTATTCACTTTTTTGTTCACCAAGTTCACCAAGTTCACCATTTCCTTCGCAGGTTCCTCGTCGAGGGCCGGGCATTGGAGCAGAAGCCCGAGGCCAAATTGGTGGACCTCGGCGTGGACGGATCTGCTCCCGTCACGGCACCTTGCTTGGCAGCGTCGCATTGCGTCGCATTGCCCGAAGGAATGATTTGGCCATGGGTCACGGCTTGAACCAACCAACAAGCTGGGGGATATTAACCAACAAAACTATAAGGAAAACACTGGTTGATGATGAGGGAACCAGGGTACGGGGTTTTGACCCACAGCCATTTAACAACTGATTCACAACTACGTTGTAGTCAATGGTAGTCAATGTAATCAGTTGTTATCGATTCATGTTGGACCATTTGTATCTAGTTTGTTGTTGAACATTGATTGTTAGTACATGTTGTTTCCCTGATAGTAACATTGGTTGATTGACGAGCGTATTTTTAAATCGGGTTTGTTCAACCACTCACTAGCATCGGCACTTCGTGCCATATGGGATGATGCTCCAAGAAAGCCCATGGTTAAATTTGGATGCTGTTTGTCCCTAAAGATGATCATTCTTGGATACGGACATCCCAATGCACAGGACAGGACCTTGTACCCGAGCTTTTTGCCAGATGGTTCACCAGATCTTGAGGCACTACACTGTTTGTCCTTCAACTAGGTAGAGTCCCAAAGTCGGAATCCCAAAGTCGGAAAAGTTGGCCACCCAGGATCGCTATAAGTGTTTTGTGGTGTAAATCATTTCATATATTTCTTTATTGATGAGCATGAAGAAAAGGTGTGTGTGTGTGAATTGATTGATCGTGTCACAATGCTCACAACTCCTACGGGCCTACTCCTTGTCTTTCGTCGTGTGTTGTGAAAGTGAGTGGCGAATCTACGCTTGAACCAGGTCGTGGTGAAACGATATCACGACTACAGCCACTGGGCACAGCCTTCGTCGTGTGTTGTGAAAGTGAGTGGCGAATCTACGCTTGAACCAGGTCGTGGTGAAACGATATCCCCCCCCCAGCCACTGGGCACAGCCGGGAGGTGATTTTGCAGTGATATGACATGAAGTATTGAGTGCGGAGTTTACGGAGTTTACAGAGTTGACCTAGACTTAACATGGGCTACATCACAACCAAAATCGAAGAATTGAAGCTAAGGATTGATGCACATCAGGCGTCAGGGCCACATGTTCGTTTCCTCACTGCTGCCTGATCGTTGTAGACACAGAAGCCGCCCGCTTGTGTTGCCGGTCTTCCTACAGCAAGTAAAACATGATCGGTGAATTCTGGCCGGATTTGCATCCCGAAATCTTTGATCTTGAAAGGGGAAAGGAATGTCGGGTATGCCAATCCATACCAGGTTTTATATATACCCCACCTATTGGGATGAAACCAATCATCACCTAGGTGAATATAAAAAGCTTGATTGTTGGCTGTACTTTCAGGACGTTGGCCATACTGACCGCCTCATCGAGACATACACATGTAGTTGTCCCAGAATCCGTGTGACAACATGTACATGTATGTGAAGTGTTGCTGCGTCCATGAAGGATGTACCAAGAATTTTTGTTGCTTCTCCAGGAATCATCATGTCGAAGGGAATGGGGTGGCCACCATCTATGCATGCCTCTATGGATCTTGAATGCACGTATATGCATGTGTACTGTCTATCTATTTGCATTGATGTACACCCATGTTTGAACATGTGTGCGTGTGCATAGAACAGACACATCGTTTGCCGCCGTAAGCAAGGTCGAATCACCCAGTTGGAATGCGTGGTGAAATCTGAGCCGCTGGACGGCAGCACCGTGGGCACAAATGGTTGGTTACGAGTTAATGGCGACAACAGATTCGCAATAGATTTTGAGCAAAAGAAATGCCGTTAGGAATTCTTAATCATAACAATCATAAGAAAGATTTACCGTGAGAAATGCCATTGTTCTGAATCAACGGCCGAATCATGTTTATCAATGATCATGGTTGTCCACCATTTATCGCTGTTATCATTCGCTCTTGTTAACACTTGTTGTGATCATTGACGGATCCACAAGGCACTATGAGGAGAAAACAATTTTAGCGATCAGAAATCCACGTTGATTGACGATTATTGTGATGTTATCTTGCCATTACCATTCTACAAATCATAGAGCCAACTTGCAAGAAACAGGAAGTGTCAGTCCGGAAGCAACCATTTGTTGGTGGAGCATATGTTTCCGTGGGTGATCAAGCTCAGATTGCCATAGGATCCATTGGCAAACGATCTGGTTTCCGGAAGGCTACCCCTATCCGGTCCAAGCCATCCATAGTGTTGCCACATGTTTTTCTGCTGTTTACTTTGAAGCAGCCAGCGCAAGTCAGCGACGATACTTCCGTGGATGGAATTTGTTTGCAGTTGTGATCTCTGCGGGTTTCAAAGGGCTAATTTTTGCAGAGCTTCGAAGCTTTGACGGTAGCGTAGTATCAAGCTCGATGGGTAGATTGTTACAGCACCACACGGCTCCCTACGGCTCCCTACTCCCTGCTGTGCCTTTCTTTTTGGTGAACATCGTTGCAGGGCATGGCCTCAAGGTGTGCTGATGACACAGGAAGGCAGGAAATGCGCTTTGTGCCCTCGCTTGTTGTCCCCTAGTCCCCGTCATCCCTTCTCCCTTCTCCCTTCTTCTTCCTTCTTTTCCCTTCTTCTGCCTTTTCCAACCCTGGTTCTAACTCCAAAATTGTGACGTTTGAACTTGCCTCTCACCTTTGTCCAACTGAATGCACAAGGATCGCCAGTGCAACCACTGCAACCACGTTGGAACCCACCGACGACGGCAGGTGTTCTCTATGTTTGTCACTTCCAGGGTGAGCTGCTCAAGCTTCTTGCCAACAGTCAAGCGATGGGGGTGTCCTGTGGGTGTCCTAAAGAAACATTTCAATAGGGAGAACTGTGGATGTTACATTACTTGCAGAAACTTATGTACTTTGAGTGACATTCTCTAATCGAGAACCCCTGGGGCAAATTGAAAAAAAAAACTCGGTAGTGGACATGAACAAGCACCTTGTTCAATCTTCAGCCTTAAAATCAGAAAGACCTTCAGAACAGCATTTGGCATAAAGTATTTCACCAGCTTGTTGAGACCTCAAGGTCCTCTTATTGCTCGTATTTCTCCAATGGTGCTACTATGTTTCCACTACCAAGATTGGTTTAGTCGGATGAAGATATGCTGCCTGGTTTGTAGAGTTCATTGATTCATGTTGGGAATACTTGACAACAAACCGGTGTATACCAATGACACGAAGGTTATCAAAGGTTATTAGCAGCGCCGAATTGGGTTGGCGTATTGAAAGGCTTTATCGACGTCCATGTGCAAAGCGATTGCTCAGTTGATAGCTCGTTGACCCTCGATCCAACAACTGTCCAGTTTTTCAAAGTTTGGGGAAAAAGACATGCATTTTTTAAAGAAAGGTAAAAAATCATAAGAATAAGCAAACCTTGAGCAAAAATCAGGGACTGCTCCGAAACAGCGTGAAGTGGGGCAGTTTGCGGCTTTGGACTTCCAGCAGATGCGGTCCCCGTCCCAGGTTCAGTCCGCAGCTGGAACGAATATCGAGTCAAATGTTACCGCGCACGGCAACTTGGAGCTCTGAAGCGGCGCGCGAGTTGTACTCCCATGTTGCTGGCTTCGGGCTACAAAACATTGTCATTCCGGCATGGTGGGCGTGTAGCTAGGAACAGGCTAATATGTGTTTGTTTTTATGTCAGATATAGATCGATTGATCAACATATTGATCAACATGTTGCATGGTCTACGTTTTTTCATGTATTTGTCCCCACCAGCCTGTCTATCATGTATTTCCAATCTCTCCCACTTCTCCCGGCCCACATTTCCAGTCTGTGCTGTACTATGTCAATTTTCTCCATTTACCCTGCCCGATCTTTCTTCTGCTAACCATCGTATCTCTATACCTAACACACGCAATTGTCGATCTACATCAAGCCATCTATTTACTTATTTCTCCGGATGTTCTTCCTTTTACTATCGACCTACTCGCTAACCAAACATCTACTCACTTTGCTGTTGGCTCTTGACTTTCTTGCAAACCGGCCTACACAGCACTGTGTCCGGTCTGCTTGTTTGCTTACTTGTACATATATCTGTCTTCCTATCTGTAAATTTGCCCTTCCCAATTCCTAAGTTATACGAAGATTCTTGTTTGATCAGACCCTCAACGTCACCAAAAACTGAGCAGCCGATTCTGGGAATTGGTTGTAACCGACACCCATATTTGTTCATTTGTACATGTGCATTTGCAATTTTTTCAAGTCAAAGAGAGAGAGAGAGAGGTTTCTGGAGTTTGTCAAGATTACACGCAGATTTACGCATGTAAATACACAAACAATTGGCAGGTTTTGCAATTCCTTTTTTGTGCAACCATTGACTCATTCTTGGGGCTGAACTCGACAATGCAGCATTTGCATTGCACTTCCCTGTGTCAACATTCGTATCATGTGAACAGTTCAGTGCGTCACCGAGCTTCAGAAGCATCATGATTTTGAGGATGTCATCTCATGAATCTATGTCCAAACACAGGGTCATGGCAACAGGTCAAGAGCGTTTTCTCCTTTGAGACTATGTGATGGGTGCATCTCAGGTAGTTTGGTTCTGCGTTTCCTGATAGAAACGAGTTCTTTAACTGGTGTTTTTGGGTGCCTCACGTCCAGCGGCATATGAACATAGTTATGGTTGTGCAGTTTGTGGCTATGCTGAGCTATGATGATCATGATCGAACACCATGGTCACACGTGAACACATAAGTCCCTATGATCAACATCTACACTGGTTGCTTGGTCGTTGCTGTGGCAAGGTGGGTTTTTTGACTGTAACCAACAGTAGCAGGTACACCAACTGCAATGGTGGGCAAGAGCTACCCCCATGAGCATTTCCCAACGCAGAGGATTAGTGAATATTGATGATATGCTTGTGGTGATGGATCGATGAAAGTGGGTGAGAGTGGCCAACAAGACTGTACAAAACTGTTGATTGCTTAAGATTGTTCATTGCCGTAATTCACCCATCAGTGAGTTAGTTACTAACTAAGTCACAATTAAGAATTAAGAGTTTGTTTATTAACTAGTGAGTCACAACCAATTAGCAAGTCATAACAATGAACTACTTAACAATCAGCTATCATTAGTTACTCAGATTTTTGATTGCCAAAAACTGGTGAACCAACAATGGTTGCCGTGATCAACAATTTTGAGTTCGTCAACTGGTTAATCAACTGCAGCCATTGGTGATTGACCAGCTTATCAACCATTGATTTTTCGGCTGATTTCTTGGTCAGGCTGCAGTGACCCATCAGCGCTCAGGTCACCAATCCCAGCCAGATGCGCATAGCACCGGATGGCAATCTGGTCTTCGCATGTACCAGGTGAGCTGAACGGTGAACCGTGGAAGGTATGGTGTTTGCATCTCAGGGATAAGAATCAAGATATGGGTCTCAAGCCATAGCCCAAATTCATGGTCGTTGTTTACCAGACATGGCTACTATAAATGGCTGGGATTGGCTCATTCCCGGGTACCCCCAGTGTTTTTAACAAACCACCCCATCTGCTGGGGAGGGCAAGCAACTCATCAGGGATCAACAGGTCACAAGCGGTGATGGGTACCGGGAAGCCATGGAGAGCGCGCCCGAGAATGTGGGTTTCCCCCCGTGGGTGGAGATCATTTCAAAAGGCCACACCAGGAGGGCGTGCGAATTCCCCACGTGGCATCATTGAATTTGCCATGATACTGTGGAATCAATGATCAGAATGATATATAGATATAAAGATCGATCATAGTGATACAGAATAATCATTGAATCATCATTTCTATAGTGATTCTTCTCTTCTACAAAGATGCATTTGCCACGAATCATTGGCACCCTTCTTGAGCAACAGCTCAGTGGGTCCCTGGTGCTTCTCGTGTTGCCTGAGCACCGTCGTAGGTCGGCCAGTGCAGCGGCAGCTGTGGTGGACCCTAAGACGCTGGAGGTGAAGAGATTCCTCTCGGCCACTGGGCCTATGGTCATTGTGGAAGTCTTCATGTTGGTTACTGCTGAAACGGTTGTGCTGAAAATGATTACTTGTGGTTTTGGGTTTTGCTCCATGGTTAGTTATGTTCAATATTGGCTGGGAGCAGTTAAGATTGCACATTTCTTGGAGAAGAATGTTTGGTTGTGGTAATGATCGTGGCCAATGCCTGTCGATAGAAACTCAGTCTGATGAATTCTGGTACCTTGACGGATCATAGATGACAAGAGGCGGCAATAGTTTGTGGATCTACCAGATATGGGGCTATCCCTGACAAATCAAGCTTACAAGTGGCGATTGGCATGCCACTTAGACAAAACGAAGGCATATAGTCTCTGGGGGCGTTGTTCAGCAGGTCGCCTACCCAAAGCTCTGCATACGGAGAGCCAGCATAATAAGCACAGAAGGACTGGCAACAATTCTTCGTACCACATCAGCATTTGCACATGAATCACAAATTTCTTCACAAGATATCGCCTCATCAGTCTGTGTAGGGCAAATTGAGTCCCGTTGCGATTCAACGAGGGTCGATGGTTCAGGGTCAAGCCACCATCCACCACAGCTGATCCTCCTCTGTGAACTGAGGGTCGTGGAGGTCGTGGTCTTGGCTTGGCGTTAGCTGGAGGCGCGACAAACGTCGTCGCGAAGATTTCAAGCACTGAATTTGCATTGCTCAGGTTTTTTGAAGCAGATGATTGTGTATTGCGTTTTTTAATAGATGGTTCTGTATATAAACATTTGTTTGCATATGCACCTGCAAAATATGTTTATGTTGGACCTAGCACGTATGTTGGCATATCTTTGCATTAATGTTGTTTTTATTTGCACTTATAGACACCTCCTCGCTTGATTTGTCTGTCTATGTTTGCATATTTAGGGTTTCTATGATTTATATGTATAGACTTATATCTACTTTGTCTTTCATGCTACTGTACTTATTTATACATCATCGACAAGTTAAGGTGCGGGCTGGTGCCCGCAACCACCAGCTATCACTCTGTGATAAGTCATGGTATCCCTCCACTAAGGAAGGACATGGCCCATTCCGGGTCTCCCCATGTACAAATACTACATCTAAAAGAGGTCCCTTCAATGACAAAGAGATACCCTCAAAGGAAAGTGTTCATTTTCGACCCACTGGATCGTGCGCTGGTAAAAAGGATGGTACACCTCTGCACCCAAAACGAACCTGAGAATTGCCCGCACTGGCACCCTCCATAAGTTGGTTTGCACGGACCCAATTGCAGTCTTGCCCCGATGAGAACCAGTCCAAATGCACCTCGGGGAGTAGCCACTGTTTGAGATGTTGTGAGAATGATGTGCACAAAATATCATCAACCAGAATACTGTAAATAGTGCTATTGTGGATTGATGGCAGTGTTGGTCAAAAATGTTGGTCAGGTTGTTTCCAAAACGGAAATTGGGCATAGTTGAAAGGAAAAGAAGTTTGCAAAACAGTTCGTAGCGTCCCTGTCGGAAAGCTTACAGGTGGATATTTGTGGTATGTAAACACCTCTGGACTACCACTGCTACAACACTCTCCAACGCCTGTGCAGGTGTTGTTTACATTTCGCATGCGGCATCACCGTTCAGGAAAGTTCGCGATGCTTGTGTAGGCAGCGGGGGATTCCGGGAGAGATATTTTCTGTCAGGTGTATCATTTAGGCTATAACTAGAACGGAGAATCTCCGAATCTGAACCCAGCCCTTCTTGCAACTTTCCATTCTAAATCTACATATTACATATCCGTTTGTATATCCGAACCGATTTGCATGTGCATGTTTGAATGGAGAAATCCCTACCATATCGAAATGATTATTCAAGTTGGAAGCTACATATTGTGGATTTATATCATTTGCGGCCACTTGGTATCTCGAATTCAGCAGCTACCTTCTCTCATTGGTCATTCATTGACTACGTGTCGGTTCATACTGCTTGGATGTGCAGCAGCTGGGTGCTGGCACAATAGTTTCCAGTTGGACGATTGCGCTTGGCTGATATAACCAGCTGGAAATGCACTATTCCAAGTCGCTAGTAGTTGGTTCATAAGCCTGGTGATGATAAGGGCAGGTGTGGATTTCTCCATTGGAAGATGACCTACTGACCAGGATGGATCAAGAAGGCCTAGACATGAATTCATAAGCTCAGTGAGTAGATGAGCTATTGGTATAGGGGTGCTGGGTGGGGCGGTTGGAGAAGGGATAACGGTCACAGTTGACACGGGAGGAGCAAACTCCCAGTGTAGAAGACTTTGCATCCATGGGAATGGTGGGATTCCTTGGGAATGCACTGACAAAGATGTGTGTGAAGTCATGGCCAAGATGGTAGGCAAAATCTGAGAGGATGGAAGATGAATTTTAAAGCCTGATTTGAAGGGTGAAATCCAGAAAAGATCGACCTGCAAATGTTTTGCGGTGTCAGCGCTGCTTTTGATCCTTTTGCGCCCAAACTATTGCCTGAATCCATCGATTAGCTGCTGGGAGATGTCACCTATCTTCGTTTGATGCAGTTTGGGGCTTGAAAACTCTACTTTGACATGGTGCTTACATGTTCACATCCTTTTTGCAGTTTTTAGACCCAACCACCTGTGCTGTGCCCAGTTGCAGTGGACTATGAGACCGGTGAAACAGTTCCTGGTCAGAACTGGTTCAGGGTTGACAGGGGGGCCTCCACCGGAGCTGAGTCCACATTCTTTGTGACAGTTGGGATATGAATCAATCGATGCCACACCAAACCAGCAGGTTCAGTGATATATTTAGTTTTAAAAATTCAATCTACAAAGATTAATAGTTCAATAATCTGAATGTACAAAGATTGATCTATATTTTTTATGCATTACATTCGAATGGATTCCCACTTTGAGCACATCGATCGTCGAGGTTTTGGGTTGTGAATACTAGACTAGTTTGCCTGTGTGCATGTGATTGCATTGTTTGTTGAGAACATCATCCATGATTTGTTGTTCCCTGGCTTCACATTTCTGCGTTACCTAGATTCATGCGATGAGTTGGAAATACCCATGCATAGCAATGAAGTGCAAGGGTAATCAGTTTGGGCATTCTATTCTGAATCTCTTCACGCACCCAACCACCCATGATCAAGTAGTTTCCTGCTAACTCGTTGGAATACCTGAATGAGCACCGTGATTTGCATTCGTTTGGGGGTAAGTTGTGCCAACAACCAGCGAATAGATATTGACCAAGCTGGTTTGACTGTTCTGTGGAACCTCAGTGCTACTTCTTATGGATGTGAGACATTGTTGCTTGCAAGTGATGGTTTGAGCCAATCACTGAGTGCTTTGAAATGAGAAGAAACAACAGAGACGCATGACCATAATTTGATCACTATACGAGCTCCACACACTGTCCAGTACATGGGGAATAAACCCATAAACTGGACATAGCAACATTTTGGACTTGACGCTTTCTGCACAACTGGTCAACAATTGGTCAGACTGAGAATTTGGACCAACGGTAGTAAACGGATGTGAAGCCATCTCTGCACCGGAATCAAGCACGTCACATAAAAACTGAATGATTCTTGCATACTGATTCACCCATCTTGAACAAGTTGTATCCCAATTTTTCACGATTATCCCCTGACTCCGAATGGACCATGAGTTTTCACTCGTCGCCGTGCCCAGCAGTTTTCACCCGTTGCTGTAGCCGTTTTCACCGTCACGGTCGAGGTGAGGACCATCACGGGCTTCGAGCGCGCCAGCGGTCTTTGTGTGGCCAACGAGCAGCTGTTGGTGGCCGATCGCGGGGCCAACGAGGTGAGCCGATGGGGGCACCACGGTGGTCATGGGGTCGAAAAGAGTGGTGATGGTGAAATGATGGTGAAATGATGGTGAAATGATGGTTAAATGATGGTTAAATGATGATTAAATGATGGTTCAATGATGGTTCAGTAGAGGTCAAATGATGCTTCAGTGAAGCTTCAGTGATGGTTGATGGTCATCAATGATGGTGAATAACAATTTCATAATGGTTATTGATGATTCTGGTGGAGTTTATATGGGTCAATGATGATGACTAACGATTGACAATGACTCAAATCAGGTTACACTGTTACACTAATTACACATTTCTTTTCATGGATTCATGAAACATGCAAATACAAACATATGGGATGGTTCATAGAGCGCGTCTACCGGGAAATCAAAAACTCCGTATTGATTTTCTAATCATTTCTGTCAAAACTTTGTCCGTTCTTGGCATCGTCAAAACTGACTGACACTACACAGGTTGTTGGCTGAGGAACCATCGCAGAAAAGTGGTCTTTTCATATTGCACTTGCAAATTACCACAATTCACCTGTAAAACCAAGCAGGTGTCTTGGTTTTGGATCTTCACTTGTGCAAATTTCACATGGACATTCAACTGTGGAAGCGTTGGAAGCTGGATGCATCTCTTCCACTTTTCTTGAGGATTCATCATACGTTTGCAATTCAACTTGAGCATATGAGGCTGATTGATGTACGGAACTGATTGGCAACGGGCCCGGTTGGCAATCAGTCAATTTCAGAACAGTCGACTGTCGCATATGCCAATCAAACGCGTTTTTGTTCAAACAAGTTCGGTGCTTGATCTGCAACAAGAGCAAGAAACAATTGCTTGGGTGCAGAAGATTGAATTCTCACTTGGCATGTCTCTACGTGCAGAGGCAAACTGGCCACCAAGAGGTAGTTTTTTTCCACAGAAAATGGTGGCAAAGTATCCAGAATGACAATCTGTACCGGTTGCCGCACATGATAAGCCCCAACCGGGTATATTTTGGTCAAGGGAATGAGGAAAAATGTTTCTGAGGTTTGCTGCAACAGCCATGCAGCTTGATAGATAGATTCAAGGACCCTACAAACAAGTCATTCGAAGCACATCCAAGCAGATTGTTTGTGAATCAAGGGATTACGATATGTGTGCACGTTTGGCATTTATGCATGTATATGTATGTGTATATATATATATATATATTTATTTATTTACTTATTTGTTTTTTATTTATATATGTTTGTTTATATGTATATACTTTCATACATGCATGCATGCATGCATGCATGCATGCATGCATACATACATACATACATACAT
>VSDK01026359.1:829936-891022 GCA_009767595.1 Symbiodinium kawagutii | reverse complement strand
AAATCTATTAAATATTATTTTCAATATTATTATTTTCAAATATAATATTTATATATATATATATATATCTATTTATATATTATTCCCGAAAATACCTATAAAGGGTTTCTCGTAAAAAAGCAGCCGTATATAAACATCTGCACATCAATGTCTTCACATCATTACATCTGCAAATCTAAATTATCACACCATCATATCTGCAGTTTTAGATCTTCACATCATTATATTTACAGATCTAGATTTGCACATCACTACAGCTGCAGATCTGCAGATCTAAATCTTTACATCATTATATCTGCAGATCTAGATTTGTACATCATCACATTTACAAATCTAGATCTTTATATCTTCACATCTGCAGATCTAAATCTTCACACCCTCACATCTGCAGATCTAAATCTTCACACCCTCATATCTGCAGATCTAGATTTTCACACTTTCACATCTGTAAATCCAGATTTTCACACCCTCATATCTGCACATCGAGATCTTTACACCCTTACATCTGCAGATCTAAATCTTCACACCCTCACATCTGCAGATCTAGATCTTCACACCCTCACATCTGCAGATCTAAGTCTTCACACCTTCACATCTTTGATCTCTCTCTCCTTCTCGCTCTTCTTTCTCTTCTCTCTAAGGCCGGGGCGGTGCCGCCGGACCGCCACGAAACGTGACATGTGCGCCATTTCGTGCTCGTCGGGTGTCCAAAACCTAGGTAAAATTGCGATTTTGAGTGTTCCCCGGTGACCGTTTCGCGTTTTCTCGACATTGAATATCCAAAACTGAGGTAAAATTACGCTTTTGAGTTGTTCCCGGTGACCATTTCGCGTTTTTTCGACATTAAACATCCAAAATTGAGGTAAAATTACGATTTTGAGTTATTCCCGGTAACCATTTCGCATTTTTTCGACATTGAACGTCCAAAACTGAGGTAAAATTACGATTTTGAGTTTTCCCCAATAACCATTTCGCGTTTTCGCGACATTAAACGTCCAAAACTGAGGTAAAATTACGATTTTGACTTGTCCCCGGTGACCGTTTCGCATTTTCTCGACATTGAACGTCCAAAACTGAGGTAAAATTACGATTTTAAGTTATTTCCGGTAACCATTTCCCATTTTCTCGACATTGAATGTCCAAAACTGAAGTAAAATTGCGATTTTGAGTTATCCCCGGTATCCGTTTCGAATTTTCTCGATATTAAATGTCAAAAACTGACGTAAAAATGCGATTTTGGACCTGCTTCTTGATATATTTTATCTTGGTATGTTTAACCTTACTACGTTTTGCTTTGGTACGTTATATCTTGGTTCTTGGCGCGTTTTGCTGCGCTATATATTTTGTCTTGGTATATTTTACTTTAGTATATTTTATTTTTGGTATGTTTTAGTCTGGTATATTTTCGTTTAGTATGTTTTATTCTTGGTATGTTTAATTTTGGTATATTATATTATATTATATATTTAATTTTAATATATTTTATCTTAATATATTTTACCTTGGTATATTTTACTTTAGTATATTTTACTATAGTATATTTTATTTTTGGTATATTTTATTCTGGTATGTTTTACTCTGGTATGTTTTACTGTAATATATTTTACTTTTACTTTTAGTAGGTTTTACTCTGGTACATTTTACCTTAGTATGTTTTTTTGCGGTACATTTTATTATAGTATATTGTATATTTTACCTTAGTATATTTAATCTTGGTAAGTTTGGAGTTAGTGTATTTAATCTTAGTATATTTTACGGCGGTAGGTTTTACTTTGGTATGTTTTACTATAATATATTTTATGGTGGTAAAGTTTACTGTAGTATATTTTACTAATATATTTACATTAATATATTTTATTAACCATTTCGCATTTTCTAGACATTAAAGCTCCAAAACTAAGGTAAAATTACGGTTATGGACCTGTATCTTAGTATATTTTATCTTAGTATATTTTACCTTAGCATGTTTTGTTTTGGTATCTTTTACTGTAGTATGTTTTACTCTGATACGTTGTATTTTAGTTCTTAGTATGTTGTACTGTAGTATATTTTGTCTTAGTATATTTTGCCTTGGTATATTTTCCTCTGGTATATTTTACTGTGGTATGTTTTACTTTGGTATATTTTGTTTTGGTATGTTTTGCTCTTAGTATGTTTTCCTCTTGGTACGTTTTACTATGGTATGTTTTACTCTGGTATGTTTTACTCTTGGTGCGTTTAATCTTGGTATATTTTACCGTGGTACATTTAATCTTAGTATATTTTGCTGTGGTATGTTTACTCTTGGTACGTTTTGTTCTGGTTTGTTTAACTTTAGTAAGTTTAATCTTAATACATTTTACGGTGGTATGTTTTGCTCTTAGTACGTTTTGCTGTGGTACGTTTTGCTTTAGTACCTAGTACGTTTTGCTGTGTGGTACCGTGCACGTTTTGCCCTTGGTATATTTTACTCTGGTATGTTTTGCCTTGATATGTTTTACGGTGGTACGTTTTGCTTGGGTACCTTTTACCATGGTACGTTTTGCAGTAGTATGTTATCATCATTATCAGCATCATCATTATCAACGACATCATTATCATCATCATCATCAACGACATCATCATCATCATCATCATCATCATCATCCTCATCATCATCATCAGCATCATCATCATCATCATCCATTTCAAGGATCATGACGTTAGTCTTATTGAATTAGTATATTGGATGCTGCTATAACATTGCCTTTCTCGCTCTCGGGCCAACCGTCGTCTAGTTAAATAAATATTTATTTTCATTTTTAAATCACATATAATATTAATAACTATATAAAAAGAAATTTAGCAGAAATTTTTTGTCGAAGAGTAGCTGTCCAGGAAACACCTGGCAGCTTGGCAAAATTTTCAAGCAACACATGTGTTGTATGCATCCTGTTGAGCTGCACAACTTTTTCTGTCCCGCCTTGCTGTCCAGTTTTAGTCAGCAGTGAGTGCATCCCATTCGTACTTGCTGAAGAAGCAAATCTGATCCTCCAAAACTTTCGAGCAGCGAAGCAAACCAGCAAACAGCGGCACCATCAACAACAACAGATCCAGAACCACAAACAAAATGATGAGAACAAGGGTCAAAACAGCAATTGGAAACCGTAACATCCATCACCAACAAGGAATCACATCAACAAGAGCACAGAACAAGAAGAAAGTAAAGCAAAAACTGCAAGGAACAAGAAGCAAGCCACAGTTGTCCAAGGACCTCAGCCGTACTGTGGTCGGAGCAGCACTGACAGTGGTGCAGCCGTAGCGGCAGTGGCAGAGAGAATCAAAATAGAAATGCGCAATAAATGACAACCATATTTGCAGTTGCGCGGAACGCCACAGAGGTAGCTGGAAAAGTAACGTCATTGGTAGCGCGGGTGTATTGACCACCAATCATCCTACTGTTGCACACCAGCCCCTGATGATGCAGGTTCTGATGTTGTTGTTGTTGTTGTTGTTGTTGTTGTTGTTGTTGTTGTTGTTGTTGTTGTTGCTGGCGTTCCCAGTGCTTGAAAGGACGCATGCAGGTGCCTGTCCTAGCAAACCGGTCTGTCAATCATCATCATCATCATCATCATCATCATCATCATCATCATCATCATCATGACTATCATCGTGATCATCGTCATCATCTTGAATCAATCAGTCAATCACTAAGTCTAACAGAAGTAGTCACAACAGTAAGAATGAAGCTAGTAATCATACATGATAATAAGAATAAAAGTAGTCGCAACAGTAGGTGGCTCCAGCAGCTGCCCTGGAAGACGCTCCGGATGCAAAACAAAGTCAGGTGGTCACGATGGAAATGATACTACGAAGGCGGTGGTGGTAGCAGTAATTGTGCTTGTATCAATGTTGGTGTTGGAGCTACTGGCAGTGAAAGTGGCACTGGAAGTGCTGGTGCTCTTACGAGTGTTTGTGGTAAGAGTTGTGATAGTGGTCGTTGTGTTAGTGTAGCTGATGCTGGACAGAGCTAGACGTGGATCCTCGCAAAAGTGAGATGTGTCTGATCTCCGCCAGCATTACCGACCACAACACATCGCCTAAAAGATGACCAGCTGTTTTGTGCTCATGATGTTGGATTTGTGCATGCTAACATTGGTTGAATTGAAAAATCTGGATGAAATTAGTGGATCAAACTGCGTAGAGTCTCGTGTCTGTACTGTCCTTTGCTCGCAGAATGAGCTCCTCGTTCTTAATGGACGTGTCGGGATCAACCACCTGCAGAACACTTCACTATCGCCAGTGCTCAAACACGGATTGAACGAAAATCGTCGCAGAAATCTCTGTCTCAGTGGGTGCTAGTGAGGCAATGCTGACAATGTGATGGCAGCGAAGTCTAAGCATAACTCGTCACAAACTTCTTGAATTGAATGGATGCACTGGATTGCACTGGCGCCTCACGCTCACTTTCTTTGAGTCTCACGTCTACATTGCTGAAGGCACGCATGACCTCGGCAGAATGCGCATGCTCTGGTGTTGCAAGGAGAGCGCAAACAGAACCATCTAAGCAAAAACACACACACACACACAAGACTTTTTTTTGTGAGTTTTTGGCGGACTGCTCGTCTTGCTGCTCGTAAAACACCCAGCAGACCTGGCCAAGTTGCTCAATCAAACTAGCCACAGTGTCGGATCCTTCTGATCAAAATGATCAAATGATTTTGATTTGGATCAAATCTTCAGCTCTGTCAGCACAATCTCCACGTAGGCAAAGTTTTTTTTGGGAAACATGTTGTCTCATCCATTGGAACTGCATGCCAGAAGTGCGTAGCTGCGGTTGTCGCCGCGACCCGAAAGCTTGGAGCTTTCCTTGAGGGGCCACACCTGAAGCAAAAGAAAATGCAAACTGAAAAATGGAACTAGACAGGATCTGCTGAGCAACCCGATGTCAACGCCGCAGTACCATGTCTAAAACGTGGTTGTTGCTTCGTGATTGCGCTGGTTGGCCCACAGGGATTCCTCCAACGGATTGTCACACTATCCAGTATGTAGCGACACCCTTATAACAATCAACTCAACTGATGGTGGTCTGTATTTTTTGTGAGCTGCTTAAGCAAGGTCAGCTCTTCCTAACACATCAAATGTTGTGGGTCCGGTTGCGGCAAGTGAACAGGTGTACCGTGCAGATGCCGTAGACATCACAGATGCTATTGCTTGGATGCTCAAAGGCAGGCATTGAGTGCAGCGCCATCAAGGAAAACTTCCACCGGCTCATGTAATCAACGTTGAGTACCTGAGAGAAGGCTCGGCTCAGGCTCTTTGTCCAACAGGGTTGGGGGAAAGTCATGAGAGCAACTTTGAAGAAATCCAAGTATCTTCAAAGTATCCACTTATATCATCTTCTATTCACTGAGTGTTTATTTGGAAGATTCACCAAGAACAAACAAGCAAGGTTTTTGACTGCCGTAGGGGAAGCTCTGTTTGGCGCGTCATGATTGTGGCTGAAAGATGGGTACTGAAGGGCACCAATGATCACACACGGGAAGCGAAGCAATTTGGGGGTGATAAGTTTATGCCACAGCCCGATGTCTGTTCATGCTCACATACAAATGAGATCATCATCCGGATTCCAAGTTCTTCAATGCATCCCTTTGCAAGTTGCTACTGCAAGACTGAGCCTCTCCAAGTTTCCTACATTCCAAGCAAGACCAGGGACTCAAGGCATCTCAAGGCCTAACCTTTGTCCGTTGCCAAGGTGCAGTTTCGATGTGCTTGCCCTTCACAATAGCTGTGCCTCACGGTCCCCCCGAAAACACACTGACATGTGACATGAGAAAAACGAAAACAGACAACCACCTTTCTCAGAAAATGATCCAAATGCAACTGTGAACATGAGTAAAGAATAACTCAGCGAAGGCTGGACAAGGAAAATACAAACGAATTCTATGAAAGGTAGAACAATGCATGGTATTCTTCTGAAAGTCGAAGCTGTGGTGAAAGTCGGGTTCGGCCAACCCGGCTGCTGACTCGTTTCGCCAGAATCATGAAGACAACTGGAACTAAGAAAGTAGGCTGGATATGAAATGCAACAATGTTTTCCCCACCACTACAATTCCAAGCGACAAAGGGCCCCTTCACAAGACTTGTGATGGCCAATTCTAAGTTCCTTGCGCTTCACAAGACTTCGTTTCAGCTTGGCTTTCTCTAAGTCCTCCTGTTCCAAGATCTCCTGTCACAGCATCGCAACCTGCTTTTCTGGCTGTGCATCATACGATCGGAACGAAGAAAACGAGCTGTCGTTTTGACTTGGAAAATAAGCTACGTGCTGCGGCATGGCTTTTCGCTTGATTGGCACAGCTGGCACATTCGTTTCTCAGAGACACAGTGCAAATGCCGTTGCACGATACCCGACGATACATGTTTTGCGGTAGATCAAACACAAAGCGGTTGAAAAATCAGATCCCAACCTCATTGCTGGGCCATGCAGGAGGTATCCAGCCATCTGCCGTGGGATAAATTCCCTCGGTAGCCTCAGACAAGTTACGAATTGACAGCATAAGAGGGCACATGCTATGTGCCTTACATGCCTTGCGTTCAAATTATTTGACCTTGAAAACTAACGAAGGGCCTACTCTGAGACGACGGCCCACATGGCTGCACAGCCCCGGCCGAAAGTCTTGGGGAAAAACGGCAAAGCATACGATCACCAAGATGTAAGTGCAAAATTCTCTGAAGTAGAACGTAAAACATGGTCACACAAGTCAAAGCAGAAAATACTTACGAACCAGCCAAATGTCCCACAGGTACAACCACGTGTTTCCGTGTCAAAACCTCGAGCAGAGGTGTCATTGAATCACAGTTTTCCCATGGGAAAAGCTACCAACATCATTTTGAACCGCGTTTCTTGAAAGTCAGGCTCTGCTCGATCTTTGCGGGCTAAGCCTTTCTGGCAGGAAACCAAACGGGATCTCTTGCTGCAGCCCATCAATCCCAGTCAGCGCTCAAAATTTGTAGACTCGAACGTAGATCCTTTCGTTCTTCTCCAGGAAGCACTTTGTAGCCAAAAGGTTCACGACAACAGCAGCAGCAGAAGCAACAACACACCTCGACATTCAATTTCGAGTCAAGGGCCAAGACACAAATGAATAAGGCAGAGCAAAGAAACAAGAAACAGATCCAAAAATCAAGATTCTTGGGAGATGAAACATGTGAGTCAGCCAAAATCAGTAATTTCAGAAACACTCCATTTTTTTGAACCACAGGATGTCCCAGCTGTCACTCCTGATGTCAGATGCAGCTCTGTTCAGACTGGGGCCATCCCCTGCTGTTGCTGCTGACGCTTTCTCAAGTATCGCAATCAATCTCTCAAAGAATAAACACCATAAATCTATCGCAAGTACATACACGTATATATCTCTATCTATATATATATATATATACATATATTACTAAATTATATAGTATACAAAACAAAACATAAATATAAAGATAAAACATATTCTTTATATACATGTAAATAAATATGTTTACATATTCATCTGTCTGAATATCTCCAACAACTGTGACATTGGCCAAGCCAGTCTCGCCCAGTCGCTGAACTAAGACATAGCAGACAGGTCCAACTCACCTTGAAGGCCTCGCCACACCAAAAAACATCAACCACAACAGTTGCGTTTTTTCAAAGCTGCAACTTGAGTGTACAAAGATTGCTCCTGCAGCACATCCCAAGCACAACTACATAACTTACCACGGGCTGACATCGTCACACGCAACAAGCTTAATATCGAACAATAGCTCAGCCAGCAATATCACTAACACGAGTTGCTGACACCTCTAACATTGCAAGATCAACAACAAACATAGTTGATCATATCTTTAAGTGAAGCTGGCCATACCTCTAGGGAACAAAACCAAGGACCATAGTTGATCGGGAGTCGAAATTGTCACAGCAGAGTTTGCCAGATGTGAAACCAACAAGACAAGGACAATCGTTGATCAGAGAATACTCTCCAGAAAATTGGCCAAGGTAATCGTTAACGAAGTTGGTAATTGTTCGGGTGTCCAATTTTCTGTCGATCTCCTGAGCCTCGAACAAAGTTCCAAACACCTGATCCCATGAAGAAGGTGTAAAGTCCTCAGCCATGACGAGTTGATTGGAATTCTTTTTGTAGAAGAAGGGTTTCCAAAACATGCAGCAACGCCACATAGCCATTCTGAATGGGACACCATGAAAAATGAAGCCGAACGAGGCCCATTTTTCATCTTGCGTCGAAGTGCCAACTTCCATCCACTCCAATCGAAGCATGAACCAATTGGGATTGGTTTTGCAAGCCTCACAGGGAGCAAGTTCTACAGCAATAGCATGCAACGGCATCATGCAACAGCATATAACAGCAACCCTTGGAGCACTGGAAAGTCTTCTGAGTTCGATGAAAACTCGCTGTTCCGACGCCTCGGACACCCACTTCATATACTGAAAGTGACCAGGCGCATACCTCAGCACCAGCAGTCGTTGGGTCACTGTGGAGATCGCACATCTTCACACTTCAAACATCTTCCACCAAGATGCCACAAGACGATGTGATCTATGTACCTAGGCTGCGGTTGTCATGTGTGTGCTTCATCCAGAATATCTTCACAGCTGGCTTTCACCGAGAAACAAAGATTTCTGATACCACCAAGAATTGATGTTCGGTCCTTAGTCGCTGCCATGGGTAGGACAAGGAGGAATGCAGTTGAAAAGGGTAGTCACTGCAGTCACTCCAACGGCCACCATAAGTATCCAGAAGAAGTTACTAACAATTGCTTGAACTGCAGGGACCCATGAAATATCAATCTTCCCTAGACTGAGTTCATTTTGAAGCGAAAATTCCGCAGCATTTTTGCAATGGCTGACGTAGTACAAGTTAGTCGTAGCTGTTGCCTTGCGGCCAGGTGGCTGCAAACATCTGAATCTAGGCCATCATGAAAGCAAACAGTCAGAGCTCCCATGGAGGGATCTGAGTGGATGTCCTTGGTGGCTGCACGATGGTTCACAAATGACCATTTGAAATATCCATTTTGAAATGTTGGGGATCACAGTAATTAGAGTGTAACCAACGAGAGTGATAGCGACGACTGCTTGTCATCAATACTCTGCATCTTCTTGCTTCACCAAAAGCTTTCCTGTTTGCGTGGACAATCAATGCTGAATCCTTGCGGCTCGGCACCCCAGAAAGTGGCGCACACTGGCACACTACTACATTTCTGAGTCTCAAAAAGTTGGATCACAACTGCAGCTGCCACTTCCACGGACGAAGGTCATATGGGATCCGTCGGTAGCCCTTCAATAGAGAAGAAGGGAAGCCTTAGAAAGTTCCAGAGTGGCTGTAGGAAGGCAGTCTCTATATGCCTCGTCTCATGAATGAAGGAAAGGAATAGTGCAGTACCAACTTGGAAACTGTTGAAGCACAATTTGTCAAAGGACAAAGTGTCAAAGTATAGAAAGAAAGATGTATGAACAACATAAAGAATATGCATATAGAGATAAGATACATATATAAACAAAATACATATATATATATATTTACATCTATCTATCTATCTATCTATCTATCTATCTATCTATCTATCTATCTATCTATCTATCTCTATACATATATTCTTCTATTTATCCATTTATTTTTCTATTTATGTCTGATAGATATCTATGCTTTCGACGAAGAGAGTGCGCCGCGCCTGGGATCATGTCCCAGCCATTGCTGAGACTGAAGACCGGCACAGGCGCATGGAGCTTGGAGATCGTGTAACGAAAGTAGTCACCTCGATGTTTCTGTTGAACAATTCATTGGAAAAAAACACAGAAATACAATAGATAAAGATAGTGCATATTTTCAAAAGAAATAACAGGTGTAAAGATTTACCAGATTTCAATCTACTCCAACAGTGATGTCAATAGAAGGCTTCTTGAGATCTGGGTAGAACGTTTCAGTGGGCAAGGGCCCCACAATCACATGTGAAGTTGATGCGCTGGGCCCTGATTTGGGTAGATCAAAGTGTACATTTGATGATTATTGCCACACTCAAAAGCATGAAACCATTGGATAATCTTCTCACATGTGGCCAGAGTCCAGCTCCTATATTTCCGTTGCTCAAAGTTCTGTCAACAAATTCAGCAGTTTGAATTTCTCGCCATCGAGAGTCTAAAAGCTTGATTGCCGGCCAAAGCAGGTTCCAAGAGGTAGGAGAGCGCTACCTTCAGTGAGATTTTCGAACCGCACATGCCACAAGCTTCAAGAAGAAATTCGCTGCTAAAAATTCACAGCAGCTGCTTGTGGGACTGGAACCCAACCCACCATGAACATCCTGAAACCCCTTGGAACTATAGCGGCTATCAAGGGAGCCACACCAAAGGACAACTGTGGCAGCTTCCGACATCCGTGGCTAAGCCTCTCGCTTTGTAACCTTAGAATCAGTTGGGAACGAAAGCAGAACTTGACCTTCTAAGACAAATGAATGACCTTAAGTGCGCTTCTGGGACTCCCCTGCAACCAACATCTCAAGCTCAAATGATTTGGTGAGATGCTTTTGTCCAAGTGTCTGAAATACAAAATGACCTCCCCTTTGGCCGAATTTGCTATACCAAAAATTCCTTCCTCCGACAACTCCAAGCCTTCAAAGACTTCGATCTGGTGACACTTCGTTTGGTTGTGATAGACATTCAATTGCCATCAACACTCGCAGATATTCCACCACAAACAGCAGCATCGTTGGCACGTATCTATGTATGCATCTATGTATGTAGTGCATGTATCTATCTATCTATCTATCTATCTATCTATCAATGTAGTGTAATGTAATGTAATGTAGTGTAGTGTAGGGTAGTGCAATGTATGTTTTTTGTGTCTCTTCCTTTCCATATCTCCTCCCAGGGACCTGCACTCGTCAAACCAGCAATGAAGATACTGCTCGTGGCACCGCCCAGCGAATGGCCAGTGAAGTAGATGGGGCTCTCTGACGTGCCGCAATCATGACGGTCCTCAGGGTGTCCCAAGTGGTTGGCAGCTCAACGTGGTAAAAATGGCTCTGAGCTGAAAAAATCCCTGAAATAGCTTAGACTGTCACTTCTGCTGGTGTTGTATGACATCAGCCACCTACTGTAGAACCCTCCACAACCATCCCACAGGAGTTTTGGGAAGCCAATGCTGAAGCAAAAGCACAGTTCCGCCGTCGGACAACGCTGCTGAGGATCAAAGTAATCTTTGATTTTGCTGATTGCTGCTTCGTAGACGCTGAAATAGCCTGCTAGGCAGCACTTGAACTCATCAAACACAAACTATCAGCCCATATTTCTCCTCTAACCCGCCTCCTCAACACAGATTTATCCATCGCAATTTCCACCTTCGAGTCGGGCCCATCTCTATTGTACCCATAAACCAGCATTTACGCCAACAATGCCATGAATCATTCTGAATCATTAGCCATGAGTATGTGATAAACCCACAAACACATACAGCTACATACACCTACATAGAACTACATACAAGTACTATATCCGTTCTTCACGTGTGTCAATGATTCGCCACTAGCCCCGCTGAACGCCACCGCAATCCGCAGGCACCTGCGTGGACTCGGCACATGGGGCACTGGACAAACTTGGGATCCACAAAGACCTGCGCCGAGAGTTGGGACAGTTGCCTTCACTATGCCAAGAGCTTGGCAGACGTCACTATGCCATGAGCTCAACATTGCAGAAAATGGTTTTTCATTCAAAGATTTTTCAGGCAATTCTTTGATGATTTTTGTGCAGATTGATCATGGTATCACAGCGGCAGCACGGTTTTTCCTGGTCTCGTCTTTCTCTTTCAATTCAAGCTTCCTCCAAAGGCTTTCAGGATTTCTATATCATGTGATCTCAAAGAAAAGGTATCCATGAACCCGCGAAACTGATGGTTTCACCACCAAAAATGATAAACTGACAATTTGAGATACCACGACTCACGGACAACCCAATTCCCCAGAATCACAACGCATTCCGCACCTGCATCCCGTTCTGTATCCAATTGACAGGCTTGGTAGTGCCACGAGTTGCCACAAAGCAGGCTTTATCCTCAAGGCAAGCAATCTTTGCAAAAAAACGCATCTTTTTACATGTGATATCTAAAAAATATAAAAAAGGGAATTCGACAAACCAATTCTGGTTCCTTGGGTGCAAACTAAGAGGGCTGATGAGAAGTCTTGGATTTGGGTTGGATGGTGATCAATGCTTAGATCTGAAAGTAAAACCCTGGCTTGAGCTATATTTTGACCTTACCTGGACATAACGAGGCATCGAGCAGGAACACCTTCAAGCAAATGTGTGTTGGGTTAGACAGCCTGTGATCAGTTCAAAAAACCTGCACTTTCAAAGAAATCACATGACAATCGATGCTGGTCCCACATTCCGTGAACGTGATCGCCGCCCTGCCGTGCCCTGCCTGGGACTTCGAAAATTGAAGTTCACCAAGAAGAAAGTAGTTTGCCTCACCAAGTGCCAGGCTCTTAGGCAGCGTACCCGGGAAATTCATGACTACCCAGTGAGAGTAGAGGTCACCCACTGGTGTCACAAGCTCCACATTCCACTGGCAAAAGCAACTTCTCTCAAAGATTGAAAGGCTAATATTGCGCTAGGACTTCACTGCTGAGCGGCATCTGGGTAGGTTTTGTACACATAAGTCATCCTTGGAGCACGGTCACATGAAACAAGATACAATGATACCGGGATTACAAATGGGAACTTGCAATTGCTAATGGATACCGGAAAACAGCGAAGACGGAAGTATCAATATTTCGAACAGCACCTCAGAAGGTCTTCACACAAATCCACGAAGCATACTGGAAGCATACTAGTCAAGCGTACGAGCTTGCTTTGCTATGCTTTCCTAGCTCGTTTTCTTGTTTTCCTCGATTGTTCTCAAGTGCTACCCTTGACACCAGTGCTGACGTTTCCCACAACTCTTTGCTAAGCATCGACAAGGAGAGTTCTTCCACGGACCCTTTCACAACCTGGCCAACAAGGCGAGCATTGCCCTGAAATTACTTGGTGATTTTATCATCAAAATCATAGCTAAACTGATCAGATTCTGCAGAAACATTCCCGCATCATGGATTGGCTCGCTATTTTGTAGAAACTCCCGTAGCCGGTGGCAAATCCACAACCAGCTGATGAACCAACATGGCTATTGCTGGTGATTATCCCCTATTGTCAGCCACTGTTCCCCAAACAGCCTGATGAATAAGCATCATCGACCCACCATGGACAGCTATTGACACTAGAAACCATCCTTAAGCATCGTTTTCAACTATCCTTCGCGAGCCTAAGTGACCATTCATCACTCCAATGGGTGAAGTCCGTTACCGTTGCCGACCCCCAGCTCCGGAATACCACGAAAGACCCACAAATTGACTTCACTCTTGGGCACCGTGAGACAAAGCCACGAATCACAAAACCCACCCGCAAATGATATGTCTTTCACCACAATGTTTCGCAAAACAACTGCAATCACAGTCAGAACCATTGGCAGGAATAGCACAAACAACGAACCTCCAGAAGATCAACAACAGTTGTGAGTCATGATTAGTCTTGCTGATAGTAGTTAAAACATATCAATAGAAACAGAGACAGTAGTGAAAATAGTATTGAGCAGGAATCTAGAAACCTTCTGAACAGCAAGGCCCATAAGAATAGTGGTGATAACAATCAAACGTCAAACGTCGACACCGACCACAGAAACAACAGGAAAAACAGTATCAACCATCAACAGGAGAAACTGATCGAACAGAACAATGGCAACAACCAAAAACCATGAGCAGGGTTGAAGAGTAACAACACATCAAAAGCGGTTACGATTCACTCCCACAAAGAAAAACAACAACTTATTATGATCGCCATCAAGCAACAGCAAACAATCATTACTCACTAATGAGAAGAAACATCAACAATGTTGACGAATAAACAACCGCAACAAAACCAAACTGCGATCATCATCATCATCATCATCAACAACATGGTCGTCATGGTCATCATCATCATCATCATGATCATCATCATCATCATCATGATCTTCATGATCTTCATCATCATAGTCATCGTCATCGTCATCATTATCATCATCATCATCATCATCATCATCATCATCATCCAAATCATTATCATTATCATTATCATGATCATCATCATCAAAATCATTATCATTATCATTATCATGATCATCATCATCTTCATCATTATCATCATCATCATCATGATCATCATCATCATCATCATCATCAAAATCATTATCATTATCATTATCATGATCATCATCATCATCCATCATCATCATCATCATCATCATGATCATCATCATCAAAATCATTATCATTATCATTGTCATTATCATCATCATCTTCATCATTATCATCATCATCATCATCATCTTCATCATCATAGTCATCGTCATCGTCACCGTCATCGTCATCGTCATCGTCATCATCCTCATCATCATCCTCATCCTCATCCTCATCCTCATCCTCATCATCATCATCATCATCAACATCATCATCATCATCATCGTCATCGTCATCGTCATCGTCATCGTCATCGTCATCATCATCATCATCATCCTCATCATCCTCATCCTCATCATCATCATCATCATCGTCATCTTCATCGTCATTGTCATCGTCATCATCATCATCATCATCAAACAAATCAGCAACAACCAACAAATGTGAACATCAAAGAACAGCAACAGCAATGGCAGCAACGAAAAATAATAGTGCACAAGCAGTGATCAACAACAGCCAGCCTAGCATTCTAAACAATACGGATGCCAATCATGGTAATAACAGTTCCAGTCGAAACAAAAAATGCTAACACTGATAAGAACAATGAAAATGGTGTTCATGAGCGCAAAAAAAACAGGAAGATAATACACAAATAAACCAAACCCGACGAAATCAATCCCAATCATCCTCAAGAGTGAGTAATTACTAAAAGCAAAGGACAACAACGACAACTATGAGCATTTGTTGACAATCATCATGCAAGAACAAACTTTAGTCATCAGTCATCACACTCCTCAAAAACAACAACAAAGAATAGTAGCAATGGTTTTTTCATTCCACAGCTGATGCGCGAACACACTATTAGTGAGAAGGCAAGTAGGGAGCAACTTGATTTACTATGATAATCTATTCATTGCATATGGATGATGCTTGTCTTCATCACAATAAATCATCAATACCTATCAACAACAATCAACCCTGGTATAACATCAGCAAAAAATAGTTGAACAACATTTATTGTGGACTGTTGCCATCATCCATATCTATTGTATGCTCACCAATCATGGTCACGGCGGATCGCATCATCATCCCAGCCTCAAAGCCTGCATCTTCGCATTCCGGGCAGCTTTCGACCACCTTTAGATCCAAATCCGGCCTAAGTTGAACGATCAAATTTGTTCAATATCTATCAGCAGCTATCATATCGCGTGTTTTCTCGTAGGGCGCGGCTCAAATGAGAAACTAGGATGGAATAATGACGGCCCTCACAAAACAGTGATCCAAGGTTCCGAAATGACACATGGCTTTGGCGACAAACAAAGTACGAGTGAACCGACTTGGGGCTCTACAGGGTCTCATTCTTCAACTCACCTGTGATCGCCGAGGTACGTTGAGAAAATTACAATTCCGAGGATGTAACTTGTGACAACTTGTGATTTGTTTCAATGGATTCAACTGCTGCACCGAAGCCACAGCGCAGTGCGTTGCATTCAAGTGGCCCACAATACGTCAGACCGGCAAGCCTGTGCAGGCAGCAGTTGAGACAACATCCTACAATGATAAAGCACCCAACAACGTGATATCTTCTCAGTATCAAGGGTGGTTCAGCTGTAGTTTCAGATCCTTGAAGTATCTTGAACATCTAGTGATGTGCATGTCTTGATGTCATGCTCCTTTCCGATAGGCACTCCTTGAACCAAAAGTGGCGGAAAAAACGCCAACCATCCTAAACCTAAACCATCCTAAACTATTCTTCAAATTTCTTAGATTGGCAGAAGGAAACACACCGAACACTGAAGACTTTGACGAAGGTCTGCCCGAACACAACAGAAACTGCGACCACCAGCCTTGACATTGCAACGGCCTCAAGCTGTGACAGAGCAAGACTGCGCCCCCGAGGTGATCCTTTGAATTTGCGGGGAGGGGTTTTCAATTCTTAACATTCATCACTAGCACGATCAGCTATTTACCATGCTTCTATCATCAAGTCATTGCTAATCTTGTTAATCATAACAATGCTTCATCACCATGTCATTGGTTGTTAGTGAACAATGACTGCCCAACATCTTCGACATTGACGATCTCCTCACGCACCATTGCTCTTCACAGCTAAGACTTGGCACCTAGTGATCGAGTCACAGGTCACTGGTGAATAAGGGGTCAATGCTAAGATGCTTCAGAATGACGAGCAAATGACGTGTATATATGGTATATATGGTATATATGGTATATATGGTATATATATATATAAATATGTATAAATGTGTAAATATATATATATATATATAAATATGTATAAATATGTAAATATATATATATATATATATATATTTACATATGTATAAATATATGTATATATATATATATATATAAATATGTATAAATATGTTATGTATATATATATATATAAATATGTATAAATATGTAAATATATAAATATATATATATAAATATGTAAATATATATGTAAATATGTATAAATATTATATACATATAAAGAAAGGAAAACTGTATATCCTGTTATTCACTTCATCTTTTGGATGCCTGAAATGCAAACCAATGCAGGCTCCAACAGCACAAAAAAACACTCCCAACGGTCCCAACGATGACCATTTTCTGCATGGATAGACTGCCCTCCCTGATTCGCATGGGCAGCGCCAAGAAACCATGTCTGAGTTGAACATTTCCAAGATCTCCTGGAAGCGTTGAAGTGGTGAGGAACGACGCATGTTCGCACCCTTCAAAGAAATGAAACACTGAAGACTCTGTTGAAACTCCAAGAAAGGTGACTCAAACTTAGTGGCAGGCAGTAGCACGATTCTCGGATGATCACAGTTGTTGCAGCTGGGTAAAGCTATGAAATGCTTAGGGTCACAGCTTCAGAGTTGCAACTTGGTGACGGAACAACGCTTTTTCTTTGCACCAGTTTACGCCCGAAGGGTTCGTTGAATCCCAGCAACACTCTGACAACAGCTCCTTCTGCAAACCTCTTCGGTCGAAAACCTAGAAGCGGAATCACGACTTGCTCAGACCCTTTGCAATTCTGAAGAAGGTTTAGCTTATTGTCATGGATCGCAAATATGTCGGTGTTGTCAAACTTGTGGGGGTGATTAGGAATCCACTCGTTGCTAACATTGCTAAACAGCTCCGTGATCTCAAGCTGCATCTTTTCCAATTTTGCATGCGGGCGATCAATCTGGAAGTCACATGCATAGTTGTGCAACGGGTTTGGAGGAGTTGCACAATACCTCGTGGATTATGCTCCTTGAAATCAGAAAACTCCTTGAATTCTTGCGCCAAGAAGGATCTCTATGGATCTCTATCAGACTCCATCACTAAAAGACATAGAGAAACTTCAGCGACCCTTCCCAAGCAATCAGCACTTCCAAGCCTTATTCGAAATGTTTTTGCTCGCTCCCTGGCGCAGTGCAAATCATCAGAACCATGAGGACCTGTCAAATCCTTTGTTCGTCTCCTCTCCCTGAAGTGGGGTGAAACACAGGACTTGGACATAGGACTTGGAGTTCGGAAGGCCCAACTTGGCCACAGATCCACAGATCCTTGCGCCTGGAAGCACAGTGCTGCAGCCAGGAACGCCTCGCAATCCACAGCACCAGCCCTTGGGGTTCACCATGACCATAATTGGCACGCCCATTGACACAGACTTCACAGATTTCAGATTCACTGGAAAAAATATATTCGATTTCTTTTCTAAATGATTCACATAGTTCAAATTCACATTTTGCCATGGAAGACTTCACATATTGCGATACATTTCCTCAGAAGAAATCGCTTCCTACATACTCCTGCCACTGTCACACAACATTTCCGCGAGGATGAACTTTTGACAACAACTGAACTCTATCCATTTCGAAATGATCAAAAGAAGGTCTTGGTCGGACTCACTGTTGCTGATTTGAGTTGCACCTTGAGTCATCCTTCTAATTCCAACAACAAAAAAAGAACAAGGCTAGCGATGCAGTCACTGTGCCACTACGTCGAGAGCCCAAAAGTCTGAGATGAAGAATGCGAACTGCCCGTCTTTACATCTTCATTCTTCAAGCATAAGAAGCTTCAGCGTAAGAAGCATAAGCGTTGTTCTCATGAAAAAACATAAGAAACTTAGCCCAAAAATCTCTCTTGCACCTGGAGGAGGCATCGGTGTCCTGTCCACGGACAGCAGCCATGATTCAATGCTGTCTTCGAGGATTCTATGGAGTAGTGCAATTGTGAAAAGGCCAACATTTAGCAGGAGTGCACTGGTGCTGTTATTGGTAGACTGGAGACATGGGGACCATTGGCTGTTGGTCTAGGCCAGTTCATGCAACCCTAATTCATTCAGACGGATGATTGACTCTGTCATCAGCCAAGGACATGTAGGAGCAGGATATCGTGGTGACAATCCTTCATCATCATCATCATCATCATCATCACCACCACCATCATCATCATCATCATCATCATCATCATCATCATCATCATCATCAGGGACAGCCCCATTCATTTCCAGTATCTTGGCTCTTGGCTTGACCGTTGCGCGGACACACAGCCCATATGACAATCCACTACTGAGTTGTTTGAGGGACTGTGGGCTTGGCGAGCGAAACAGTTGCACAGTTCATATTTTAGATCAACAACCACTTCAGTCACAGCTGATAGAAGAAATTCAGGATATGAATGCAACTTCCTGCCTGCTTCACAGCTAGTGAGGGTGATGTTGTGTGCCACTCTGGTCCTTTTTTCCCCAGATAGCTGACAAGCTATAAGGGGTTCTTACTTCTCTATGGTAGGGCCTCGAATCGGTGCTTTTGTTTGCCGCTGCTTTGCCGCTGCTCATGCTTGTCTCCCTTTGTCTCCCCTTTGTCTCCCTTGTGGCTCTGGATCGGCGCTATGTTTGCCGCTGCTCTGCCACTGCTCTTGCTGGTCTCCCTTTGCCTCGCCTTTGTCACCCCTTTGTCTCCCTTGTGGCTCTGGATCGGCGCTTTTTTTGCCGCTGCTCATGCTTGTCTCCCTTTGTCTCCCCTTTGTCTCCCTTTGTCTCCCCTTTGTCTCCCTGTTGTGTCCTTTTGTCTCCCTTGTGGCTCTGGATCGCCACTTTTTGTTGCTGCCGCTGCTCATGCTTGTCTCCCTTTATGTTTGTCTCCCTTGGCTTTTGTCTCCCTTCACGCTTGTCGGTCTCCCCATGTCTCCTTGTCTCCCCTCATGTGGCTCTGGATCAGCGCTTTGCTGCCGCTGCCCTGCCGCTGCTCATGCTTGTCTCCCTGCATGTTCATCTCCGTTGGCCTGTGTCTTCCTTCATGTTTGCCTTTGTTCGTGCTTGTCTCTCTCATGTCCCAGAGGTTTGAACGTGGCGCTGTTTCATTTCATGGTGATTTGCAACGATTGAAACACTCACCATTGCGTCTTTGGTACGCATGCTGTTGAATTTTTTTTTGTGTTTATGCACCGGCTATCTGGGGTCTATGCTGGTGTAATTCGGAGTCATTAAACGAAGTTGCGCATCGATCATTGTTGGTTACTATTCCCTAACATTCCCAATAATCAGCCATCACTAACCATCATGAATCATCAGTAACCATCAGCAATCATCATTTACAATCCTTGCTTATCATCAAGCATCCTCATTCACTTCCCCATTTTCCGCCTCGCCGCATCTCTGGCGCAGTTGAGCTTAAGTGAGCTGCATAGGGTCTTATGTCAGTTTGGTGGAGTAACGCAGCTGGCCATTTCCTTGCTTCAAAATCAGTTTCTTTTGAGACTAAAGATGCAAAGAAACAGATTTGTGGATTCAATGCTTGACCGAGCTCTGTGGGTTTGCAAAGACTTATATATGTGGCTATGGGTCAATATTAACCAACCAATAATGGGGGATAATGACCACCAGTAATAAGGGAAACTATGGTTGATGATAAAGGAACCAAGGGTACGGGGTTTTGACCCACAGCCATGTGGGCATGGATGCTATTCTGCAGAGTTCTGCGACATTGATATCGCTTGAAAAAGTGGCTTGATGACGGGCGTGCAGCAAGCAAAGAAAGATCACATAAACTGCGAACAGAGAAAGCTTAGGTATCAAAACGCGAAATTATTGGGCAACTTTAAATTGCCCTGATATTTCCCTGGAATACTTTGAATTCATGAATGACAAATCAGTGCCACTGCACCAGATCCCCAACAAAGTCTCCACACCTTTTTAGGCTTGCAGGAAAAACGCAAACATATCGCAAATACATTTCACGCAAATCTTCCAAAACAACTCTTTCTATCCAAACAACTTTGACACAATCCGTTCATAGATCCCAATTCAAACACTAAAAGTTTCATGAATCCCACTAACTAAAAACACATTGGAATAGATCCAAATTCCAGAAGAAACATCGTTTTGGAAGATCTGCTCACAGGCACGGCCCAAAAAGGATTTACTTCGCAGCACCTGTGGAAGCAAGAAGGCTTTGGGTTTACTGTGATGGGGCAGCGGGCCTTTTAACACTCAAAACTGAGCCGACTGGTACAAAACACCAGAGCATTTGCCGTACTATTTCTAATCTGTTTCCCTATTATTGTTGGTGGAAATCCCCCATTAGTTGGTTGGTTAACATTGACCCATAGCCATCTGTCAGTCGCAAACAAACATCCGTATTTGGTCCGTGTCTTGATTCTGACGTTAGGCTCAACGAGTCGAGAAATTTCCTGCCTTTAGAAGCAGCGACGTAGGCATCCAGCGTCTTGATGGCCGAACCATTTCCCAGGGCAGCCTGCCATGCAGCCCGCACCCTGGCGGCATATATCAAAAAGCACCGGACTTGAATGCACTTTGAACTACCGCACAGTCTGCCGATATGTTGTGACTCTCAATAACCATTGATGATTCATAATCATTAAGCAACCAGGCATTAGCCAGGATTAATCGTTGATTCAGAATTGATTGACTATCCTTACCCATGATCAACAATTGACGAAGGAGTGATCAGTTGTTGATTGACGCCATTTTGCCATTGATTGGCTATGAACTAGGTGTTGATTTACTATTGGCAGACTGTCATTGATCATGATAACCATTGATCAACCGTTACTAAGCCATCGAACGACTATCATTCATCATCGACGGGCTCCATTAATCATGATTGACCATTGCTTAACCTTTGATATGTTATCATCAACTACAAACCGTTCACTGACATCATTAGCCACTTGCTAACCAGGGATTAACCATTCTCACCCCTTGATTGAATATTTCCTTAAGCATTGATCAATCATCAGCCAGCATTGCTTCGTTCCCACCGCCCATTGGAGCTGGCTACAGCCCAGCTTTTTCAAGGGCGCCTTGCCTAACACTGGGCCCCCAAAAGCTGGCCTGTCACCTGCTATGCCGAGCCATGCGCCTCGCTATGCGCCTCGCTATGCGCGTCGCTTCCCAAGGCCTACGGCGCCGCAACGGCGAGGCCTTGGCCACTTCGGTTCCTGCTTTGAAGTCAGCCACCTGGAGGCGCAAGACTTGGTGCTGCACCCAGGTTATGTCTGCCATGTAGTGATCAGATGCAAAAACAAAAGATACAGAAGATAAGACTTAATAAGATACATGATCTGGCTAAAATACATGATTTAGTTGAACCTAGTTCTAAGTCATGTATACAAAGTTGCTTTTTCATGAACAACTAATTGACGTTTCAAAATCTAACATGTATACAGCTATGCATTTGTGTGTATCAAAGTGTATGTGACCCTTTGGTCTTTTGAGTAGAGGTATTACATCTGGATTGCCATGGATGGCCCCATCTTGATCCACTTCCGGCAAATTGCTTCTCAAGAACACGAGGTAGATCTCTTGCAATGATGTTTCAAGGAAAAAAGTGATAGACTATAAACAGCATTGTGGATGACGTCATTGCTGCTTGGAAATCAACAACAGCCGCAGCACAAGTTTTTTTTTCGGCCTCTGCTCCTGTTGGCTGAGAGAAATGTTAAATGTGAAATTGATCAGTCGCTGGCTGGTGGCGACATAGCAGCATGTGATCGCCCTAAACGATCCCAAAGATTACCATGTAAGTGGAAGTGTTAGGCTACCGTTTGTAGTAGCGCACCCTATTTTTTTTCATTTCCATACCCAAAACAGGTTTGTGTGTATAAAAAAGCTGAGGTGATCCTGTTCGTGAACCCAAATTGTTTCCACTCCCACTCCCATGTTGCACTACCACTCCTGAGAGATGGAGATGCGGGGGATAAAACCGGCTACATTTTGCATGCAGCCTGCAAGCCACATACAAACAAAACAAAAGTTCACCAGTTTCAATCCAAAGGCCAACAAGGCAAGACAAAACACATTCACTCACTCTATTTTGCTCTCCTAGAGACGTTTGAACAACTTTGGTCCGCCAGATCCGAAAAACTTGGTGGCAAGCTGCGTCTTGGAGATATCTACATTGGCTTAATCAGGTGTGAGGTATGCCACCAGTGTACCACTGGAAGTCACAGAAAAATCCGTAGCAGGTGGCACACTTGACAACCCATAGCACCAACCAGGAAAGTGCTCGAAAAGCACATGGACCAAGCGCTCTTCAGCGCTCAACTTTGTCGTGTCTCATCCACATCATAGACCAATGTCATGAAGGACAGGACCTCGTTGGGTAGGAGGTCCTGAGTGCCACCCAGTTGTGAGAACAAAGCTGGGACCCAACTGCCCAACTCATTCATCCTGGTTGATTTCCCATAGACTGAAAGAGTGCCTGGGAGTATAGATTACATTTTTGAGCAACCAGTCCTGGTAAGGTCAGGTGCTTTAACAAAACATCGCTAGACATGCATGAACGTTTGAGATAAACAAGAATCTTATGGAGGACAGCTTTTGCATGTATATACAGCTGTATAAATTTCAATTCTATGGATATAGTCATATACATAAAAATGATGCGTATGCAAACAATGAATAAAGAAATGAATGAATCAACAAGTAAATACATACATATCTATATGCATTTATATGCACACACACACACAAATCTGTGTTTAGACACACGGAAATGCAATATGCATATACTTACAAATGCAAACATATGTCCACAAACAAAAGCACAAATATGTTCAAACATACATACAGGCACACGCACAACTTTGTATGATATTGAAATCTGTTAATACGCATGTGCATGCGTGCGCGTCTAACCACTAACCACGTATATAGATACACCTTTGTATGTGAATACTAACCATGTAAACATAGAGGAATGAACTGCACAAAACATGGCCCTGCTCATCACGTCTCCATGTCCCATGACGTTCTACAAACTCCAAGGCTCAGGTCTTTCGTTCATTACGAACCTGAGAGCGCGGGGATGTTCATCGGGGTGGTACACAGATCACATGGTGAGAAGAGGCGCTGAGAACCGTCACAAAAGAAAACTATAAACAACCGAAGAAGGCTTATATGTTGATATCATATGCTTCTATCATATCACATGGTTGCTAAAACCTAAAAGACCTGACCTAATACACCTAAGCGAATAACCTAAGATCAAAAATGTCTTCACTTTGGTCAAACATCACGACTGCCAGTGGTGTGACTGCTAGGGAATGCCCAGTGAAGGCGTCTGGTCAACGAGCTGTTGAGTTATAGAAACCCTACGATTTCAAAGCAAGTCATCACAACCCATTGACCATGAATATAACATGAGTGGTGGGGGTATTCGAGTGTAACATCAGTTGTTCAGGTATTCAATAAATGATAACATCGCGCCAAGAAACCATTTGGAGTCGAAGGACGAAATGTTTTGTTTCACTTTGCCAATGACCTGTCCTTCAGTGTCGTTACCACCATTCGCTGCCACGACCACGGCTTCCCAATGTGAGTCGTCAGACCAAAAACTCGCGTCTTTCAATTGGAAGCGGGTCTGCGCGACCAGGACACCTGGGTGCACAGCTGGTGGCTTCTCCCAAATGAAAATGCCTTCAAGCAGCTGTTTCTCCCAGAATTATGCCTTAAAACAACACTTGAACTACTTCGAAATCTTCAACAGCTTCAGTTCAAAATAGTTCATGAACATGATCAAGTGTCGAGGCCTAACGGGACGACTCGCAGGAACTGCCCTGGATCACTGCTGGCATTGCACCTGGTACGCCCATCCTTTTGTTGGTCGGTGGTTCAACCTGTATTCAAAATATTCGCCAAACAAACAAGACAAATATTGGGAATGCAAATGATAACCAAATGCAAATGCAAATGATAATACAGTATCATTCCACCATCATGACCGGCCCGAAATGACTACCGGCCCGAGAACTGTTGGAAGTCCACACGCTTACCGACCAATTTTGGGCGCATGCCACCGGGCATTCTCCAAGACGCGGCTAGGCATTTGGTGGATGTTGTAGACCACCGTGAGATCCCAGGGTGGCGAGTCCACACTGATTTCATAGCTCAGCTGGCCCTCAGAGCACAACCTGAGGTAACCAGTGGAGAGCACAGATTTCTTTGGGCCATGAGACATCAAAACCATCCCAAATAGGAAACAAAATTGATACTCTACTGCAGAACTAGGAGACTCACAATGAAACTAAATAAAATCAACAAATAACAAATAAGGTACAACACAAGATGACATGGCGCAGCATAACATGTCACAAGGGATTTTGCACAACATCGTGTGTAAACATCACGCAACATGGCACAACGCAGCATGACACAATTTAAGATGATGAAACTTAGCAGAAAGTACAGTTCACATACCGTCAGAAAAAAACAAACAAAACAACTCAACACAACTCAACTCAACCCATGACAAACAACAATAACAAAGCAAAACCAGCGGACACAACAACAACTCAATTGCAACTTCACAGAAACAACTGAAATCAAAGCAAACAAACATAACATCTCCAAAAACACCAGGCAACAAAACACAACAAACAACTACATCAACACAACACAAGCGCAGCACAAAAAGCTTTGACAGGGAACCACAACTCGAAGCTGGAGCCAATGGTTCCCCAGAGTTTGCGGCCCTCCATGGCCACCAGTTTCTTGGGCCCCGTCTCGTCCACGTAGGCCATCTTCTCAAGGAATCCAAAGAGCAGGTGCCCGTTGGACCACGCTCCTCGCTTCACATCTGTAACAGTGGCTAGGGCTGCACAGGATGCCGTTGCATGTGACTTAGCTGGTTAGTCCGGTGAAGAATGTCTGAACACAGGTCTCATATGCTTTTATTCGGATCGCCAAAGTGACTTGCTGACATTACATTCTATTGCCCTACTTTACATCCCATCACATCACATCACGCATCAAATACATTCATTAGGTACCTTAAATTGCATACACTACATACACTACCACATCCCACACATACTATACATTGCACACACTAATGCACTGGTACATAAATCCATACATACATGACATGACGTGAAATTAGCTCCGGTTGCATCACATTACCTTACATTACCTTACATACATACCAATTCATTCATAATAGCTCCAAAAATTGCTGTCTTGAATCCGCCCTGCCCCATTAGCTTTCAAAGTGCAACAGTATGCAATACAACGACAAGACCACCACATAGACAAACATAAAACTCACCTTCCCTGACGCAAGGAATCCCAAAACTCCACGCTTTTGCAAGTCCGATACCTCGCTCCCTGTTGTAACCATACTCTAAACTGCCACTTTCTAACTGTCAACACACTTTAACTATATTGAAGTATTCCCATACCTTCGCTATTATCATCGCCTGATGCAACGACCATTCCAGAAAAAATCGGACATGGATCGATATGTATATATAAGTATATATATATATATAAGTATATATATACATGAATATAGTCATAGACATATATGTCCCATTAGGCATTGAAACGCGTAGTCTTCAACAAGCTCATGAGCTGCTCCTGTCCTCTAAAGACCTTGGTCTGTCGATCTGCACCCGAACTTGCCAGCGCTGTAGCATTTTCATAGACGTCGAAGTGCCAAAGCTTCGTCCACAATCCTTCAGCACTGGTCGATTGCTCGTTGTAAGGTCGACTGTTTGGATGACCCTGCCATAAGAGTAGCATTGTGGATGTATAATCACCCATAAGAGTAGCATTGTTTCGGACATTCTTGTCATTTCTTGACTATAGCGTCTATTGATATGTCTGTGAACGGAGTTGCATCAAAAAAACACCGAGTCAGTATTCCCTTGATCCTCACAACTTTCAAGTCAGAGTCGCACCAACTTAGAAGATCAGTGCTAGAAGAAGTCACAAACAAGAGCGAAATGTTGCGCAATGCCTTGGTTCAGTTTCTTCAGTTTAAGCTAATTGTGAAGTCCCTGGGGTCCCATGGCAACTTCGGTGGTCTGGCAACTTTGTGGAGTTGGAATCTAGGTATGGGACCTGCTACAGCTGGGAGTATGCTGACGAGGGAAGAGCTCCCAAAGGATCAGATTCGCTCTGGATTTGGATCATGCTTGTCATCTTAGCATTGTCTGCATCGGTTCATGGCGTGGTGTCCCATGTTCCAAGAAATGCATAGACCAAGGGATCTATTTCTTTGTTCCAAGTCTCCGAGCACATCGTACTCCTGCAGCATGGATCCCAGGTTGCCCCGTTCGATCTGATTCACAGTGTTGGATGGGATCACCTGATTCCAATGGAAATTCGCCTGGCCGCAAACAGGTTGTCTCAACCACGCCAGGACCTCCGAAATGATCATGGCACAGAAGACGATGATGAGAAACCACACGCAGCAGTTCCAGTGCGGCAACCTCTCCTGGACTTTCGACAAACATCTTTGATCTGAGCCCTCGTCAGAAAGCTCTGTGTCGGAATCCACCGGCTGCGGTGAATACTTCATGTCGCGACGCTCATTGGCATAGCAGGGGAAAAACGGCTACACCTGGATGCATCAAACTTGCAAATGAGAGGAATGATACGTCATCTCTACGTTGCTTTCTTCGAAGGCTGTTTCACACCAAGGCCATCCTTTCTGTTTACATAAATTCAAGCCAATACTTTTGCCCTTGCAATCTGAATCGAAGATACTCAAGAAATGGTCCATATCTGCCTTGATCATTTTTCACGAGCAGTTTATGGATCCCAAAGGGTGATGAAGCAAAGCTTTGCCCAACATACTTGGGATCTTCAACCAAGATCTTCCTCTTTGGCATCATCATTGGAGATGGCTATTGATTTGGCAGTGGGTCAAAACCCTGCACCCCTGGTTCCCCCAGTTTCCCTATGTTTGTTGATGATCATACCCCATGAAATTGGTTGGTTAACTGCTTGACCGCCATATATCCCCTATCATTGTTGGTACCCCAGCTTCACCAACCAACCGCACCATTTGATGGTTCCTTCACCAACCATTTGCCATTCTTGTTGCGCTTGCGTGGTACCAGCAATTTGGACCCCAGCCATCGGCGCGCGCCTTGCCAGCCACGTAGAGCGCAGCGCTTGCGTTCATCAACACCATCTCACGCACCGCGGGTCGTCCCCTGGCACACTGCACCCAGGAAAAGTATCGGGAGACCCAAGACCAAATCCTAAGGGGCAATGCTTGTCATACCTGATGTGGTGTGTATGATCAACAGTGAAATTGAACATTTCACAATAGGCATTGAATTTAGGAGAATCAGTTTTTTTTGTGTTTCGAGCAGAAACCTTTGCCAGATTGCCTTTGCCACGTGTTAACGTGCAACCTGGAGGACTTCCAGGACATGTTTGGAATTTCTACAGTCTCAAAGCCTTCCAAACTTGAGCACCTCAAAATCAGCCCTTTCTCTTCAATTTTCTTCAATATACTTGTGCTTGCTACTGCCTGTTCACAGGCCAACTTACATGGCTTTCTCTCCTGGTATGCCGCATTGCAACGTTGCAAAGTCGCAAACATCCAAAGACAGTTCATTCCTCGCTACACTTTACCACCCATTTAACTCATGATTTAGCCCATGTGACTGCTCCTCAAAAATCATCAGAACTGTTTGTAACGAGACAGCTAGAATTTGAGATTCAATTGTCAGCTAGTTGCTGTCCCCCACTGCTTGATATAAGATTGCCTCAGCGTCCCAATTAATAGCTTGCAAATGGATCACGCTAGCTCAATGGACTTTGAGGCTCAACACTGGTCAATTCGAATGGCGAACCATAACTCCGATTATTGCTTTTGTTGGCTTCAAATCAGATTGTGTATCAACGGAACAGCAGCTGCCAAGAATTGACTGTTGTAGCCAACCTTCACCAGCGGCTTCTGGTGCCCTTTGAAGGGTTTGTTGAAGCTGTGACCAGAACTTATCAAGTTTTCTATAGTTCTATTGCTCAAATCCTTTCTACATGTATATCAACATAGTTCAATACACCGTACTTACAACTTATGATTTTTCTTTTTCATGAATTTCAGGCTTTGTTTTTCGATGCCTATCATTCGCATATCGTTTTTTACACCGCTTGCGAATGCTTGTGGAAAGACGAGCGCAGCATAGGCAGCTTGGATGAACACCGGACGGACGGCACGGCACCCTCCCTTCAAGAGCTCCCGCATCTCGATGGCATTTTCTTCAGGGCTGTTTCCTGCAACCTGAGTGGTGCCAAGGGGATGCCATCAGCGATTTGAACAGAAACCACTTTAAGGATTTAATTGGAACAGAAACTATCATAAGAATTTCGAACAAATCAGGGCAACAACTGGAAACTGGTTCTGATGGATTTTCCGTTTGCGATATTAAATTCATCCATGGCTTTGATCAGCGATGGGGTCAAGCACAAAATTTGGCTAGACATGTGGCTTGACATGTAGCGTTGATTTCAACTCATATCTCTGTTGCCGGTGTCATTAATGCAAATACATGAGTGTTTCTCGAAATAGGGCACCAGCAGCGTCATCGGTGGTTTCTTTCTTGATTGAGCATGATGCTTTTGCCTGCTGCCATCATCTATTTAGACAGCAAACGCAGTTTCGCCATCAGTGATGGGTGTTGTCTGGGTGCATGGTTTCTTCATGGAACAGCTCAATTTGGCGGCCTGCTTGGGGATATACAGTGACATCATTGATAACCTCCAGTTATCATTGATAACCTCCATCAACCATGAACTTCACAACTGCTGGTGCCTACTATGATTGAACACCAAACCACCAGTGGCTTCCAATAATCTTTATCAACTGCTGTTCATGTAATTGAGTATCATTGACTATTTTAGTAAATTCAGCAACCATCACTAAACATCATTGACTATCCTCAATCATGGTTATGAATCATTGACTAATCATCACTAAGAATCATTAACCACCGTTCACGATCACCAACAACCATTAAGCCTTCCATTTTCCGCATCATCAATAAATATCAGCCCGTTACAGCGGTTTACCATTAACCCTTACTAAGCATTATGATCAATTGCTTAGCCATTGAAAATTACAAAGCCAGTGAATGGCCAGTAACCAATGATCCAATGATACACTATCGGCTGTTGCCTCATTAATCATGGCTATCCACTTGCTTCGTGGGTACGCCCCCCGCCACCACCTGACTCTCCGTGCCTCAGAGAGTGGATGCGATGAAACGCCAAAGTCCGAGGGTTGCACCTGGCAAGTGAAACTACCTGGACCTGTATGGTGATCATAGACCACTAGTGGAATGGTTCATGAGGAGTTTAATTATGGAAGTATTTAACATAAACCAGTTTATATTATGGTTCATGAGGAGTTTCATTTACTTTGAAGGTGATTGAAGATGTTTATAGCTATGGTTAATCACCATGGTTTATCACGCTTGATTATCTTTAATCTACTTTGAAAGTGGTTGACAAATGTTGCTAGCCATGGATAATCACCATGGTTGATCACGATGGATTTGATCAAGACGGTCAATCACGATGGTTAATTAGGATGGTTCATGACGTATCCTTTTATGGTGAGGGTTCAGTGATGATTGATGATGACAAATGATGAAGCTACCGGTCACTAGGACGTGCTATCAGTACTGCCGCAGTGGATCTATGCCAGTAAGCAGATTGCCTTACAGCCGACCAATATCTTTCAGCATGACTAGGATGATTTCCGCGAGCAAGCCCTTGCTGTCTGCTCAAGATGCAAAGCGGAGAAATAGGATCAGCCAGCATCAACCATCATCAATCATCGATATTGCTTATTCTCCCCATTCTCGTTGATTATCAGCAACAACGCCTAAAGTCCAGGTTCAAACTTTGAGATGAAGATCCGGTGACCTGCTTGTCATTGTCAGGCTGCTCAAAAGACACATCTTTCCAAAATCCGCAATAGCCAGTGGTTTGCCATACAGAAACGGTGGATGATGGGGACCGCATCAACACATCGACCCATCCTGACCTCGTACTCCTTGATTTCGCCACCCTCCTTCAGCTCCCAAACCTGTAGCTGAGAGTGGAGGCCGAGGACTCACGACGAAACCATGACTCGTGGTCAGTTCTTAAAAAGGTTTTTGTGCTACAGAATCCCGGTTGAGAATAGTGGTTCTTAATGGCAACTTAGTTTCACTTGATTTTACATTCTCATGATGGATTCATCAGTGATTTTACATGGATGGATTCTCATGATGAAAATCACCCCGTGGCCCCACCGAAGCCTTGGAGGGTCCTGCGATGGACAACTCATCCAGACCCTCGCAACCATGCACCACCAGCGCACGTTTCATGCCTGGCTGCCGGCTGTGGCATCTTTGTTGTGATGTGATTGTTGTTTGTTGCAGTTCTTGCAGTCATAAGTCGAAGCTATGGCTTACCTTGGAACCCCACAAGGTCGACTTTCAGGAGCCCACAATCTTAACTCATGGAGACGTGGAGACGGTGCCAGGGGGTTGCTTTCCCACACCCCACTGGGATATCCAGCCCAGCAGTTTGAAGACTTCCACGAAAAGTCGTCCAAGGCTTGCAGTGTAGACACCTCAACAGTGGAAAGGAAGTGCTGGGATTTTTTTTCTTAGCCATTCTTGGCTTTGTATCAATGTATGGCTAGGGATGTATCCTGTCTAGCTCTCTATCTATGCATGTATGCATGTCTTGATTCAATGCAATGACAGGTAATATGATCCCAGGTAATGCATGTATATACTGCCCAGTGGAGTGGCAGTGAAAAATTGCAGTCGTATTTCAAACAAAGCGAGTTTGGTTCTGTTGCCACAACCACCATCAATGTGTTTTCAGCTATCCCATACACGCGCAAGCAAGTCGTAAAATCTGCTTGACAATCAGCAACAAGAGATAGGATAATCACCACACAGCTGAGCATTTGCCGTGCTACAATGCAATCTCTGGTGGTTTCAGCCCCCGACATCATGAATTGCTCATCCCAGAACTTCACTTTGACCTATTTCCAACCAGTCAACCCCAATCAATCGCACTTGACCCCATCATCATCCAACATTTGACCCTTGTCTAGATATTGTTTCTACTCCAAGCAACTATCCACTCTGGCCAGACAGCTCTGTGACCACTACTTCCAGCTTTCGACTGTAAGACTCTTCAATAGCCCATCATTGTTGACTGCCAAAAGTCAGCTGGGAATCGAACTGGGAATCAACAACAGGGGGAAAAACACCATCTTTAACCATCATTGACCATTGTTAATGGTGATTCTCATGTGATTGTCCTGCATCTGTAGCAACAAAAACAACCGCAGCAAGCTGCATCCGGGGTTCCCTGGGCACTCCCTGCCACAGACCATCGCATCCGGCTTGGCAGGGTTCGTCAGGGGTCCCAAAATGTTGAAGACCTCAGTAGGAATCACTGCGACCTTTTCGGGTCTCGGCGGAATGGTGCCAAACACAGAAATGATAACCTTGACCAATTTTTACAACCTGACCAATTGATTGGCAATTGATTGGCCAATTGTTGACCAAATTGTTAACCAAGCAAAAACATTATTGGCCAATGAACAGCGTTATTCATCGACCAATTAACAACCTTAGGTCATAATGAATCCCATTATCGGCTAATTATCAGGCAATGACTATCAATATTCATCATCAACCATTTTTGACCACTTGAATATTTTCAACAATCATCACAAATTGGTTTCGATAGGCAATACTTATCAGGGTAAGAATTATCACCATTCACCCACTGCAACTTCCAAATTAGGGTTGTTGACCATTCCCTGTTCCATCCTTGGCGGTGATATTGATGTGAGATCAATCACCACAACTGACTGTAAAAAACATCAGCAGATCTGGGAGTTGCAAATGGGATCATGGATCATCGTGAATCATCGAAGATTTTTGTCTATTCTGAACCATCATTCTTCATGGGATAATCCTGGGATAACTATGGGATAACCCTGGGATAATCATCGGATAACCCTGGGATAAGCACGAGAATTTGAATGTGAAGCTAGCAGCTCGGCAGCACCAACAATCGGTCTTAGCACCCAGCTGTTCTGATGCCCAACTCCTGACAGTCGAGCAGCAGAACCAGTGGCTGACGGTGATCAGCTATGGCAACTGCCCGGGATGCAACTGGCCTCACCTGACAGTTCCTTGTTGATGAACTGAAAAAAATGGTAGCTTCCCACGAGTTTCTAGAGGGAAGCCGAAGCGACAACTGTGGGTCACCTGGTTCATAGTTGGGACCGGCTGCGGGACTTCGTTGGGCACTGGGACTACCACCGGGCAACTAATCAGCAGTGAATCAACAGCGGCAAGTGGAAAGCTTTCAATCGAAGAATTGTCCAAACAACGAATCACCACGTCTACATTGATGTAGAGCAAAAAATCTTGTGATGTACATCATCCATAAGTATATGTACCATGTGCATATTTATGCATGAAGTTTATGTATGTCCCCTGCCATCTCCACATCTCAGCATTTTGAGGGAAGCCAACACTAGCTCACGGCTGAATCACCCGGCCAGAATGACCCCGAAAGTTCGTAGATCAGTGCAACCGCCTGGTTTTTCGTGGCTACCGTCAAATACTCTTAGATTGCATGGCCATTTTGGGATTGGCATTTTTGGATTCACCTTGAATCATAAATAACAATGCTAATCAAATGATTAAGCATTGTGAGTCTCAGTCAGCCCAGAACGCAGCGACCCTGACAGGTGGGATCATGATTGGTGAATTGTTGCCAGCTCTTTAGCTGTTCCTGACTGCGCCTCTGTCGATTATGATCCATTTCCTTTGTAGACAATTTACCAACGACAGCAAGTAGTCAGTCGTTAAATTGGAGAATCAACTAAGCAAATGCTTAGCAAACTAATCATTGGTTTTCGTCAACCAGCTACTGGGTGCAATTCATTTTGCTCACAACTTTCACATTGAAACAAAACTGCTGCACCTTTGCTGCGGTCTTTATTGCTACCTTTGCACGCTTTTTGATCAGATGTGCCGCGGAGAAATGCTATGTCCATTTTGAGTCCTAGTTCTCAAGCGAACAAATTGCGATTCCCAAAGCATTGCAACCAACAGCTTGGCCCATCTTTGTCCCCTGGTGAACACCGAGTAATTCCCTTTGTAGAGGAAGTCATGGGATATTCTTGCTGCTTCTTCACCAGTCTCCGTTCATCATAAACCGTTGACCGTCATGAACCAGCATTAATGACCATCAACCATCATCATCAACCCTGACTAAGCACGGCAAACGAATCAAGGAATGAGCATAATGGTGGTTGATGATTGTAATCACTAACCAGGATGTTTCACCATCATTGATCATGATCTATGAACTGCTAATGTTAATCCCAGATGAAGCTAAACCCTAGGTTGATTAATTCGGGGGTTCCATGGCTCAATGGGAAACCAGTTCGCTTGACTGGGGGATACCCTGACTCTTGATCAACCAGGTTTCCCTATCAATCAAAACATGTCAATCAAACCACCAAACAGTATCAACCAGTAGTTGAACCATTACTGTTGGTTGTTATCCCCTAGTACTGTTGGTTTCCCTTATTTAATCATTACTCTTGATTAAGCTTACTCTTTAACTGGTACTCAAGTTGGTCTCCCTATTTAACCATTTACTATTTAACTGTTAGTTGAGTCAATCATTGGGAAACCGTTTGGGTTTAGCTTCATCCGGGGTTGGTATTAGCCAACCGATACCGCGCAGCTGCAGCCCGCTCCAAGCGAATAGGCCCCACGTGCCGCATGGCGGGATGGTAGGACCTGCGGAGAGGATCAGGAGTGACAGGCGTGAATAGAAATGGGAATGTGAATCGTTTTTTTAGAGATGTAAACATGTTAACAGAAGTAAACTCTAAAGTGAATGAATTTTCACAAGGAAGGGGTTCAATGGAATAGGAACCCTAACATTGAAAGGGATCAAATTATGAACTGCTCAGTGATAGCTAGACTGCAGCGTACCCAACTTGGGATCGCCGAGTTCTGCGAATCTTCTTTTTTCATCTGGGCAACATCACCCACGTGATCCTGGGCGGTGATTTCCCAACGTCAAAAAGAGGCCTACACTGCACATGTTCATTCTGCGTTGCCCCTGAGCACAATTACATCCTCTAGAAACCAATGCCACTTTTATCAGCACTTTTTCTCTAAATCCACTGATATCAAGACGTAACCAACTTTTTTACGAGTACCTAACCAACTTATTTCATCAAGACTTGAGCAAATCCAACCGTATCACCTTTCCTTGTCACGGTTGCTGTTGCTTCACCAGAACTATCGGTCCCTGGACCCAGCGTCCCCAGCTGGCACACCGTTCTGCTTGGCCTTGCGAAAAGGAAGGCGAAACCACCAGCTGCGAGCACAGAGGACACCTGGTAGCTGTCATGGGGATTCCAAGCTGAGGTTTCCTTGGCGGATCTCAATGATGGATCCTCAAGAGTCCAAGCATAAGGATTGATCATTGTGATACTTCAAATCAAGGATTTGGTGGTAGATTATTGTGATGGTTGCTAGGTGCACAGTCTTGGAGGCCATCTGTGGTAACTAGTTACGGTGCTTGTGGTTGATGAGCCATTAGTAATTGACTACTAGTGACCAGCAGCACCAAGCAGCAACCATTAATTAAGAACCATTTGCAACTGTCACTAGTATTGGTGAGCTTTCTTCAAAGCCCCAATTTCGCCCAGGTCTATCCACTATTAACATTTGTCAGTCCTGTTTTTGCAATTACGAACCATACGTAGTGATGAATCATTGTACGCGCATTTGCTTCACCGTTAAAAGGCCCTGGCAACCATTAAAACATATTGTTGAGCACCAATAACTGTTCACGTGGAGTACCATCAACAGATAATTTTTCTTACCCATTCACCACATCAAGCCTTCGACATTATTTTCATTCAGCATTGTCAACAGTTCTTATCGACAGTCATCAACAGCTCTCAATGATGATTGGGGCCCATCATTCACCATCAGCCAATATCAACCACCACTGAAGCCGCAGCGAAACTTCACAGCGATCATTCGCCAACAAAAAATCCGCAGCCGATCAACTTCAATGGGTCTCTGCGCGGCACCTGCGATGGTCCTACTTCCAACTGAGCGCCCAAAGCCTGCACCAGAACCAGCTCGGGTAGGCTACGGTGCTTCGGTGCTTCACGGCTGCGATTCTGTGATGCTAATGGTGCGATAAGTCTAGCTGTGATCATCTTTGCTGCTGCTATCTGATTGGGAATATGGGTTGGTGACCGCAACAATGGTGGATAGCAGTAGCCATCAAGCATGGTTGGTGGTGGTGAATCGCTGCCAGCAATGGCTATTCGGTACCTATACTTCATGATGGCTCATCACATGAGCCATTGCTCCTTTACCTGAAAACAATCTGCGGGAAACTCCAATTTCAAAGGAACTGTGGTCCAACCGCAGGCACCTCCATGATGAAGAGTTGAACTCAAACTTTTAACAGTGGCAAGTCTTCCTAGATTGCATGTTAGAGATGTGAGTATCCATAAAATGGTCCTGCCCCAAAACAGATGGTCTACCTTTAAAAACAGTGAGATTTTAGGATACCATCATGAGCAACTCCACTTGGGTGTACTCCACTTGGGTGTTCATTAGCAAACTTGGGGTTTCCAAAATTGCACAGATGAATGTTGTTTTGCATTGTCACGGTAGGTTGATGGGTCTGCACATAATGCATCACACATGACCACACGCACACATATACATACATGTGTATACATACATATTTCACAGACAACACACACACAACCACTGACACTTACAAAAATGTAAAAATGAGTAAGTTCTTCAATACACAATAAAACCAAAAGATTTGTAAACAAATAACACTTGTAGAGGTGGCTTCATTCTTCCTCAAGATGCCAGCCATTGGGTTCTGTCCCGCAGCTTTCCTCCAGGATGTCGGCAGCACCACTCTTAGAGGATGCTGCACGGTTGCCATGCTTCACAATCCTAACCTCAGCACGTCGCTGAGAAATGAAAAGGTACAAAGGTGAGGTCTCCATCGTGTACCCTGAAATGGCTCACTGATTGATATGTGATGTATAACCATTGATGCCACTGAAATTGATACCACCATGAGCTGCTTTGATTGTTGGGAGTATTCATCACTGATATACACAAATGCTCGTTGGAGAGACAATGATGGAACGACCTTCATGGCTAACGGCCCCTCGTCTTGAGGTGGACAGGAGCTCACATGCAATTAACATATAAAACAATTGCGAAGAGGCCATTGACACGACTTATGGTTGACCACTCTATCTACATACATTAGATTTGTGGTGTGTATATGTGTGTGTATGCATTTAGAGGTTGGTGATCCGGATTGAGATTGTATGCACTTGCGCTGCTACCGTCGAGGACCTTTGGAGCATTCGGCTCCCAACGCCACTCCAGGGGGGCATGCGCCCGGCTGAAGTCCGGAGTCCCGGTTGTGCACAAGTGATACTTGCCTGTCACTCCACATGTACCAACAAGCAAGCACACATATGAAGCAACGTCAATCAACGAGATTAGGCAACATCACTCAACAACAGCTAACATTAATCAACATCACCAAGCAAAATCAACCCAACAACTTTAACATCAACAACACAAAGCCTGGCCTCACCAGCAACACCAGGTGATGTGAGCCATGGTGCACTCCATTCTTGATTCTTTCTAGGCCCAAGATTTGTATCTACCATCACCATGATCCATGAACCATCAGAACTCCATTTCCATCAGTTGTTTGCCAACTTCCCTGAAGCATCGCTAAGCATCACCCTTCACTGACCCTTCACACCTTGAGGACACCTGCGGACGACGGGACGGTCCCCAACGTAGCTGGGTGCCCCCGACACCCGCTCCAGCTGCCAAGAGCCCTGCAGCCGTGGAGATGTTGAAGGTGTCCTGGTGGCGGATGGCTTTGAAGCGTTAATCGTGGGAATCAATGGTGAAACTGATGGCTAAATGATGGTTAGATGGTGGTTGAATGATGGCTAAATGATGGCTAAATGATGGTGAATTCATGGTTGATTCATGATTGCTTTGGGTGAACTGATGGCGGATAGTGACTGATAAACTATTGTTACCTGATGGCTAATGGTGATTGATGCCGCTTGATGGTGGTCGCAAGTGGTTGATGATGTTAGTGATGAATATGCTTCATGGTCAATGATTTAGAACTGTGTTAAAGCATGGATTCTCGTGGTCATTCTCGTGGCTGCACAACATATTTTCTCTCGCGGACTGCAGGAGGACGGTCGCTCTACCAGAAGACCACAATAGTTCATCCACTCATCTGCAAAAGGGGGCTGAGCGACTTGACCGTAGCGTGGATGGGGTTAAGCTGTCCGGGGCAATTCGACAAAAAACGGGTGGCCTCTTGGGATGTTAATCACTGCCCGCAACCAAGTCCTGCGCTGCCACAACAGCGCACCAGCTTGTTAGCCCATGTATAACCAGCATTCAACCCATTTCAACCTGCACCCGAGCGAGAATCACAACAGGTTTATGTGGTTTTATCAAACGATGATAGTAGCAAATGATGACCATGGTTCATGAACTGTTCTGGTAAACAATCATTAAGATGCATGATCAACCATGGTGAACCATTGTTGTTATCATTATTCATGATCTACCATTCTTAACAAGCATCAAGTATGGATTGTTGGCAATCATCCCCTATAAAACCCTCCATAATTTACCAACCATTCACCAACCATTAACAAACCAGTAGTTTTCGCTTGTCACCAACCATTCGCTAGCCACTAGCACCAGCCAACCATTATTAGTGAACCATTACTAATCACTACAAATTAACCATTGTTACTAATCATTACTAACCAATGTTAGTTGACCTATCAATTGAGCATTCATCAACCATAAACAAACTAGTAGTTATCAATTACTCACTGGTTTGTTAATCCATCAATTAACCATTGCAAACCATGCCAAATGGCCAACGCCATGGTGTTAACCAACCAGCAGACGTGGTGTTCCTGGCCATCGCCACCGGTGCCCACAATGTCTACGATGAGGGCTCCATCACTTCGAGGGACCTGGTGCCGTGGCTGGTGGATTCATGGCCGATGAAGGGATAATGACTAGCTGATGAATAGATCAAGGATGATGATCCATTAGTTATCTGGTTGGTGGCTAAGCCACCCTTGTAAATAATATGTGCAAGTCAACCAACCAACCTTTTGTTGAGACTCTCGCACATTCGGCCGGTCCGGTGGTCCGAACAGCATTGCCAGCCAACAAGCTTCTGTGGGCTAGCAGTGCACTACCATTTGTTAATACTGTGGAAAAGAAAAATGTTTAAAAGCACCAACCAGTTATGAATAGATCAGCTGATGGCTGATAGGTGGTGAATGATAACGATTCATGGCTGAGAATGGTTCATGATGGGCAACTAGTGATGGTGAATGATGATCTATGGATGATAATTGTTGGTGGTTGAGAGGATCAACAGTTTGACCTCCTGAACAATGCCTTTGGACGACATTCTTGATCATGGCTATCCACGGTCAATGAATAACTAAAGGCAGATAATTGAGGATGGCAAACAGTGAATGACCTTCAATCACGGTCAACAACTAGTGGCAAATAGTAATACTTGATGGCTGATAATGGTTAAAAACCTCGAACTGCTGCCTAGAGTAAAGGTCTGAGGCCTACATTACCCTGCCCAACAGCCAGTTGGACAACCATGCCAGTTCTTGATAGTTAACCAAAAACAAGAATCATGAAGTCAAGCGTCATTGACCAATGATCTTTCTTACTCCGGTAGCATGGACCACTGTTCAAAAAATTTGAATCATGAATTACTATTCATCGTTCTAAGCAACATAAATGAGCATTCACCATTATCATTCACCAAGATGAATCACCACTACGGACCTCTTTCAACCAGTATTCGTCAACATGGCTGTGGGTCAGTTCACCCTTAGTCCCCCTGGTTCACCTATCATTAACCAGCACGTTTTCCGTATAGTTTTGGTGGTGATCCCCCATGAAATTGGTAGATTGATATTGACGCATGGCCATACAATTGGTATATATCTCCCCTATCATTGTTAGTTATCATCCCCTATTATCAACCACTAACCAACTAGTTAAACCAGCCGGTTGGTGCTTGACCAGCCGAATCACCGTGCAACCACGTCTTCACGTGCAGCCTTCACTTCTCACCTCCACGGGCAGCGCGTTGGAGCGCATGACATCCGCCAGGGAGTGCACCTCAAGCTGTGACGTGCTGCTGAAAGATGGGTTAACAATGGTTGGTTAACAAGGATATAATAAGCAATAATAGGGGAATGGGATATAATAATGGTTAACAACGTTAACAATGGTTGGTTAACAATGCTTGGTTAACATTCCTAGTTAATAAGGTTACAATAAAGGAAATGCACCAACGAGAATGGTTTATAGTGATTAATGGCAAATTGTAATTGATGAAGGATGGTTCCTTAGAATTGGGACAACAAAAGTTAGTGCTGGTTTATAGTTCCTATGTGGTAATAACTTTTGATACGTTAATAACAAAAGTTTGTAGTTCTCAATGATATCTATATGGTTGATATTGGATGAGCGTAGCCATTGTACCATGTTCATTGCTAGAAATGATGCAAATTGGATGGTTTGGACTCCCAGCCACTGAGAAACCATCGAATGATGGTTTAATGGCGATCAGTTGGGTGGAATCAGTAGCAATCAGTTGGGTAGCTGGTAATTAATGGATGGTGATAGAGCACCAATAGATCAATGAGCTGGAATTTAGTACTACCTCAATAATGATAGTGTAATGGTGCCAATGATAGTGCCAATGATAGTGCGAATGATAGTGCAATGGTGATCACTGGATGGTGATCTATCATACATGAGCTGGTTAATGATTTATCAGCTGATGCTAATTTGCCAGCTGCTTAGCGCTTGCTTTCATGGTGAGATGAGAAGTGTCTGGCTCCACGGGCCGTCACAGTAACCAACCTGCGGGCTTCATATAGCTGTTGAGGAGCTTGCCCTTTACTGACCAGCTTGGATTTAGCATGCTCGAAAAATGCTTTGCCAAATAATCATCAATCACTAGCGATAGCCCATGCATTGATGATTGCTCATAGACAATGCAGTAGCCAGGCCAATACCTGTTGCTACCAGCCATCCTTTGGTGCAGATTCTTGTCCTTGATCAGCTCCACCAGCTGGTTCTTCGCAAACGCTGGCTATCACACACTGAACCGGCTGGGATCACCGGACAATCTGAGAACTACACTTGTCCAGCCTCGGGATGCACTGGCTGGCCGAGTCGTGTGACGTCTGTCAAGTCTGTCCCGGAGATGGCCCCTCAAACCCCCGAGTCATTGTTGGATGTCAAAAAATTAACAAGCTAAAAAGATCTAACAAACAAGTCTAGTGATATGGCAATCAGATTATATTGTTTTCCGTTTGCAATCAATTCTGCTCACAACAGCAGTGGAAATGCTCGTAACACTAATTTGCTATCAATATCAACATGAGAAAAAACCTGAAACTTTCCAATTGGCTACTGATTGCTTGCGGATATAGGCAGGTAGGTATGTAGAGCAATATAGTGTAAGGCAATGTAGCGAATTGTCATGGCATGTAGCAAATGCAGTGCAATTCAGAAAATGTACTGCATTGTAACCTGTGTATGGAGGTATAGATTTACTTCTCTGGTTGGTGGTTATAAGCAAATATGCAATGAATGCAGTGCACGCAATGCCTGCTAGGGAGCGTAATGGCACTGGCATGTGAAGTCCATGGTATTGCACATGATTTCTGCATTCTTGGATTCGATCATGGCCATGTACTGTTGGTATTGATTACTACTGTCAGAATTCTTGCATTGCCATGACAGTTAGATCTTGGCAGCACCCACTTTAAGCACATCAAATAAATCCACTCGCAACTGAACAGCTCACTTCTGACTTAGAAACTGGTATCGCTGTATGGCCAACCCTGGAGTGATAAAACCCATGTTGATTAGTAGTAGGGGGTATCCCCAAAAAGCCTATCATTTCCCACCAATAAGCCTATGGAATTGAGCTTCATCCAGGGTTAAGATGGCTGTGGGTCCAAACCCCGTACCCCTCGTTCTCCTATGATTAACCATTGTTATTTCCCTGATTATTGGTCATTATCCCCCATTATTGGTTGGTGAACTGCTTGACCCATGGCCAGATCACTTCGTAGTCAGCTGTGGCTCACGTCGCCGCGTAGCGCCTCTGGGCATCCGCAACGTGAGCAGAGCTAAGAAGGCGCCCACTTGCGCGGGGCTGGCCTCACCGCCCATGATCTCCCGCATGGCATCGCTGGCCTGGACCAGATCCATTGTCATAGCTAGGTCAGGATGGGATACCATGGGATACCACGGAATACCATCGTTGTAGGTGAATGTGGTGGGTTGTTATCACTAGATGTGGTGCTCATAGCCATGTGTACTGTTTTACAACCATTGCAAAATGTTAAAGTCTAACAGCAGCTTTGTGGTTCGGTCGACGTATTCGATGACAACCAGTACATAGCCCAAGTTCCCGCACAAGAGCTAAAAAGGGCGATGGAAAATAAGGTTTGAACTCGTCCTTCAAAGCCGACTTCATCACCAAACAACTCCAGGCAAAACAAGGAAGCAACAAGCCAAACAGCGTTTTTTGCGATATCCCTGTTTTTGTATGTTCAACCATTGTTTCAGTTGATTTCGACCAACCAGCGAAGAAAGCAACCAACAAACTCACCACCAGAGAAATAACCACTGCATTGCTATCTCCGAACCTTTGGGAGTCCTCTAATGGTGATGGCTTTGGTCGATGCTTCTGCCATGGACGATCCTTGACGCTGCTTGTCTTCAACCACTCTTGTTGGTGAATCATGCTTCATGCCAGTTGATCTTTACGGATTGATATGTATTAATGCTTGTTCACCACCGCAGATGATGATTCATCTGGGTCAAGGGTCATCAGCAGTAGTTAAGCAGGATATAATCCACCAGTGTAAGATGTTTCACGATGTTTAATGCTGATGCTACCGGTGAAGCTGGCACCCACGCAGGCACCGACCTCCTCTCCAGTCAGAGAGCTCCCAGATGCCAATGACTTCACGCAGGCCTTTACACTGCCGCCTCAGCAGGAGCCACGTGGGAACAATGTTGACCACGGACCGTGGTCATGAGCCATCATCGGTATCAACCATTAGCCATTAATGATGGATAATAGATTAATACCAACCAGAAATCAATACAATCATAATAAACATGGTCGATGGTCAACATCAATAGTAATTGATGGTCAGTATCAACCATGAATAATAGTCATCAATTATTAATCATAAATCAAGCCATAGATCAAGTAGCATTGAGCATTATCAACCATAAATCAACCATGTATAGTTGGTACTTAATATCGATCACAAATTGAGTATCATTGAGCATTGTCAACCATCATGATCATTCATGATGAGCGATCACACACAGCAAACAACACCACAATCACCACCACCAACAACAAGGACAACTATACCCCCCAAGTGTTCACGCCTGAAAGGTTTCTATTCCCAACATGGGGGTGCTGGCTGTTCTCAGTGGGAAAGGATTAGCGAGGGACGCCGTCCGTTCTGGGGTCTAGCATGAGTGCTCTCGCCTGCAGGTTTGGTCTTCTTGGCATCCGGCGCCGACATTTGATGCTAAGTTATTGACACCAACACTGATCTATTGATGTCACTAGGGCAGAGGCCTTTTGGTCTCAAACAAATGTTGCTGATCGTCTTCCACCAGTGACAAATTCAGCTTGGACCTCTCATTTGAGCCGGGAAATCTGGTCATCTTATGTCATTTTCATCTTTCTCTCTGCTATGAAGGTCCTTGAAGCCAAAAGCTGGTGTAAGGAAAACCTCCACAGAGATGCGATGACTTTCTGGCCATTGAGGGTCACTTGCAATCATGATTTTTTCTGAAAAAAACCACAAGATGGATGCTTTCTGGATCTATGCTTCGGCGAAAGGTCTGGAAGTGAATTGCGCTCTGCTGCAGAAAACCGTCTTTTTCGCACATGGCGTGCGCTTCGTTTCCCAAGGCTCCTGGCACCAAGCAACTGCTTCCCCAAGTGATGTGTTTGTGATCACCCCATTTGGGGTCTGTAAATGATTTGTTGCCGAACATGCTTGTGGATGGTTTGAGTGCATGCCATTTACAAACAGCACCCCAATGTCTGCCTCCAAATAGATCTTCAAACTCTGCCACGACACAACCAGAGCGTCTATACATAGTCTGCAGCACCGTGCCGTGAGTTGTTGCTGCAACATGAATCCACTACTGCTCCAGGCACCACTGTTGAATCGATGGCTTAAACCATGGGGATTCCGTGAACTCATCTGGTAACCTGAGATACCCAACCAGCATGACATCCCAAGGCATGGAACCATGACGGCCCCACTATTGGTACCAGTTTGATAGGTTTGATAGGGATGGCACCAGTCCGAACTGAGAAGATGGGTGTACAAACCTGATGTCGATATCAGCAGTAGATTCACATTTGGACATGCGTATAATACAAATAAAGAAATAAGAAAAACATAGAGAAATAAACACATTATTTCCTTATTTATTTTTGCTTTATTCTATTATGTGCTTATTTAAAATCAATTCATGATTTTACTTTTGCTTTTCCTCTTCGTACCGTGCTTTACCTGTTGGCCTTGGGAAACCATCAGTGTGAAAGGCGAGGCGCCACAGTTGAAGTGACCCTGGATGCGTGATATCTTTCATTGACAAGTGATGGTTTGTTGCCTGTGCCAAGCACTCGTCAAACGTGGCTGGTGCCCGGTCTGCATGCACTGAAAAGTCTAGCTGTTCATCTGCCCAACTTTGCTGACATTTGATGATCCATAGGCATTTATTTTCATATCCCAGCACAAAATGGTTTGGAATTGGCGGACGTCAAAGACATCCTGATCTATCTTTCTCAAAACAAAACAAAACTGTCAATGAAACAAACATGTAACATGTACACATAAAACATGATAGGATGTTACATAAGCATCATTCCGCACATAAAACATCATAAAATGTGTGTAAAAATGTGCTTCATATGTCCATAAACAGTGTGCCCCTAGCTTTCCCAACGATGCCAATTTCGGGGGACCATCCAGCTGGACCCAGATCGGCCTAGGCTCTTAGGTTCTGCACCTGCGGTGTACGGGAACCGGTTGGTTGCTTGGTTGGTTGGTTGGTTGGTTCGTAGCGGTAATCACTGCAGGCTCCAGGATGGGCTGGGTAGCTTTTCGCACGCAAGGCTGGATCACTTTCAGAGTCAGCTGATACTTCGGTTGGATAATCATGATCAAGTTGATTACTGTTGGTCAGTAATCATCTTGGTTGCTGGTTTATTAGGGACAATCACCAATTATTGATGGTTATATTATATGGTTGGTTCATTGATGACGAAAGAATATCCCTGGTCACTTGATAGTTGTAATGCTGATTCTTTGATGGTTACAGTAGTGGTTTATTGTCCGCTTACTCATGGTCAATAACTATCATCAACAGCATCTCTTCGCCTGCTTGGCAGCCTCTCCAGCGGCAGCCCTTGCCTTGCGCAGAGTTTGGGATACCGCACGGAGTTCAGTGGAGCAATGTGTACAAATGTACACAAAATGCGAACGCAAAGATATTTCGATACAAATCTGTACAACACACATTTCGATACATTTATGTGCGATGTATAATGTCATAGCAAGAAAAGAACATGAAACAAACATGCTATACCACCGTACACGACATGATACCGGGTTCCCGGTATTGTGAGTCAAGCTGCATCACAACTAAATGAGTTCAGGCACAGATTCAGACTCACAGCAGAGAGGTACGCACTGAGGTATTTGACAAACTAGCTCTATCTAACAAACCATGAACCCAAAGACATCCTCTGCAAAAAAAGCCCATGCAGAGCTAGATAGATAGATAGATAGACAGATAGATAGATAGACAAATGGATGGATAGATAGATAGATAGATAGATAGATAGATAGATAGAGATAGAGACAGAAATAGAGATAGAGATAGACATATACACATACATACACATGTACAATTACATATGCATATATCATATATGCATACGTATACACATACATATACATGTACGCATGTAAATATTGCATGCCTCCTCTACTCCTCCACTATCGGTTTAGCACACTTTTGTTTGCGGGACCCCCAGAAAATGCACACAAACAATTTGGAGAACCAAAAGGTAAACATATGGGTGGTTTTGGTTCCTCTTTGGCCACCTGGTGCTGGGTGTTTTCTTTACATCACCCCTCCTCCTCACCCATACCGCATCATTGAAAAGAACACAAGGAACCAACACAAAAGTAGCACAAGAATCGATCGAAAGTAGCACCAAAATGGATCAAACGTATATGCAGCACAATGCTTACTCAAAAATGGCACAAGATTTGTTTGCTTCCAAGGTAGCCACGCCATATCGCAATGTTTAGCATAAAGTCACATTGGTTGCCACAACGCCAAACGCCACCATGCGGCAATGGGATGATGCTTCAGCTGGTGTACCCGGCTGACTTCAATGAACTTCCTGTGATCTGTTCATATCAGTTGCTTATGCCGTGGTTACTTTATTTCATTGAGGCTGCCCACAATTGTTGCACTCCAATTTTGCTTTTCCTATTACAAGGATCATACTTTTGGATAGTGGAGTGCTTGGCTTCAGAATTGTTGCTCGGTATTCTCCTCCGTGGCTACTGATCAGTGATGCACTCGACACCAACTGAACCATGGATAACATGGCTATTATCGTAGGTATGCATCTGCGATTCAAAATCATAACCATCACCATACAACCATCAATCTACCTTCACCATGGCCATCACCATCTACCATCCGCCGCCTCCTGCAATGATCCTTGTGCCTGACAACCACGCATGGTGAACCAGGTGCTCGAATTTGCTGCGCAACTCGTGTATGTGTATATATACAGATATGCTTGCATGTGTCTCACACGCATGCATCAAATCAATATCACTTGTTTGTATGCATATCTTTGTGTATGTGCGACAACGCCTTTACACACATACACACACACACATGCTTTTGAAAAAAAAATCTGACTAAATATATAGATCTCTAGATGGTTATGTAGATTTTCCAAGGTTTACATGTCTGACTTGATCACAGGGACACCAATGAAAGCACAGGGCCCCCCACCATTTGCTGCGCCATGGCCATGCTGGGTGCTGCCTCTGCTGCCTGTGCCATGGCCTGGTCAGATCTGTGAAGGCAATGAACTGATCGGTAAACAGATCCGTAAACAGAGGTCTACAGTGATGGTTCATAGTGATGATGAATCATGATTCTAAATGATGGTTAAATAGTGATGCTGAATGATGGTTCATAATGATGGTTGAATAATGGCTAATGACTCTAAATGATCGTTAATAGATGGTCAATGATGGTTAATGATGTACCGTTGTAAACCCTGGCAGTTCAACCGCAACGAACGCAGGATGCGGGGGCACTGCTGCCGTGACGTGCCGCACCTGACTGGCCATCTGCTGTGCCTGTGCCATGCTGGGAGCTCCTTCAGCTGCTTGGGCGATGGCCTCAGCGATTTGCCAAGCGGGAACCAGTCATAACGAGTCGCATAAATGGTCGCAGAAATGTTTGTCACAGAGCAGAGAAACATCCATGGTTGAGGTTTCTAAGGGTTCTGTTGTCATTTCTCGTAAGGTTTCTGTTGTCACTTCTTCTGTTGTCACTCTCTCCTATAGTTCTTTTCAGGCAATTTGGAGAAGCTTTGCCTTCGAAGTTCCTTCGCAACTCATTTCGGCAGTTTGGATCCGATCAGACTGCTGACCCTGCGATCAGACTTTGGTGCAGCGCTTCGCCGCGTGGTGGCCCGGTGCCTCCTGTGCTTGCTGCTTGGCCATTTCTGCTGCGGCTGCAGCCTGGCGTGCGAAATCAGTGACCACTTAGCATCACCATAGGGCCACCCCCCTGGAGAAGTGGTGTGAACCATTCTTATACTCCACTAATGTTGAAGAATGGTCTCATAGTTTCATGGTTGTTCGTGGTTAATGGATATTAATGGCTATTATTGGTCATTGATGGTTGCCTCGCACGGCAATTAGACAGCTGCTTTTTTCCGCTATTGTGATGGGTCCTGGTGCGAAATGGTTTGCTTTTCAAATAGACATGATGCATTTTGGATGATTTTGGACACCACCAGGTATGGATATTAGTCAGTCCACTGATGATTTTTTGCACCTTGTATGGATCTACATTTCTGAGAGTGTGTTTTGCCACCGGTTTGCTTTCCTATCTGTTGGTGGATCCTGTGATCCACAGATCTGCAACGCCTCGCTGGGAAACAGCACCGAACCTGGCTACAAGATGCGCCTGTTCCATCAAGACCTTGATCTGCGCCAACATCTTTTCGATCTCCTGCAGTGCGGCACGGTGACCACCTGTTGAAGCCATGGACATGTAGATCTATTGATGCCAACATCTCATGCTGGGCACCCTTACAGCTTGCCCACATTCAGGTGTCGAAATCGATGAATGGCACATGGTGTCCCAGCAAAACGACTTTGTGGAGCAGTGCTCTTCCTGTTGTTTCAATCGGGTTGCTCAGCCTTGCGGCGGCTGCTGATGCAGAAATTGCGTGCTTGTGATTCTTAGCCAACAAGCATCACCACGTGAGAATCCTGACATCCCAAAGCCTGAAAGTGTGAACCATGACGTCATGATGATGCTGATGCTGATGCTGATGCTGATGCTGATGCTGATGCTGATGCTGATGATCATGATGATCATGATGATGATGATGATGATGATGATGATGATGATGATGATGATGATGATGATGATGATGATGATGATGATATCATGATGGTGCCAATGAAACCATCCTCATTATCACCATCATCACGAAACTTGGTCCTCATGATCATCATGATCATCATCATCCATGGCTGTTGGCTACATCCTCCATCATTGTTTTTTTGTGAAACACGTGATATGACATAATGAAAGCTGTTGTTAACTTTCACAAAGAATGTAAGCTTAATAAATCCACACAATTAGCAATCTTATCACAGTTGGCTTGTTCATAACCATCCATTTTTGGCAATGATTGCTGATGAATAGCCATCCACACAACCAACCCCAGCTTCTCCCCCTTGGCTGTTGGCTTGCTATGAACCGCCCGTCATGAGTGGCACCTGATGGCTGCCCGACGCTGCTCCTCTCCCGTTTGCTTCTCCAAGAGTGCCGCCTTGCGCCGAGCCTCTTCGATCACCTGCTGGAGCCCCAGGGCTGTGACCCACTGCTTTGCTTTTGGGATCTATAAACACCTCATCTTACGACTCAACACAAAAAACACATGAAATCTGACCCCATACCTCAAATTTTCCCGCATACCTCATGAAAGACAGCTGCTGCTTTCCCGAATGACTCGGATGGACCATCCCCATGGCTTGGCACATCCCGACTGATCGATGCTGACACCGCCTTCTCTGAGCTGAACTATGGTTAAGAAAACGCACAATATCGACTTGTACACACACATACACCTTTCAAGGCGAGAACATCATCATAGTCATCATCATCAACTTCGTCCTTGATTCATCTTGGCTTTCCAGGCCAACGCTGGCATCACCGCAGCCTCTGCGCCATGAGCTTTGGCCACCTCCAAGTTGCCTTCGGAGCACCGGAGCAGTGCTTGCCGCTTGTGGTCCATGTACTGCGAAGTGACGCTTCTTGTTAGCAGCCGGTGCTTGTACACTGCTACTCTTGACTCTTTATTGAGCAAAATCATTCTCCAATGGAGATACTTGGCTTCATCCTGTTGCTTCATCAACGCCATCCAATCATTCCATCACATTTCGAGTGGAGGACAATCTACAAGTTTCACAATGAAATGCCAGGGGTGAAGCCTAAATCTAGCGGCAGCGTACAATGTGTTCAATGGCCATAGGAGCTGTGATGATGCAAATGAAGACCTTTGTGATAAGAAAGACCAGTGGTTGGGATAGAAGATTCACATGTGACCTTCCTCAAACAGTTTCTGTTTCTCCAAACTTTATTGCTCACACTGGACATAGGAAGATAGGGGGGTCATTTTCACCAGTGAAACCGAGCCATGAGGAAGTTTGATAGTGGATCAACCAATCCTTTGCCCCTCCTTTGGGCCTCCTAGTCCTATGTATAGATTCTCTAAACAGGCCAGGAAGGTCCAACAAGACGAGGGGTTTCAGCCATGGACCACGGGGTTCAAGCGCCTGCTGCGATGCGCTCAGCTTGTGCAGCACAGTAGCCTCGCACAGGGTGGCATGATGAGGTTTAAAATAATGGGGAGAAATCAAGAACAAAGCAGTTCAGTGTCAATCAGCTTGAGAATAAGCATTAAAAAGGGCAAGAGAAACATCTAACGGATCTAAATAGTCTTACTTTGTCTGGTTTTGGTTCAAAGTCACTCTAAAGACAATCATGGTCTGTGACGCTCCTCAATCCTCACTGAGGGACTCTTTCTGATCATTCACCAGCGTTGATTGATTGATTGATTGATTGATTGATTGATTGATTGATTGATTGTTTCTTTTTTGGTTGGTAGACCCTATCATTCACCACCACTAAGCATCCATTCATCACTATGAACCACCATTCACCACTATGAACCACCATTTAGCATCCACTAAACACCATTCAGCATCATCAAGTCATCAAGCATCACCATGGTGTTCTCCGCAATTGGCACCTCCCTGAGAGACCATCTCGGATTTGATGGCATCGACTTCCGCATTCTTCGCCTCGCACACGACACCGAAAGCGAAGGGATTGGAGATCCTTAGGGGAAAGCGGCTGTAAACCATGCGAAAAAATGTCGATTTTCTATGGCGAAGAGGAAGAAACTTGCTCCAAACGCTTCAAACTTGTAAGGACCTGTTAACAAACCTCAGTCCACAAGACTGTTCCACGGTGAAACTTCTGGATTTCGACTGCTTCACAACATGGGCGAAGGTACAGCTGAAGCCGCCCGGGAATCTCAGGGCCTCTAAGTCCGCCTTGAGGGCCGCCAGTTGCTTCTCGGTCTCAGCCATCTCCTGGAACGTTTGAGGATCTTAGATGCTTCAAGGTTCATCAAGGTTCATCAGGGTTCATCAAGGGCCATCAAGGTTTGTTGTGATTCATGATTGGAGATTGATTGGCTTATGATTGGCTAATGATTGGTTTAAAGAGGTATTCTATTAGCAATGCTTGGTTTCATAGTGGTATGAGTCATTATGGTTGAAAAGGTTTTGTTTTAACAGGGGTAACACCTGACTACTCCATCAAAGCTAGACCACTACTTGTGTCTTTTACACACCGGTAATTCAAAGCAACACTGGAATATAGAAGGACTGCAACACTCAAGAGGTCAGAAACTAGAAGTCAACGAAACACATCTCATTTTTACCTTTAGACATATGAAAGTTTGGTATTTTGCCGACCCCGAAGTCTTGGGAACCAGCTAGCCATCACGCACCATTTGTAGCCATTGTCGTACGTCCATTCCGATGCAACCGCTACGCAAGCTCCGATGCCCAAATCTCCTGGGAAAGACCGTCCTTCTCCCGCATCTGAGCTGCCTGCCATGGGAGCGCAGCGGAACATCTACAGTACCAGAGAATATTCCCTTGGCAATTCTGAAGCCTGTTAAAAACATATAAAAGCCAGACATTTCATTTGGGATGTTTTTATATGCTTTTAGCAGGCTTCAGAATTACCAAGGGAATATCATTCTCTGGTATTGTAGATTTATCAATCATTCCCGATTCCTGTGCCATGCATGATGATGATGATGATGATGATGATGATGATGATGATGATGATGATGATGATGATGATGATGATGATTATGATGATGATGATGATGATGATGATGGTTAAATTGGGGTGAAGTGTGTGTGGGGAATTACAATCGAGCAACACTACCAGGGAATGTAGAATATAGAAGCTTTTGTGATGATGATGATGATGACGACAATAATATACGATGATCCTGATGTCCATGTTGCCGGTGATACCGCATGATTTAGGTACATAGGAGGCAGGACCACTCCCAACTCGACCCTAATAGCATCTGGGTGCCATCGAACACCGGGCCACACTACTTGTTGCATCAACTGGGAATCGGAGCAGCAAAGGACCACTACAGTTGGTGGTAGTCATTCCCAAGGGTTGTTTCTTGTGTGCCTCTATTGTGGATAGATGTGGATAGTGTCGAGGGCAATTCGGCGCTTTCAACTCACTTTGTTATCCTGGCCATTGAGGCATTGAGATATCAACTAGGGTTGCAAATATCAAAATATGGTGCACCACAGCTGGCTATTTTCCTCTATCATGGAGTTTTGTCAGCCAATATCAACCCTTACCAACCGCCATCATTAGCAACCAGAACAATAGCCTGTTACCAATAATAATCCATCATCAAACAATAATGACCCATTATTCACCAATTACGAACTGATCATTAAGCCAATCTCAACCAATAACAACCCATGTTTGACCAAACCAGCACTCATCATCATCCATGTTGAAGCCTCATTCATCAGCATTCACCATCATTATCTGTTGGCAATGGTTTTCCACGTTGAACCGTCATTAACCAGCATTCACCATGGCATCATAAGGACCACCGAATTGCACCATGCTTGGTGCTCGAAATCGCTCGATTCGCATCGCTGAGTTGACCCACCAAGCGGGAGCATAAGACATCGGTGGAGCCGCGGAGCAACACGGCCTCCAGGGCACATGTCGTATGGCACGTGATGGTCATAACGGATGATTTGTAAGGCTTCGCAATGATGGTTAATGACGATTAATAGTGGCTGATCGCGGTGGATGGATGGTTAATGATGTTTAGTGGTGTTTTATCATGATGTTTTTTGATGATTAATGATGGGCAATGATGATTGAAAGATGGTCCCTTAGCATGGTGTGACCATGAAACACTGGGGTTGGCTGAGAGGATTTTCTGATTGCGCACCTGTTCTGCTGTGGGTGGTTGCTACTCATTGGTCATACCGCACGAGTGGAAATTAGCACCATGGTGCGGTTGAGAAACCATGTTGGCGATCATGCCAGCAACTGATGCTTAGTTTTAGAATCTAATATGTCTCCCTATGTGCCCAATATCTGCTTAAGATATTTGTAAAAGCGGGTCAACAACAAATAATCCCAAAAAACAAAGGTGTACACATGGTGAACATCGAAGATCCCAAGACATGATTCGATTCCGGGGTTTCCTTTTTCAGAGGGAAACCCCAAAGTTATGGTTAATATTGATTAATCACTATATTAATAATTAAAGTTCAGAGGGAAACCCCAAAGTTATGTTTAATCATTTAATATATACCAATCCTTTATCACTATAAATGATTTATGTAAAGGATGATCCGCGGGACCCCAGTCACGGGCTTAAGAAACCACCGTGATCGTGGCAACGCTCGGGGCGGGTGCCGGTCCACCGTTGCGGCCATTGGCCTTGACCAAAATCTGCGCGACGGGAAGTCCCAGGCTCATTTGGTCGAAGGCCTAGCACAGGGCAGCCAGGGAGCAAAGATCATTCAACTATCCTATGGGATACACTATGTAAATTAATTCACCAGGGTTGCTCCCATGGTTGGCGCCCATGGGATAGAATGATAACTTGATCAAGAATCTGACTATGTACCATACGATTCAACAAAATAACTATGTGAAAAAATAATTCAACAAGGTAGACACACATACTATTTGTACATATACAGATAATCATACATTGTATCTACATGCAACTAGTACGAATCAATACATATATATATATATATATATATGAGGATGCTACACAATAATGATAACAATGATGCTGGTCGCAATCTAACCGATGGTACATGATTGTTCCCTGCCGCGCCTTGCTATACCTGGTTGGGAAATTTTCAGAATCACAAAAAACAAAATGATGGCCCAAGACTCATGAGCTTCCTGCACAACCATGGCTCGCAATCTATTCATAGAAAGTTGAAGCAGCACTGTTCAATGTGAGCCAGGAAGCTTTCACGGACAAATGATGATTTCAGTGGCCAGTGAAAGCACTTGCGACAACGCAGGAGTTGTGCAGACAGGAATTCCCATACCTTCAACATGCAACCAGCTGTTACACATTGATCACGCGATGATGGCAACACTTGAAGGATGTCATCTATGTAGTTGATACGCTCGAGCCCCTCAAGTTTATGTGGAGACCAACCAACAATCACTCACAGTCACGCACCAAGCATTTACCACCATAGACCATCATAACTGGAGAACACGTTCAATATGAAGAGTTGCCTGCTTGTTGTGTACAGTATTATCATTATCATCCTCACTTTCATTATGATTACTATCTTAAGTATTGCTATCCACTACCATTACCATTGCTTTCGCAAGTATTGCTATCCTTATTTTTTTCCTTCTGAACCATTCACCAACCATCAACAACCAGCTGATCATCACAGGTGTGACCTCCTTACCTCCGCACGCCTTGGCTTGGGCCACGATCTTCTCGGCAATGCTGTCCATGCCTTGCGGGTGATGACTTGCGATCAAGGCTGCTGCGCTACCAGCCATGGCAATTCACCAAGCCTTTTGCCAGAGCCATAAGCCATTCTTTGTGGTTAACTGGCTGGTGGTTTCAGACCCTATGAAAAATATGAGTCAAGCAACCATTGGCTAATAATTATAGAGGAAAATAAGCAATGTTTAAAACCACCCGGCAGTTCAGCAACCATAGGATGCTCAACCGCTATTCATGCTATAACCAATGATCATACCCCCATTGTTGATTAATATCCCCTAGTAAGCATTATTGATGCGTATAGCCTCTGATTGCCCCTATGTTAATAGTAATCAAAAGGAATCCACCTAAGCACTCGTGATGGGCCAAGTTTGAGATGAACGCTGTTCCCAACCCTTGGGCTTGTGCTCAGCAAATCCTGGTTGGAAATGGTGCGTGGTTGAATTATCATACACTATTTCCAACCAATCTATCGATCAATGATTTACCAGTTATTGATCAACAGTCCGGATGACCAACCACGAAACCATCAAGGTGCAGGTGGTCATCTTCATTATCGATGGCTATTGATCAAGGATGCACAAACCTGTGAATTTTCGACAGAGACATTTTCTCGGGGATCATAGGCACCCATTGCTCTTGTCGCATATGTGCCAGTGTCTGATATCACTGTATATCCAGGAGGAAAGTGGGGGTAGTCCCGAGTCATCACTACCATCATCTGAAAAGCAAACCCTTACAAGTTTTTCTTTACCATTTTTTATTGGTTGTTTTTGCTTTGTGTTTGAAGGCTCTTCGTGCTCACTGGTTGGTGATCCTTGGCAATTTGCTGATTGTCATTGGTAAATGTCGTTTTTGTGTGGGTTGTGGGCTTTTGTTGGTCGTCCCCAAAAGATTGCTGGCTGTTTCTGACCACCCAGATTCTTTACCACTATTGTTGGCTGTTCTTGATTAGGGCTATGATGTTTGGTGGTTAGTTGCCCACCCCAAGAAATGCTTGAAACCAGCAACCAATTAAGTAACTACAACCCATAAGCTAATAATTACTATCAACTGGTTGGGTTTGATCAATGATTATTAACCATTTCGGTCAGTATTTTGATAAACTACTATCAACTATGATCAACTGTTGTCAAGCTTTATTGACTGCGCAGATTCTGTTGCTACTTTGCTACCATCATCCCCACCGGGAAGACATTTGCTGAGCTTCAGACTCAAAGATGTCTCAGAGATCCAGCAGAAGACCGTCATGATCTGCGATGGCGCTCTGGTGTCAGTACTGCTTAGCTAAGGTATTTCTAGTGTGTCTTCAGTTTAAGTATACCTTTACCAGCTTGTTTTATAGCTAAGGTCATTTAATGAGTATTGCCAGCTGGTAGACCTGATGGTGGTCAATTGACAGATCTACCATTTCAAACAATAGCAAGCTGATCATCCTGGGACCACTGACGCCGCCAGTAGCATGTAGCCTTCCAGTGTCAAAAGCCAGAACGAGGAATTCCAGAGTGGGATTTCCATCATCAAACGTGAATATAGTTGAATTCAAAGAACTGAAAAAAGGCTTAAGAACATGCGAGAAAACATATCAGAACCGTTGATTTTTCAAAACAGGTTTTTTCAAACATGGATACACAAGCTGGTATTATACCCTAGGTGTTACACAATCATCTTTTAGCAACCCCCAGCATTGATACACCTCAAGCTATCGTTGATTTTAGTGCCCTAGGTTGCTATTCCTCAGCAGTCTTGGGGGGATTCGGCACACGGCTTTCCCGTTGATCGTCCGGTCAAACAATTGGCTTGTTTCACTGCCGTGGGTGATCTTAGTCATAGATCAGTCATACGGATTCAACACATATATCAACGACAGATCGATACAAAAGTAAATAGAGAAAAAGACAATTAACAAAGTCACTACATACATCAATGAATGTGAACATAAATATATGTGTATATATATATATGTATACATATATATGTATATATACATGTTCAAACCTGAGGAAAAATATGCATACTTCCAATACACATCGAGCCCATAACGTGTCGCCCGGGTGACAGGCACTAACAAACTTCATCGTCCCTGATCACCGGTCGCACAACCTATGCATGTCCCATGGCAGATCGGCGCTTCGACCAAGAGACATTGCCGAAGAAGAAGAGGAGCGCCTTTCAGCGATGCGTTGGGATCAAATGAAGAGGGATATGGTGAGATCGTTCATAATCAGGGATTTTACACTAACATTGAGATGTTTACACTAGTATTTGTTAGCTCTCAAACAATCAATAAAATAAAAACAAAAAAACATGCAACTAACAATTGGGATGTCTATACTTCTAAGTGCGATACATGACTGACAATCAGCAAAAGCTCGTTGTATGTTATTCCGTGCATTGGATATTGGGATTGTTTGCTTTCAGGAATATTTGGGATTTTCAAAGACACCAAGGACAATTTAGGGAAAAGGAACCCACAACACCAGGGACCGTATATCCAACAACCAGCAATAGGGGTGTACTTCCATCCATCCATCCGAAATATTGCGATGTATATTTGTCCATCTGCTATCACCAGCGGGACTGGTTAAACCGCTAGCCAAGGCGTTGAAGTATTGTTGGGCCATTCAAGAAACTGGTTCTGCTGACTATGCTGCCATGCGGATCAAGTAATTCCGAAATTCCTGACTGTTTTCAACAATGAGCGATGTTGGTCATCAAGAATCATTTCACAAACATAAAACACAGAAACTGTGTCATAAAACAAAGAAACTGTTTACGAACCACAGTCAAACATGAACTGTTTATTTACTCTTGGCAACCATCAACTGCTGGACATCAAACATCATTCATCACAGCTATTCCATGAAACAATATCGACCAATATAATGGGGACTTGGATGACCCACAACTCCTATATCTGTCCACAATAGCCATCCTTTACCGACATTAACCACCATGAACCATGTACAACCATGATTACAGCTATCAAAGTCCATTCACAAACATTTGACCATTAGCAAGCCAATATTCGACCATTAGATATCCTCAAGTTACCGCATTTTCACCATTCATCAGAAAATGACCACCACATAACCCTCAAGTAACTATCCTTAACCATCATTAACTATCATTTTCCCAGTGATTGGTGGTCATTAACTATCATTAACCATCATATTCCCAGTGAATCTTCGCTTCTGAAGCCGTTTTTCATGGAGAAAATCCACGCCCTGAGGACTCACGAGTCGGGTGGTTCCGCCAGGTGCCCGTACCAACAGGATGGACACTTTTGCCGCGCAGGCCGTGACCCAGGCAGCGCAATAGCTGGGCTCGCCCTGGCGGAAAGCAGAAAGAAATTCACAACATGTCAGACATGGTGTTTTTATGTTTTATGTATGTGTTATATCTGTTTTGTAGCCGGTTTGAACTAAATCTGTATAATATAAGCATACATATATGTATATATATATATGTATATATTTGTATATATGTGTATATTATATAATGTATTCCATGTAAATGTAAAAATATGATGATATACACCATGTTTGTTATGTAAAGACAGGTTGGGAATATGATGGTTAAGAACAAGTTCTATAGGCATCTCATGACATATGCTCATGTATCTGGGATCTAATCAAAACAATGATATGGGATGTGAAAACCATAGATATGCACATCTATACAAGTAAAGTAAAAGATAAAGGATATCATTCACAATGGGGATGTGTGCGTTTAAACAGCTTTACAAAAAGGGATGCATAATACTACATGTTGAACAACATAGGTATGTACATGTTTATAAGACACACATGCAGTAATATCATCCATGATACAGGTGCGCACACACGCACATATATCTGTATATCAAAAAAATGATATATTCATGATATAGGCATGGATCTTGTATTCATGGTAGATAGATCAAAGTCGTATCAACAATCTGATATCAAACGAATTCAAGATACAACCAGATGGAGATACAGTGATATACACGCAAAGGATGTAAATTAATGTAGATATACTGTAGGTGAAATGATGATTAACCATTTATCTATCCCTGAAGATGATTATCCCAGTGGCTCACAACCATGGGACTGTGGGTCAGCTTCGGCAAGCTGCTGTAGATGGTTCCTACTGGTTGAGACCAGTCGCCATGATGATGACGATGATGATGATGACGACGATGATGATGACGACGATGATGACAACGATGATGATGACGACAACGACGACGACGACGATGATGATGATGATGATGATGATGATGACGACGACGATGATGACGACGACGACGACGATGATGATGATGATAACGATGATGATGCTGTTGGTGATTCCTTGCTGCCAGAATCACCAGCGTGACTCCTGGTTCATGATGGTTCATGCCATTTTGATTGAAAACGAAAGTCCGAAGTGACAAGTCGACTCGGGAACTTCAACAGGTATGTCGCAGAATGATTGACCAATAATATAAGACTTCACCAACCATCATCAACCCAAAAACTGGCGTCATCATGAGCTATTAACCGTCATGGATCATCGTCAAGCGTCACCATTATCATCCGTAATTACTTATTCTTGGGAATCATTAACCATCATTACTCAACCATCGCAAACCACGATGAATCGTCATGTCTGCCTCACAATCATTAGTGATAGATCGTTAACAACCAACAATAGCCATCATTAGCAATCATCATGATCATCAATCAACCATCAATTTCACCATCATTAACCAAGAGGGCCGGTAGCTGGACCTCCGGTTCAATCCCCGGGGCGCAACACGAGGCGGAGAGGCGGGCAGCTACTCCACCCCTGCAGTTAACGGGATGAGCTAGGGTGCTGCCCGACAAACCTACTACTACCATCATTAGCCAAAAATTCAACCATCAATCAACCATCAATTTCACCATCATTAGCCAATAACCATCATTAACCATCATGAACCACTGTAACCATCATTAAGCACTGTAACTCATCATTGACCAAGAATGGCGCATCAAGCGGTGCCAGGGTGACAGCTGCTGCAGGGTGGAAGGCCACTACGCCAGGCACCTGGATTCGCTGTTGAGACTGCAGCAGCAGGGAGTCACCACAGCAGTAGTCGTAGTCCAACCGCGGCGTTGAGAACAATCATTGACCATTGGCACCATAGGGATCATTCAGCATAAGCAATGTCCAAATCATCAATCACGATTCATGATCTACTATGCAGTGGAACTATGGTTTGTACGCAGAAGAGAAGTCTTGAAGGGGTTTTTGTGATATGGCGATGAAGATGAATAAGTATCAATGGTCAATAGTGGTCGATAATGATATCGATAATGATAGGCATAAAGTAATGCTTACTGATTGTGAATATAAATTAGCAGTGATGATGATGTTAACAGTTATGACTGATATCATTGCTGGCTCACATGATGTTGTGATGGATTGTTGGTAGTTTCCCAGCTCCAAACCACAAATTTCTCCGTGGATACTAGCCATGATTAGCTATGGCTATCGCCCGTGAACCATGGTAGTTGACCAATACCAACCATTGCATTAACCAACAATTTTGATGAGTAACTGTTATCCAACAACTACCCACTATCAACCACTGAATTAACCATTGCCAACGGTTGTTGTCAGTATATTCTATTATTCTAGTGTTCTATCACTCCATTATTCGATTTTTCTATTATTCCATGATCCTGTTGTTGTATCATCTACTATCATTACGGCCAGCACTTGTGCTATGCCCCGACGTCCGTCGGGACGCGTCGTCGGGGGCTCATTTTTCGTGGCACTGCCAGTGGTTTAGAGACCTCCCATGACAAGTACAACATGTTACGTCGGTCCCCCAACTCTAGAGTTGAGGGACGGAGTTCGTGGCAGGCTGCGGGAAACTGGCTGTCCTGGAACGCTCTTCTTTTGCTGGCTCGTGCTAGTACACTGTGTGCAGTACTAATACAACATATAGTTTCCCGGGGGTGGGAAATTTGATGCCCTCATCATCCTATAGTAGCGGGTTCCTATAACTTCCCCTTATGAAACTTCTAATGCAACATATAGTTTTCCGGGGGTGGGAAATTTGATGACCCTCATCATCCTATAGTAGCGGGTTCTTATAACTTCCCCTTATGAAACTTCTAAAGATTCTAATGCAACATATAGTTTTCCGGGGGTGGGAAATGTGATGACCCCCATCATCCTATAGTAGCGGGTTCCCTATACCTTCCCCTTATGAAACTTCTAATACAACATATAATTTTCAGGGGGTGGGAAATTTGATGACCCTCATCATCCTATAGTAGCGGGTTCCTATAACTTCCCCTGATGAAACTTCTAATGCAACATATAGTTTTCCGGGGGTGGGAAATTTGATGACCCTCATCATCCTATAGTAGCGGGTTCCTATAACTTCCCCTTACGAAATTTCGAATACAACATATAATTTTCAGGGGGTGGGAAATTTGATGACCCTCATCATCCTATAGTAGCGGGTTCTTATGAAACTTCTAAAGATTCTAATACAACATATAGTTTTCCGGGGGTGGGAAATTTGATGACCCTCATCATCCTATAGTAGCGAGTTCCTATAATTTCCCCTCTTTAAACTGTTAATACAACATACAGTTTTCCGGGGGTGGGAAATTTGATGACCTAGTAGCGGGATCCACTTTACATAGTTGGTAACCCCTGTCACAACCACTCAGTGGTGCCCCCGGCGGGGGCACCACCGAGCGCTACGCCCCTTTGGGGCGTAGCGCACGTGCTGCGGGTATCACTAGCTACTAAGCAGCGATCAAACCACTATTGGATCTATGATGCGCAGCATACCCTGAGCCCAGCACGAAGAGGTAGCCGAAGTAGAGCCACAAATTCCAGAAGGTTGTCAGCACCCACCT